>CM068388.1:16487205-16808351 GCA_034770075.1 Aralia elata
CTCACTAATAATGTGAGCCAACTTGTAACATCATGATTGGATTTGCCTGTATGAATCCTTCGACTAATTTAAGTTCGTGATTAAATTTGGTCTTTTATATTGTTTTGCTTATGTCTTTTAAATTCCACGGAATCAATAGAGGAACTAAGAGCATCTCCAACAGATGGACTATCATGTGGACTATATTTAGTCCATATGACATCAGCAGATGTCCTTTAGTCTTCAATCCTTCCAACAGATGGACTATCCCGTGGACTATAATATAAAAGATTAAAATAATCAATGAATTCAAAAAAACTCTAACGACCATATTTCAACTGCCATATTCCAACGACCATATTCCAACGGTTATATTTTAAAGAACAAACAACCTCTATAAATATAAGGCACATCCAGTCTCTCATATTCACTCGTCTCAACTTCAGTCTTCCAATTAAATACGTTATTTTAAATATGTCTCGTCAATTCGAATTAGCTATGTTGCACATGGATGAAGAAGAAGATGAAGAAGCATATGGACAATTTTTAGGCATGGCGGCTATTGAAAAAGAACAACAAAATGTCAATAGGCATGCATCACGTCATCATGGATCTGTGCAAGGTCATATTACCATTGATCGTGGTAGACATGAAGGTCATAATCGACTTTTTCGTGATTATTTTGCTGAACATCCTACATATCCCCCGTATCTATTTCGGAGAAGGTTTCGAATGCGGCGCCCGCTTTTCCTCCAAATTCAAAGAGTAGTTGAAGCGTATGATTCATACTTCGTCCAAAAAATAAATGCTACGGGATAACTCGGTTTATCTTCTTTACAAAAGATAACTGCCTCAATGCGGATGCTTGCCTATGGTGTTTCAGCAGATTCTGTTGATGATTATGTGCGGATCGGTGAAAGCACGGCTATATTTAGTCTTAAAAGGTTTGTAAAAGCAGTCATTTCAATTTTTGGTGATGAATATCTGAGATCCCCCAATAGTGATGACATCGTTAGTTTGCTATCAAAAGCTGAAGAGCGTGGTTTTCCTGGGATGTTGGGGAGCATCGACTGCATGCATTGGAAATGGAAGAATTGTCCGGTTGCGTGGCATGGTATATATTTTGGACATGTGCATGAGCCAACAATTATTTTAGAAGCGGTGGCTTCATACAATCTTTGGATATGACATGCATTTTTTGGATTACCAAGCTCTCATAATGATATTAACATTTTGGAGAGATCATTTATCTTCTCTGCTTTTACTGAAGGTCGTGCTCCAGTTGTGAACTACTCAATTAATGGAAATGAGTACACGATGGGATATTACCTTGCTGATGGTATATATCCCCCATGGGCAACATTTGTTAAAACCATTTCGGCACCTCGGGGAAATAAAAGAAAACTATTTGCTAAGACTCAAGAGGCGCTTCGAAAGGATGTTGAGCGAGCATTTGGGGTACTCTAAGCACGTTTTGCGATTGTTCGTAGTCCTGCACGATTTTGGGATCATACAACACTAAAAGAAATTATGACTGCATGCATAATACTACATAATATGATCGTTGAAGATGAACGAGATGAAAATCAAGAAGCAGCAACTTATGATACACATGACGAGATTCTAACTGTAGAAGTGTCTCATGAGCGTACCCCACAATTACTTGAATTGATTGAAGCCAATTATCGCATAAGGGATAAACAAGTTCATTTTAAACTTCAAGAAGATATTATTCAACACTTGTGGTCACTACATGGCGGAGCGTAATCCATTACATTCTACTACAATAATAAGCAAAAAATGATTCTCTAATAATAAGCAAGTTAACTACTAGATGTAACTCTTTCCATGATTTCTTTCTTGCGTTGTTTGTAATAATCAGCTACTTCAGGTTCCATGTTAGTGGTGTCAATCATCACGATCCTTTCATCCTCTTGTGCTTTCATTATATTCAAGTTCTCTTGCTCTTGAAAATATATTATGTCCATGTTCTCGTCTCTTTTGTTGGTTCAATTTCCTCTGATGCTCGAACTTCTCAAACCTCAATTCCATAGGTGTACTAGTATCAACGGTTCCTTTGCTCCTTTTAAATAATGCTTTCGAAGCCTTTCTTCCCATTGGCTTCTCTAATCCTGCAGACATTGTATCTTTAATACCACCGTCTTCACCCAAACTTACTTCTTCTACGGTTGATGGAGAAGATGCTGCTGGACTTGACGTTCTAGTACTTTTCTGTTTTTTTCCACTATTATCTGTTCTCCATTTCGGTGCATCCTTTAATACTTTCTAACAATGCATAAATCCAAATGGTTGGTTTTGGATACTTTTGAACATCTCTAATGCTTGACATATCTATTTTAAAAATTATTTACAAAGTATTAAGTATAAAACTATAAGAATAAACTTAATGAAATTTTACATGAAAAAATTGAAATACCTTATCTTGTTCACCTACACCGCTTTGTTGCATTCTTTCAATTGAAACATAATATCCACAAAATTTGTTCACCGAGAGTTGAATCATTGACCAACGTTTTGCCAAAGCAGTAGAATTGCGTTCAGACTCAAAATTTTTGTATTCATGAAAGTATATATTCGTGAACTCTTTCCCAATATCTTCCATGTTTCTGATTGTTCCCTTGAATTGGATCCATGCTTACATTAAGCCATCTAGAAACAAGAAGGACATCTTCATCAATTGTGTAATTTTCCTTTCGCCCTGTTCGTTTGTTGAACTCATTTTCGGGAGTCTGAATTGGCACATCAGTTTGAATTGGGAATTCATCCAACAAATTTGGATCATCAAGTAAGAAATCTTGAGACAATAATGAAGAAAAATACATCGAGGGACCATGATTTTTCATCTAAAAAATAAATTAGAGATATGGTAAAAATGTATTGAATCATTGTACATATTTTCCATCTAACAAATAAATTACAAAAATCAAATATAATAAAAATAAAAACAATTATTAACCAAATACTTACAATTGATAAATGTTGAAGTAGTTGATTGAGATATGATAAAATGTATTGAATCATTGTACATATTTATAGATTTTCCAATCAATATTTTCAATTTATATCCGTTAGACTATGATTTTATTACTGATTTTTTTTTACCGTTCTGACCATGTTTTTTTTATTTTTTTTATCCGTTGGATTGCGTCTCGATGTGGTGGTCTGTCTCTTTTTTTCATTCTTTCTTTGTCCGAGTCTTTTCTATTTCTCCCTCTTTTCAAAAGGGCTCTCCCTTTTCAATCTCCTTACCGTGATTGACTTGGATCAAATTTGTAAGTTTCATCTTGATCTTTTCCAAGTCATTTTGATTTTTGTAATGATCGAAGTCTATGTCTCCATCTAGGTTATTTGATTTAGGTCCATGTATTTGTTTACAGTGATTGACTCTGTTTTGTTTTCCTTCATCTCCTTCATACTTCATATATCATGTTGTCAATATACAATTAGATGTGGGTCATGTATTGCTATTTTTTTATCTAATACTTCTCCTTCTTGAAAAACATGAATTAGCTATGGAACCAAATAGGATTCAGATTAGATCTGCAAGTACATGGACTATGTTCCTTCACCGCCTTCTTCTTCAGTCATCCCCACCCCCTCCACCCTCCCATTTAAAATATATTTAAAATTATAGTCCATCAAATTCTAGTTCCTTGATATAATCTTTTTGCATCGCCGGAAAAACCCACAGACTAAATATAGTATAGCTGTTGGAGTGAATTTTCAGTCTTAGACTAAATATAGTCTAGGATTTTTACTTCTCTGGCCTGTTGGAGATGCTCTAAGGTTGTTTATAGCAGCTTCTGCTAAAAGCAGGTAGAATTTGCTTATGAGCAGGAGCAGCTGATTCCTTATTTGTTTACAAATATTTAAAATTTGTCCAGTTACCTGCTCATCCAAGAAACACAATGGTTTACTTATGATTTCAAGCTACGATTGACTTCAATGCCTCGTGTATGTTTTCTTTAGTTATGTTTTCTATAAGTTGAGTCTTGAAGCTTATTTGGTGTTCAATTCAGGACGCAACAATTGAACAGCTTCTTCCAATATTTCTTTCACTTCTAAAGGATGAATTTCCGGATGTACGTCTCAATATTATTATCAAGCTTGATCAAGTCAATTAGGTATGTCACATACACTTATTTATACATCTCCAGTGGCCCCATCTCAAATACTACAGTTTACGGTAAAGAGTTATAATGGTAGCAGATGGGGACAAAAAACTGGATGTCTAGTACAATATTTCTTTTTATCAATTATTAAGCATAGTCATCTCTCTTGATAAGAAAATGTTCATAGCTTAAAAGACTGCATTGTAGAAATTAACTACAAACTTTGGCAACACATCGTTGGAATGGACTAGTGGTTGTGGAACTGCATTTGTAGGATGGTTGGAGGCTAAATATTAGTACAAATTGGGTTCATGCTTTGCATGTTCAGATGAAGATGTATAAAATCTTTGTGTTGACCACCTTAATGGGCTAATGTTTTGAATATGGATTATTGGACTTATTTATGTTGCTTTCAGATGTTTCTCTGCGTATCTTTTGCACTCATTTTTCGTTCAGCTACACATTATTTATGGTGACCCGAATTTCAGGAAATATTTATATAAGAATTTAATAAATTAAATTCTTATTTGGTGGTATGTGATTTTTGTGAATAATAAATATATTATTATTATATATTTATTATTTCATGTAAATAAACTTATTGTAGAATCAATTTATTAAGAAGAAATGAGATGAGTAAAGTTTATGATGAAGGAAATTATTAAAATAATTTAATTATAAATTATTTTAATATAGTAAATCGGTGGTATTAAATATATTTAATAACCTCCATTTTATTGGGTGAAATGTATGCATGTTTTGTAATATAGTGAATATATTATTGTATTTGCTATAGTTAAATAAATTGGGAGAAAACAATTTATAGAAAGAAAAGAAAATAATTGAATATATTATTATATATTTGTTTTGATTTGAAATAAATTGTGAAATCAATTTATTTAAAGAGGCGGATAACTTTAAAGATACAAAACTTTTGTATCTATTAATGAACAAATTAAGATAATTTATAATATTAAATTATTTTAATAGGAGTATGATGTAAATAAATTGTTAGAAGTAATTTGTAGATGGAGATTAAATTTAAATTATATTATGAAATAATATAATTTGATTATAAAGTCTTGTAATGAATTCGTTATGAATTAATTTCATGAGCAAGTTAATTAATTCACTTAATTAAATTGGTGAATTAAGATAATATTTAAATTATGACTAAATATATTAAAGTAATATATTTAATAAATAGAACTAAATTGTTGAAGACAATTTATGGGAAGAAGAAGATGCTTAAAGTTAATTATACAAAATTTTTTGTGTATATTAAATAAGTAAATTAAAATAATTAATGGAATATTAATTATTTTAATTGGTCTGTTATGTTAAATAAGGTGAATTAAAATAATTGATAATATTAAATTATTTTAATATGGTGAAATTATCGCATTAAATAAATTATTTTATTTAATGTATAGCTTTCATTTTTATTAGAAAGATTAAATGATTATACATTAAGTGAAAATGTATTACGCGATAAGTACGGAGGGATGTATGTAATACATTATATATATATATATATATACTAGCGGTAACTCGTGCCTCTGGCACGAAGGTTTTTTTTGGATAGGAAGAAAAAGGTAGAAGAAGAAAGTATTGGGGATAGGGTTTGAAGTGGAAGAAAAAGGTAGAAGAAGAAGAGAAAATAAAGAAGGGGAAAATAATAAACGGTCAGATTTATGCCAATCTTTGGATGGCTCAGATGATTTATTAGATGAGCGGGAAATTCAAAATCATTTGTATTTTGATGGATATATATATATATATATATATATATATATATATATATATATGTGTGTGTGTGTGTGTGTGTGTGTGTGTGTGTGATAACCAAGTAAAGAGAAGGAGGTGGCAGCTTATAAACATCCTAGACTAGCAGCTCAACAAATCTATTACGTAATGACCAAGAGAAGAGATTGATGAACAAGGGAAGTGGGAAGCAAGTAAAGGAATTCTATAAAACTAAGCTAAATTAGACTTCAGCTCTCTTTTTCTCTCTGTTCCATCTGGCTCTTCTCCCTGCCTTCTCTATCCGAACCATCCATGTTCCTCTTCAAATTCCAAATTACTTAGTGTAATAAATCAAGCAAGCAAGTAGAAGATTAAGGAATGATTGAAAGCAAGAAAGATAGCAAACAAGAGGTATATTTATACTTTTTCTATGTTTTGAATTGGTTATATGTGTATTAGTGGGTTACTTACTTTGAATGAAAATTAACTATGAAATCAATTGGTAATTGATCTTATATTAATTGATTAACTATGGGAACTGAAATCTTATGTGATGGATGTTTTGGAAATCAAAGATTGAATTCATACAAAGTTAGTAAGTTAGTATATTGGTTAGTTAGTTAATTAGCTAACTTATATATATGAATTGTTATGGAAATTAATTGGTATGGTTGGAATTAGAGCCAAGGAGCATAGGATTGGTTGTGCAGAGTAATAAGATGGAAAATATTGGGTTAGAACGTAAGCAAATAGCTATGAAAGCTGCGTTTTAAAGTGACGCACACCATGTGCTCGCTAAAAGTCCTCTACAGACTGTTTTTGTTAAAAACAAATAATTAAGCGAAGCCGAGGCTAAGGCTACGTATATATACGCTTTATATTGCTAATTAAAGGGTATGGGCGAATCGAATAAAAAAAGGAAGTATTTTTGAGACAAAAAGAAAAGTTAAAAACTGTTATGGAGGGGCGTTTTCGAGGCCTGTTATGGGCTACCTAAAAGACCCAGAATGGGTGGTTTGTATTTTTAAAAAATAGCCTAGTATGGTGTTTATAACATATCAAAAATTGGTTGCAATTCGTTAAACGTGCAAGGAATTAAAATTGCATGAAGTAGGCTAGAAGCAGTTGAGCAGCAGCAGGGCACTGCCCAGCCGCCGCGTGGGGGGCTGGGTGGCAAATTGGGGCGTTGTGCGACACGTTCGGGTGCTGGCCTCACGCTGCCGATGTTGGCCGCACACTGCCGACGCTGGCCACACGCTGCCACTACTGACGCTGGTCGCACGCTGCCACTGCCGACGTTGGTCGCACACTGCCAATGCTGGCCGCACGATGCCGACGATGGCCGCACGATGCTGATGCTGGCCGCACGCTGCCGACGCTGGGGGCACACTAGGCTCGTTGTGCGACGCTAGACGATGTCGAACGATGTGGTGTACTTTGGGGCGTGTTGGGCAACGTCGAGCGGTGTCGTGCATGTCGGGCATGTCACGGGCATGTCACCGGGACGTTTTGCGACGACATGCGACATTTTTGGACACCGTTCCAAAAATGTTCTAACCTATAAAAGTTAAATATCATAAAAGGTATACTGATGAATATAGACCATTGTAGGGGGACGATAAGTGGGTCGTGGAATTCCCGAACACCGCGACGCCGTAAGACGTACATTTTTGAAATTTTATCGCGTTAGTTAATTTATAAAATGCGAATAACATAAAATAAGTAATGACTTGATGTAAACCAATACGCGAAGTCTTCTTGTGACTAATTGGTATGTTATTATTAAATAATGTGTAGGACATTGTGAAGAACGGTTAAACGTCGAGACATAAAGAACGCATAAGGCAAGTCTTTCAGTTCTTTTGTGATATATGAATTTGATATTGATTATATGTAATCTTTATCGCATTATGAATGAAATCTCCAGAAGCATGCTAAATTTTCATACTATGCTCTATGAATTATGAAAATCAAATTATGACTAAGTTGATTGAGTTATGGGACTCAATCTATATGTGATATGTGATATATCAAGCATATGAAATCGCATTGTTTAGAGTTATAATGCATGTATGATATACATAGTAGAATGATTATAATGATTGAACTGAGCTGAAATTCTGTGCTACGTGAAGCATGAAAACTGTTAGATTTGCTGAGTTGTCGAGCTCAATCTTGCAAAAATAAACTTTTTGCAGGTTAATGATATGATGAGATATTTCTGAATATCTGGACAATAAGGATTAGAAGACATGCGAAGGATTAAATATTCTTGAATTAGAAGTTGTATAGAACTATGTTGATAGTTTTGATATATGTAATTGACAGAGGTGTAAATTTTTGAGATATTCAATAAATAAAGAATATATGTTCTGATTATGCTGTGACGATTGCTTTGTAATATAAAGTTCTATAGTGATAATACTATATAAGAAAGAATTCGTATTGAGGATTGAGTTGAACATACTCATAATTACTCTGATGAGATAAATCAAAATAAAGCAAATATGATTCTAAAATATAAAATCGTAAAGGTTGCGATTCAGGGAACGAAAGAAAGAAAGATATAAAAAGTTTTTCATTATCTGCATGTTTCAGCTGTTATTTCATCTAAGTATGAAGTAAAGTTGAATCAAGATAGTATTTAACGTACAAGGTCGGGATTAAGAATAGTCCTGATTTTGGATTAAGTTAGTCTCAATTTTGGGGGCGTTACATTATTCATTGTGCTCCTATCTTGTTCAATGCTTTAAATATTTTACTCATGAGTACTTATGTTGTCTTTCTTTACATGATTCTTCATATTTTGTGTTGGAAGATACACTCCTTGTATTATTTGCTCTGGTAACTTGGTTCCATTATTCTTCTCTATAGTTATGTTGAATCTTGTCATTCCTTGCAGGTTATTGGAATAGATCTTTTGTCCCAATCTATATTGCCAGCAATTGACGAGCTTGTAGAGGATAGGCATGGGAGAGTTCGACTGGCAATTATCGAGTATATACCTCTATTGGCTAGTCAATTAGGAGTAGGCTTTTTCGATGATAAGCTTGGTACTCTCTGCATGCAGTGGCTTCAGGACAAGGTTTGTGCATTTCTCTTATTTATGAGCAGTTAAAATTGTGAAACTTCGTCCTTTGCTTCTAATCTCAATGTAATATTTGATTCTTTTCTTAACCTGAATTGGCGAGCTTGTCATATACTTTTTTCTTAATATATATATATATATATATATATATATATATATATATATATATAGAGTATATGGATCAGGTGCGGGTTCCCGCATTTTGTTAAAATGCGGGACTTTTTTTTTTTTTTTTGCTTTTTTTTTTTAAAACAACTAAAAAAAAATAAATAAATAATACTGCAACTGAAATTTTTACATAATACTGTTTTTTGGGCGTGTTTTGTATACAAATAACAAAAATTGTATGTACTGTCATAAATGTTTTGTTATATGTATCCAAATCACGCCCAAAACACTGTATTATGTAAAAATTTCAGTTCCATAATTATTTATTTTTATTTTTTTAGTTGTTTTAAAAAAAAAAAAGCAAAAAAAAAAAAAGAAAAAAAGTCCGTAATTTAAGAAAGTCCGGGATCCCGGACTGGATCCGGACACTAAATATATATATATATATATATATATATATATATATATATATATTTGTGAGATTGTTGTGTTGGGCCAATGTTTTACTTTTTACATTATCTATGTATTGGTGGTTTTTACCTGTTTCTAGAGAGGCGATGGGATGACATATAACTTTGAGTAATTTTATGAACTAAGCAATAGATCTGAAGCTATTTTTCTTTGAGTAATGTGTGTGTGTGATGAATGATGATTAACTAGCTTGCATCTTTGAATGAATTGAAAATGTTGCACACGAGTTCTTTGTCTTGTTTTCTATGAGGACATTAGTTTCTCTGTCAGAAAGTATGTAGAAGCTGCATTCAACTTTGCTTTCAGGATTTTGCCTTGGAATTTATACTACTACTTCTACACTCTATCTATACTTTTTGTCATCAGAATTCTTCTAATTCCCTGATTATCTTACTTGACTATTCATCACTGTCAAACACCTCATTTCTATGCATGCAAAAGCATGCGCGCACTTACAATCCCTGTCTTCTTAATTTCCTTCAACAACTTCACCATCTCTCTCTTTTATTCATTTCATGGCCTAATTAAGTTGCCACTACTCCATTGCTTCGATAGGCACATAATCTAAATTTAATTGTTTCATGAAAAGATATGATAAAGATTCTTCTTTATATGTGATGGAATGGACCTCACAACTACATTTTGTACACAATAATCAATATGATAGGGGGAGAAGAATCAGGCAGAGATATGACATATTATAACAACCACAAGCAAGGTTGAAACATTCAAAAATAAAAATCTAACAACAATCACTTATTTACATGCATACACATTTTGGATGTAGTTTCATGCATGAACTATCTTCTCCATAATCAGTTGGACTTACCTATGAACAGATCATGATGTGAAAGTGAAACTACCTCGCTACGAGTGAGCCAATGACAAATAATACCTTGCCTAAAATTTCGACTACAACACACGTCATTGATTTGCGTTGGAGTTACACAGTAATAAATTGCGGTGGTTCGGTCATTTGAAACTTTAATAGATATGTAGTCACTTGAATTAAATTTCATCTCATGTCAACTACAAAATTATGAACACATGTATTCTTACCAGCATACACTGTTAAGTTCTTTATGTTATTCTGTGTAGGTATGCAACAGCCAGTGCCTCTTCGGATGACATGTTTTTGCTTTATGTTAAGTTCTTTATGTTCTTTATGTTATTCTGTGTACACTGTTTAAGCCCTGAAGTGATGATCCTTCCTAAAGAAACCTGATTGTGTTAAATCAACTTATGATTTCATAAATATGGTCAACAGTATATGTTAACGCCAAATTCTGACCGCTCGCCAAATCACCAAATAACGAGCCGAAAAGACGTTTAACGGTGGAGGATATGCATTTGTTTTAGTGTGTATAGAATAAAATAATGACACATGGAAATAAAATAATAACACGAGGATTTTACGTGGAAACCCAATTAGGAAAAAACCACGGGAAAATATCTCAGAAATTTACTATGAAAATATTGTACAAATTGAAGAAAATAATATTAGTAATTATTTTCTCACTTCTTCACTTTTTCCTATAACTCAAATGAGCTATTTTTCTCTCCACTATTGAAACTTTCGGATTAATTTCTTTAACCCTTTCTATTTCTCTTGTTTCTTGTTGGTGTTTCTCTATGTCTCCCTCTCTCCCCCTCCGCATCATGAAGGATATACATATATATAGTGTGTGTTTGTAGTATGCCAAGGAAATGAAAAGGCTTTAGGTTCATTAATTTATTTGTGGTCCATATGGCAACCTTTGGTTGCTTGACCTCCTCAATTCCCTGCATGCTCATTTTCATTTTATATTCTACTCCCAATAAGCTTGCAAATGAAAGGACTAATTATATTCTAACATTGCCCCCCACTCTCTTATTGTAAGAAACTCAAAATAAGAGAGTACACATATTTTTATTGGTAGTACTTTCGAAGTCTACCAGCATGCCACGTATTCTTTATGTCCGAACCATTCATTGCTCGAAGCCGGTAGGTCCCTGGCTTCGGCACTTCAATAACTTCATAAGGACCCTCCCAATTCGGCATAAGCTTCCCCGTATTCTGGGGAGTAGATGCTTCAGCCTCCCGAAGAACAAAATCACCAACCTTATCACACCATAATAGCCTTTCCGACCCCTGTAAGAGGCATTGATCCGACCTTATATCATCATCCAACCTTATATCACCATAACAGCCTTCCCGACCCCAGTGGAAAGCATCGACCCAACCTTATAACGACATAATAGCCTTCCCGACCCCTGTGGGAGGCTTCGATCCGACCTTATATCGCCGTCCGACCTTATAACACCATAGTAACCTTCCCGACCTTATAACATCATAATAGCCTTCCCGACCCCTGTGGGAGGCTTCAATCCGACCTTATATCGCCATTCGACCTTATAACACCATAATAGCCTTCCCGACCTCTGTGGGAGGCTTCGATCCGACCTTATAACACCATATAGCCTTCCCAACCCCTGTGAGAGGCTTCGATCCGACCTTATATCGCCATCCGACCTTATAACACCATAATAGCCGTCCCGACCCCAATGGGAGGCTTCGATCCGACCTTATACCGCCGAATGTAGATAGCCGAAGATATAATGAAGCCGATGTGATGAAATTCGAAGTGAGCTACCATCGCCCGAAGCAAGTCGCTATTGCCCGGAGTGTCATCGGCGAACATCTTTTGACTGTCGAAATATGTTGAAATCTAAACTCTAAATCTGATTTTAGTGCCAAAATTGGAGTCCAAAGTTGCTCAATTTAAGATGCCGAAGATAATTCCAAACTATTAAGACAAAGGCCAAAGTCTGTTCCGCATATCCGAGAACCATTCCAAATAACTGATTTGGACTAATGAAAAAGATTAATGTTCTGATGTGCTCAAGTCAAACTGCCTTTTCCAAAGAGGAATACTCGAAATCCGAAGAGATGCTTGAATATGCGTCGAAGCTAAGAAAAACCACGTTACTGTTAACTCCATACACACGCAAGGCTGCCAATGGGAGCCCCGATCAAACTTCCCATATCGATATTAAAGCAAGAACATGAGACTCATCAATAAACCGTCGAATTTATGGAGGAAATTGTCGAGGACCATAGGAGAAGTTGCCAAAGGAAAGAGCCGTTGTTGCTTAAGGATTATTTTGTAGTCGGTATATGCCGAACTCGAAGTGAAATCTACGCCGAAACCGAAGTATATGCCGAACCTGAAGTGGAGTCAGATAAAACTTTCTCTGCCGAACTATCTTGGTCGAGGTTATAAAAAAGATAATCATGAAGCCGTAATGGGAAAATATGTCATGTGCCTATATACACGATAGCTGAAACTTTTTGACTTTGTTTTTGCCAAAGCTTTGTAGTCCGAAGTGACTAAAATTATAATGTCGAAGTCCCATTGACTATGTATGGCCGAAGCTTGTAAGATGAATTGACGTTTTTATGGAGAGGTTGATTGATTGTACAATAGGAACACTTTCTCCAAAGATGATTATTTTTTATTGTATCGGAACCTGAAGATGATGGGATCCATGACGAAGAAATCCAATGTTGGAGAGATATGCTCATAAGCCTTAGTTGAATCCGAATTCAAATTGGCCAAGACCGAAGTCACAAAGAAGTCGACTAGAGTGACTTGTTTTTTATAGAAGGGTAGATGACCATGGTTGTGCGAACTGTGGTTGAACATGGTTTTTCTTTTCTTTTTTTTTGAAAGAAACTAATCCGAGTGTCGAAGCCAAAGTTTGAAGAGATGTTCGAACATATATGTGTTTCATGGAAGGGGTGCGCGGGGGCATGGGCGGCGCACTGGTGTGGCGAGGGGCTACCTGGGGGCAGCCAAGGGCGCGCGAGGCGGCCGGGGGCACGCGGGGACGCGGTGGGCGCACGGGCGCTACGGGGGACTGCATGGGGGCAGTCGGGGCGCGTGGGAGAATGAACTGGACTTCGTAGAGAGTTCAGTATAACTTTTGGTGATGGATTGTGAACGAAGATTGTTGCTGCTTCTTTGGGAAACTAAGCTTCATGAGAAAAATGGTTGATAAAACTGTTTGAAACAAAGATGATTGTCGGAGCTACGGAGGAAATTGTCGTGGCCATGGCTGATTAGTCGCTGGAATCGGACCGTGATGAAATTTCTGATATGTCAAACCCAAAGTTGTCGGAATTTGCTAGAATTCTGATGTGGAATTTTATGGAACGTATGATTAATTTGTATAACGAGGTAAACTGCATGCTTGTCCCTCATAGCCACGTGAATCTTGATATCAACTTAGCTTTGGACTCCGACTCAAAAGAGCGTGACAAAAGAGCACCAGCATCAAGCCTGTCCCCTAACGTTGACGTGTTACCATTGATGATATCAAAATAATTTTGGTACCAGCTATCATCAATTAGACTAACATCATCCACAGTCACAGATCCTTGGTTGGAAACTCCCAAGAAGGCAAGAATGCTGACTATGAAGTCTTGGATCGTTAAGTTTATATGCAGGCTCTGCCCTTTTGTCGTAGAAAATCAACACCAACATGGCCAGGTTGTCTAAGCCGCGTGAATCGAAGACGGTAACATGCATAATGAAGATACCGGACGATTTCAAGTAGATTTAATTTCCGAGCAAAAAACAACACTTGCAATTTCAGTGACTTCAAATTAAACTCGGTGATTTTAATTCGACACTAAAACAAGGCCCTCCTTCTAGCGCCAATGTTAACGCCAAATTCTGACCGCTCGCCAAATCACCAAATAACGAGCCGAAAAGACGTTTAACGGTGGAGGATATGCATTTGTTTTAGTATGTATGGAATAAAATAATGACACATGGAAATAAAATAATAACACGAGGATTTTACGTGGAAACCCAATTCGGAAAAAACCACGGGGAAATATCTCAGAAATTTACTATGAAAATATTGTACAAATTGAAGAAAATAATATTAGTAATTATTTTCTCACTTCCTCACTTTTTCCTATAACTCAAATGAGCTATTTTTCTCTCCACTATTGAAACTTTCGGATTAATTTCTTTAACCCTTTCTATTTCTCTTGCTTCTTGTTGGTGTTTCTCTATGTCTCCCTCTCTCCCCCTCCGCATCATGAAGGATATACATATATATAGTGTGTGTTTGTAGTATGCCAAGGAAATGAAAAGGCTTTAGGTTCATTAATTTATTTGTGGTCCATATGGCAACCTTTGGTTGCTTGACCTCCTCAATTCCCTGCATGCTCATTTTCATTTTATATTCTACTCCCAATAAGCTTGCAAATGAAAGGACTAATTATATTCTAACAGTATATTTATTTATTTTTAGATTGAAATTATATATTACAGATTTTTTACTCGATATGGTTGTCTGTGACTGCTAATTGTATATGCCCATCTGCAGCCACTGGCGGATGCTTATGGACTGCTTATGCATAGGACTGGCTAGTGGGAATGGACTCAGTCCATTCAATATATCCTCAGTTATCCTAGCTATCTTTTCCCCCGAGTTTCTATCATTATCATTACTGAATTCCTTACTTTCTGCTAATTAATTACTGTTCATGATCTTTTTTCCATTGTTCATGACGGTTTGAGCTTCAATTATCAACTAACAACCATTGTTAGTTGATTAGATGCTCACATGAGGTTTAAAACACTACAGGTATGCATGGATATTAAATGTAGGCATCCATGGGGTTTAAAACAATACAGGTATGCATTAGAATATAATAGGGAGTTGAAAATGCCACTAATTTTGGGCATGGCAACAAAACGTTGTCTGTAATATACAGATATGTCTTTCAATGGATTGACTATTGATTGTTTGATATCATTGTGCTTATTTTATTTCTTTCAATGGATTGTGTAATAACCCATATTTTTGTTAATAATTAAATATTAATTGATTTCATTTATAATAATATAATTGAATTGGAAAAGGTAAGTTACTATTTTTTTTTCTTCCTTGTTTTGTTTGGATAGTTAAATTCTTTTAGTAGATAATTAAATAATTCATCCGATGTCGGAATTGAGTGAATCCAAAGCCTATTTCTTCAGTTTTTCGTTCTCTACAATTCTAAAGAGTTAGAAGAGTTATTTGACATCATATTCATGTCTGAAATTACTGGAAACCACAATCTGTTCTAATTCCCGCGACTATTTTTAACCCTAGTTTTAAAAATTCGTAACTCAGTCATATTAACTCCGAATCGAGTGATTCTTGAGCCTATTTCGTGTATCTTTTCGAGAGCTACAATTTTCATGAGACATGAAGAGATTTTGAAGATTCTAGAAGACCCACAAGTCAGATTCTTTACTGCTGCGTATTGAAGAAAGGTGAACAAGGAAGGTAAATATTATTTCGTATTTTGATTTCAAGTTTAGTTATGAGAATTTTTAAATTAGTGATTACTTTTAAATAAAATATAGACATGAAAGTAGATATCATGATAATCGAAAAGAGGAGATAAATTTATACAGAGGAATATAATTTGATTGAACGTAAACGTTAAAATCTGAAAATCAGTTTTCTATATTTTTAGGTATAATTGTGTGGGTTATATCTCTTAATCCGACCGTTGGATCGTTATAATTTTTGGATATGTTATACATATATAAGCTTAGAATATATTCACTAATTTTGAACCGTTAAAGATTAACGTATGATTTGTTATGAATTTTAAGAAAGGGCTGATCTAAAATTTTTGTAGCAGAATTTTCAGCAACAAGTTCTAATATTTAAAAGTGTATGATTTAATGATTTTAAATCCGATTTGGATGATTCTTGAGGCTAAATTAGAATGTTTGAAGTCTAATTTCTGTTAAAATTAGTTAATTTGACAAATAAGTTTTAGTCAATGGTGATAAGATCAGAATAACGGACTGACGTATTAAAAATAGTTGATATATTGGGGTTTTAAGATTTCTTAAGTTTTATTATTGACTTTTAAGTTTTGAAATATTAATAGTGATCTAAGGCGATAATTATAGGTATCTTAAGTGAGTTACGAATTATTATGGAATTATTAGTTTGGATTATATTTAATTCGCGGCGAATATATTTAGGTGGTGATTAAGATTTCGTATTTGATACCGTTGGCATTGGAGGTTAAGATTTTGTGGAGTGTGATATAAGTGATTTTGCATATCAGGTACGAATTCCGTACTCCACTCCTCTGATTATTGATTCTATATATCTTGTGATATCTCGTTATCCGTTACATTTTTCTTATATTCCTGTTGACACTCTTGAATAGAAGTTTGATCTTTAATACTTTGATTTTATTCTGTAATTTAAACTCCTTTCCTTCTATTATAATTTGAACATATTCCATAGTTTTTCAGCGATACTCTCATCATACTGATTTGTTTATTTTGCTAATCGTTTAAAATTTGGTACTCACTTAATTATTTCGTTTCTAATTAGATCCTTATTTTGCTTTGGTTTGATCTAGATGTTCCAAACTCCATATTTTGTAATCTTTTGAATTTATTCTTCATGCATAAAACTTTATTGATCTTTGTAGAGCGGTACATGTTGTTACCTTCTTTTGGAGACATTATGTTTATGATTTGGTTTGGTTCAACATGTACGTTTAGAACCCTTTGTTGGTATTATGTTGCATGTATTGTGACATCATATCTTTGTAGAATAAGCGATAGAGTATACCTGAGCTATAACCACCTGTGGGGGTACCACAGGCATGTCGTCTCGGCACGAGAGACATGACACTTTCCGTGGCGGTGTGATCAGTCCACGGCGTCTCCGTTTTGGGCTCCGGAGGAAGTGGGCCATTTGATGTTTTTGTTGTGGGAGGCGTATGGGTCGACCCTAGTTTCTGTTCTGCGGATTGGTGATGTTGTGCCAAACACACCTTCCGATTTTGCATACATTTGGATCTACAGTCCAATGTGTGATTTGCCTATGTGGGCATTATTTGACTTGCCTATGTGGCAAGATATATTTCTGAGCTCGGTATGAAACAACACTCAGTCATTTGATTCAGCCTATTATTTCATTGTGTTAGTTTTGTTCGTTTCAATTCAATTCATTTAATTGAGTTAGATATTTGAGTTCATTATTTCTGTACTCTTCGGTTTGTTTCGTTAATTCTGTTGATTCAGATATATTCTATTCAGATCTTGGGAGGTTATATATATTTTTTTCCCTCTCAACCTTGTTCAGTATTTTGTCTCAATTGTTTCCGTATTTCAGTTGTAAATCTTTGCATATCTATATCCGTACTGGGCATTTGGCTCATGCTGTGTTTTTCTTCCGGCAGGTTTGCAGGGGTGATTCAGGGCTAGTGTGATGGGAGAATTGCCTTTGACCATCTAGGTTTATTTGATTTTAGGTTTTAATTATTTTGTCTTCTTTTGGAGAATGGTATTCAGTTCATCATTGATGGTGTGTCATTATTATATATTTTGAAGTTATTAGTGCTCTGTTTATTAATTTGGAGGTTTGTTGTGTTTTGCACGTGACCTCCCTTTCCTGTTTCGGGAAGGGGGTGTTACATATTGACTATTATTTTAATTTTGGGCATGACAACAAAATGTTGTCTGTAATATATAGATTTGTCTTTCTCCACTCTCCTCTTTCTCCATCGGCAGAGCAGAAGAAGTCTCTCTGGTTCTTCATTCAATTTATCTTATTTTCTCTCCGATTATATGTTTTTATATTTTTATATGGATCTGTTTATAGTTTACAGGAGCTAATTATGTTTATGTATCTAGATATAGGAATATGTTTTTAATTACTATTAAAAACACCTAAATAAACAAACATATTCCTATACCTAGATACATATATAAACATAATTAGCTCCTATAAACTATAAACAGATCCGTATAAAAATATAAAAACATATAATCGGAGAGAAAATAAGATAGAGAAACCTTCGGAAGAGGAATTGAATGAAGAACCAGAGAGACTTCTTCCCAATATTTTTATTGCAAGAGTTAACAAATACACTGTTTGGATAGGAGAGAGAGATCTTATTTGGACATTCAGCAATGGCCACATGCATCAATAACAATTCACTCTTCTCTGCTACTTTGCTGAATGATGGAAAATTCATTAGTGTGTGTAAATTTGCTTCTATGGTTTCTGTCACCAACTCCAAGCCCGATTGGAATCACTCTAGAGTCAGAGCTATCAAAGCGAAAACAGAGGAAATAGAGTCTCCATCTTCGAGTTCTTCTGCAGAAGATGTTACAGAGAAGTTTGGCCTTAAAGCTGGTCTTTGGAAGGTACCCGTTATAACATCCTTTTACTTACTTACAGTATGAGTAGAGTGTTGAAATTGATACTATTATTTAGTTTTAATGTTGTAAATGGACTAATAATTTTGCTGATCTTTTAACATGTGAAACAATTGTTAAGGTATATCCTTGATTTGCCTTGTGCACCGACTACCCAGGAATTTTTTTCGGGTGTACTTTTGGCTTGTGAGTTCTAGTTTGAACCATTAGTTATGTTAAACTTTCCTTTTGTGAGGCAGGTCATGTAGCAGGATGGGTTTAGTCGGATAATCTTACATTTTACGGTAACATTATACCTCCTGCTCTAGCTCAAATGCTCAATCAATAGTATAGACTACGAAGATAGTTATACTCATTCATAGTGAGTTACTCTGACATCAAGTGTGGCAAATATGTAAGGATTTTGCTATATTACGTTCCTAATTAGCTGCATACATTATTTCATTGAGGTTGTTCATGTAATAGAGTGAGTTCATATATATGCATGTCAAGCGAATACATGATTTTAATTTGGCCTGTATGTTCTATTATTATTTTTGTTCTTTTTTCATGATAGTTAATTTTCTCTCTTGCACAGGTTACATTTCAATCTGATTGTCTTATTAGTTATAAGTCTCGCTTTTCAAGAATTTGTTTTAACATTTTGTACAGAAAGTTGTAGTCTTTTTAGTTTTGTTGGAGATATTAATTAATGACACCTCACCAAAGTTTTCAGTCTGTCAGACATTTTAGTCTTATAGAATTTTAAATTAGTATAAATCTGATAGAGCTGAAGCTTTGAGAGAGAATTGCTTGCTGATTTCATTAATGGAAGGCATATAAATAATTACAAATACTGACTGGTTCCTTCTATTTAGCAGGGAGACCGAGTCCTAAGGGATTACAAACTGAGAGCTTATCAGCTCAAACTATAACAGAGTCCTAGACTATCTGTTACAACTATACACGAAAGTCGTTACAACTATACACGGAAGTCGTTGGCTAACATGCCCCCTCAAGATAGGCCACATTCAGAGAGGCCAATCTTGTCACGAAACAATTGAAATTGAGAGGTGGATAGTGGTTTGGTTAGAAGATCAACGAGTTGATCAGCAGGAAAAACATGAGCAACGCGAAGCTGACCAGATTGAACTTCACGAATAAAGTGATAATCCACTGCAACATGCTTCATACGAGAATGAAAAATTGGATTGGAACTTAACTGAGTCGCCCCTATGTTGTCACAATAGATCACAGGAGAAGAGGGAAGAGTAACGCCAAGTTCTTTAATCAGCGAACATACACAACTTAGCTCAGCAGCAGTGGCTGCAACTGAGCGATATTCAGCCTCTGTTGAGGACCTGGCAATGGCCCTTTGTTTCTTCGAACTCCAAGAAATTAAATTATTCCCGAGATAGACTAGATAGGCACTGGTGGAGGAATAATCATCCTTGTTTCCAGCCCAATCAGCATCCGAAAAGGCATGAAGCTTGTCAGCAAAAGCACGAAGAGAATATGAGGAGTCATGGCGCAGAAGGAGGCCCTTGTTGAGCGTACCAAGAAGATAACGCAGGATGCGCTTGACAAGAGTCCAGTGTGCATTAGTTGGTCTATGCATGAACTGAGACAATTTGTTCACAGCGAAGGACACATCCGGTCTTGTAAGAGAGAGATATTGAAGACTCCCTACAACTTCACGATAAATGGTTGGATCGGGTAGAGGCGAGCCAGACAATAAGGAAACAGCAGAGGCAGTGCTTGGTATGGATGTGAGGACTGGTTTGGCTTCCAGTATGTTCAGGCGAGTGAGGAGGTCATTGGTGTACCTGTGTTGAGAGAGTAAGAGTCCATGCTTGTGAGAAAGGACTTCAACACCCAAGAAGTAGGACAAATCACCAAGATCTTTAAGGGAGAAACGTTTGGCAAGGCTTGAAACAAATTGTGAGAGAATATCATCGTTGCTTCCTATGACAATTATGTCATCCACATAAACCAATAAATATAAAACATGTTGAACACTGTTAAGAATAAACAGAGAAGTATCAGAGTGGGAATTGCGGAACCCAGAAGCCAACAGAAATTGGTGCAGTTCATAGTACTAGGCTCGGGGCGCTTGTTTAAGCCCATAAAGCTTTATGGAGTTTGCAGATAAAGGAGGGATTGTTACGATCAACAAACCCAGGTGGTTGCGCCATGTACACTGTTTCAGAGAGGCGACCTTGAAGGAAGGCATTATTGACGTCCAACTGTTTAAGAGACCATCCTCGGCTGACAGCAAGACTAAGCACCAAACGAACAGTTATTGGCTTAACAACGGGACTGAAGGTCTCATGATAGTCCACTCCAGCAAGCTGGTGAAAGCCTTTAGCAACAAGACGTGCTTTAAACCTTTGAATGGAACCATTAAAGTTTCTTTTGATGCGATAAACCCACCTACACCCCCACAATGTTAGTGATACTATCAGGTGGAAGAAGTTCCCACGTGCCATTGCAAACAAGAGCATCATATTCCTCGGATATAGCTTTACACCAGTTGAGATCTTTGAGGGCCTGAGAAGTGGTGGAAGGTTCGGTTTAGGATTTGGTTGATGTAATGGTGTGAAGGGTGAGTTTTTGGACGGCTTTCTTGATATTATTTCTGGACCGAGTGATCATGAGGTGTTGGGGATTTTGTGGAAGTGGTGGTGGAGGTGGTTGAGAGGCTAGAGGCGGATGGGGAAATGAAGGGTTGATATGAGAGGAAGGAGAAAGTACCTGCGGCATAGTTTGCTGGAAGATGTGATAGATGGCAGAGCTTTGGCAGTGGAGGATAGAGATGATGAAGGATGCGGTGAAGAGCCCATAGAAGGAAAAACATCTGCAAGACGTTGTGGAGATGGAGCTGAGAGAGTCAGTTGCTGCTGAGGTGTAGAAGAGACGGTAATGAGTGGAGGAATCCAGTCAAACACGGGAAATGAAAGACTTGATGGTTCAGTGGGAGAAGAGTTATAAGGAAAGACAGACTCTACAAATTGCACATGACGTGAAACATGTATTTTTCAAGTGGATTGTTCAAAACATAGATATGCACTTTGAGAAAGTGAATAGCCAAGAAAGACACAAGGCTTGGACTTTGGATCAAGTTTATAAGATGTGTATGGACCTAACCAAGGATAACACAAACACCTAAACACTTTTACTTTTGAAAAATTAGGACTCTTGTGAAAGATGGACTCATATGGAGAAGACATGTTTAACGTGGGAGTAGGCATCCTGTTAATTAAGTAAACTGCGGTGGTGAAAGCATTAGTCCAGAATGTGATTGGAATGGAGGCATGAGAGAGGAGTGCAAGGCCTGTTTCGACAATGTGAAGATGTCACCGTTCAGAATATCCATTATGTCTAGGCGTGTGTGGTGGAGAAGTGAGATGACTTATTCCATTTTTTGAAAGAAACATTTTGAGAGGTATGTACTCACCACCGTTATCTGAATAAAGGGTGACAATGTTTTGGTGGAAATATTTTTCAACAATCGCTTTATAACGTTTGAACACTGTTTGAACATCAGATTTTCGTTTTAATGGATAGAACCATATGTACTTGGGAAAATGATCAACGAAAATGACATAGTATTTGTATCCATCATGTGAGACAATGGGAGAGGTCCAAACATCAGAAAATATAACTTGAAGAGGACGAGTTGTGCTCAAGGTAGATGTAGAAAATGGTAGTTTATGACTTTTATTGTTTAAGCATGCATTACAACATAAATCCTTTTGGGAAGAAAAATTTAAATGATAAAATGACAGAATATGGTTAAGAATAGATGAGGCTGGATGACCGAGTCGCTGGTGCCAGATGGATGTTGTTGTGTTAACAGCGGAGAAGGCGAGAATGGGAGACGAGGGAGAGCTTGCAACTGGCCATTCATAAACTCCATCTTTAGTTCCGCCCTGCAGAAGGATTTCCCCCGTCCGTAGGTCCTTCACATGAAAACAAGTAGGAAAAAGTTCAATAGAGACATTATTAGTTATACAAAACAAGGCAATGGAAATTAATTTTTTTAGCATTTTTGGAACACACAAAACATCTTTTAAGTGAAAGGAAGAGGTGGGTGTAGTGAGAAATACGGAACCAGTGTGACTGGGTAGGTTGGTACCATCGCCGATCATAACATCGTCGTGACCGGTGTACGGCTTATGAAGGAAAAGATTATCCACATCTGTAGTGACGTGATGGGATGGTTCACTATCCAGTAACCACGGTGCATTGGTGGATGGGGTTTGAGAAGTAAAATTAGTCTGGGGATGCCATGATGGTGTCATGTTAGAAGAGGAGTTGACATTGTTAGAACCTTGAACTAGCACCAAATGAAATGAGGGACATCGTTTAGTAGTGTGTCCTTGAGTTCCACAGATTTGGCTATGTCCCAGATAGGGACGTGCACACGGTCGACTGTTCCTGGCCTGGTTTGTGTTGGGCATGGCAGGCCGAAAGTTGGTGTTGGATGATGGACGATAATTGTTCCCCATAGGAAAGAACGAGGGTCGCCAGTTGTTTCTGGAGGGTCGCCAGTTGTTATTAGAGGTCCGAGTCATGGGATTGGCAGTAACAGGTCCAAGAATAGAGGAACGCGACTGGGTTTGAAGTGACACTTCAAACGAGAGAAGCTTCTCATGAAGCTCATCGAAGGAGATAGCAGCATCTCGGGCTTGGACGGCTCGGACAAGCTCTTTATAGTCATCATCTAAACCATCCAAAATTCTTTCAGTAAGATCTTCGATGTCCATGGGAGCTCCGAGGACAGCGAGTTCATCGGATCTTGCTTTGACAGAATAGACAAAATTCGTGATGCTCAGGGTACCTTTGGTGAGATTCTTCACATGTTTGATATGACCACGGGAAGGTTTTGCATATGTGGTGGAGAGAACATTCCATGCTTCACGGGAAGAGGTGGTTCGCGCCACAAAGGAAATAAGTGGGGGAGAGATACTGCTGATGAGAGCGTTTAGGATGAGTTTGTCTTGCCTAACCCAGAAACTATAGGCAGATTAGGAGCAGTGGTGTCGTTAGTTGTGAAGGTTGGTGGTGGACACGACTTTGATCCATTGATGTAATCAAGGAGATCGTAGCCGACAAAGAGAGTTTCGAACTGAATTTTTTAGGAAGCATAGTTGGAAGAATTCAGTTTGAGAGGAGCTTAAGCAGTTGTGTTAATGGTGATGAGTTGGTTTTCTGTGTTTGACGGGATTGAGTTTGACATTTTGTTGTTTGGAAGGAAAAGATAAAAAGAAAATAAAAAAATAAAAAAAATTTAATGAAGGATCAGATACTGCTTTGATACCATGATAGAGCTGAAGCTTTAAGAGAAAATTGCTTGTTGATTTCATTAATGGAAGGCATATAAATAATTACAAATACTAGCTGGTTCCTTCTATTCAGCAGGGAGACCGAGTCCTAAGGAATTACAAACTGAGAGCTTATCAGCTCAAACTATAACAGAGTCCTAGACTATCTGTTACAACTATACACGGAAGTCGTTACAACTATACACGGAAATACATTGGCTAACAAAATCTTTGTATGAAATGCTAACACAATTCGCCGTATGTGCGTTAATTTTGGAGTTATTCTTGTTGGAATGGGAAGTGCAATCGCAAGACAATTAAGAATTAATATTTGTTTTATTTAAGTTTTGATAAGAAGACTTAATTAGTGCCTAGGATCTTCAATAAGTTGGAGGGTTTGATTTGGTGAATGTGCTCTTTAGAGAACAAAGATTTCCTTCTGTTTATGACAGTTACTATAGTACTTATTTGGCAATGTGATTCGATATGTCAGGAGAAGTTGTTATTTACAGAACAAGTTATATACTCATGTTTAATTAAGTTGCTTTTCTCCACTCCCTAACATACAAAATGAGATCTCAAAAGTATGTTGTGCTATATGATTCTAACTTAGTTTAATTAGATGATTTTTGGACCCAGTCAAGGTTGTTGCACAAGTTTTTATGTATCCTTTCTTCATTGGAAGTGTTCCAACTCATTTCGAGATAAGATTGGCATTCATGTGTTTTGTGCTTTTAATTTCCTCTGACTTCTTACAATTTTAAGTTGGTGTTCTACAGACACTAGACATAGTTGCTAAAAATTCAGACAAGTTCAGAGTCGTGGCACTCGCTGCTGGTTCAAATGTGACCCTTCTTGCTGATTAGGTGACCAATCAATCGATTTTCCTTTTGATACAATCTAAACTTGAATTTCCTTGTACTTTCTTGTTGGAAGAACTTGATTTACTTGATCTGATAATCCGGCAAAGTGTAACATAAAATTTGTGTCCTACTACTCTCTGTTCAAGGTGCAATAATGGGAGATTGATAGATTTATTTTACGAGTAATTTCAGCTGAACCATGACATCAAAGGATCTCCATTTTCTATTTTATTGTATTCCTCATAAAATAATCCACCCCTGAATCTTTTCATTTCAAAGTTTATTAGCAATTTCAATCCTACAGATTTGTCCCCCAAAATATACCACTATATGACAATTCTTTTTTTTGGGTTGATTTTAATTAGATGTGCATATTTAGATTAGAAAGGACAAAAATTTCAACAAAGTCGAATAGGTATTGAGTTTGAGTAAGACCAATAACCATGATTCACTAAAGCTAATTGGTGCTTTACTCTGTTTGGCTACTTACTATATGAAAACTAACAAGAATACTTAAGAGTAGCATTTTAATGATTATTCTTAATACATATTTATGAAATTCATTTATTATAATTCTAATAGTTCCATCTTGCAAGGGTCAGTATTGGTAATGATGAATTTGGCTTGAAGCTGAGCCAACTGATTGTTAGCTTTTACGTTTATTCCCCAAGCTCTGAGAATCCTTCCAATGTTCCATCTTGCAGGTCAAGACATTCAAACCTTAATACTTGTAGGATGTTGATGTCGAGGATGAGCATGATGAACATTCAGGCGATAGTAATGAGGATGGAGACTTGTGATTATATATGCATGTTGATCTTTTAGGTAGTATTTTTTAGAAGTTACTTTTGTTTACCATCGATGATGGGATGGTGTGATTATGCATATTTTTGAGTTTTAAAGCAGTAGTTTTTAGAAGTTACTTTTGTTGTATTTGATGAGACTTATAGTACATTAATTTATTTTTCATAGGATATTTGTGAGAGTACTTATCGCTAGATGTCTTATCTAGTATTGTTTATAAATAACAGTTTAGTAATTATCATTATTACTTTAAACATATTTATTTTTAAATTTCAAAATTAAATTATGAAAATATTTGTAATTTGTTGTTAATAAACATATTGAGACAGAAATGAGACGGCTTCTTTTCGTCTTAAAGAATTTGCGATATTGGCACAAAGTTGACACGAATTTTGAGACGGTTGCTGCCCGTCTCAAAATATGCCCGCTAAAAAGATATTGACGCCAAAGTTGAAACAGAATTGAGACGGATGGTGTCCGTCTCAAAATGTGCAACAAGAATAGTTGCGGCCAATTTTGAGACGGATTTGAGACGGCTTTTTCCATCTCAAATTATGTGTACTTAAAAAGGGCACTAAATTTGACCGCCAAATTTGAAACCGGCAAAATCGGTTACAAAATTCAGCTTCCTATGGGTCAGTTTTGAGACAGATTTGAGACGGATATTTTCCGTATCTAATTTTTTGTTTTGAGACGGACAGAATTAGCAACGCGACTCACTGACACGAATTTTGAGACGGCCAGAATCCGTCTCAAAATCAATTTTGAGACAGATTCTGTTGTATTTGAGACGAATTTTGTCCGTCTCAAATGCCCAGATTTTTGGTAGTGATAGTCAATCAGCAATTGAAAGGGCACAGAATCACATGTACAATGGTAAGTCTAAGCATATTCGTCGTAGACACAATACCATAAAACAATTGCTCTCTAATGACATTACGTCTATTGAGTACATAAAGTCGAAAGAAAATATAGCAGATCTGTTAACTAAAGGTTTGACTAGAGAGCAAGTAAAAATAACATCGAGGGGAATGGGTTTAAAGCCTATAAATAAGGACCGTCATGGTAGAAACCCAACCTAATTGACTGGAAATCTCAAGATCTAGGTTCAAAGGGACAACTAAACTATGAATGATTTAACTAAATCACTACGAAGAAATTAATTTCTTCTGCTCATTCCTATGATACGAGATAGTGATATCTGCAGCGGTTTCAGGATAAGTTGTGCTTTTAATGATTCTTAAATCATGATAAACAAGTGGGGTATGGCAGGATACTCTTATTAAGAATCACTTATGTGAGTGTGAATGGTGATAATTCTATGAGAATGATAAAGGCTATACTTCTCTAGAGCACTCATAAATCCGGAATTGTTTAGGGCCAAAATGTACAAAATCATGAGAACCAAATAATGTATGGAAAGAATCTGTGTGAATTTATGTTGTCTCGATTTATACAAACGGTTGGACAGTTCAAGACATCATATTCACTGGACAACCAGTAAACTCGATAGTCTTTCACAAGGGAAAGTTTAAAGCCCAAAACTACCTCTCTATAAAGATGATTTTCAATTCCGTCTCTCTCAAGAGTCTGCATAACATTTGCATAGGTTGGCAGTCAATTTCATTCATGTGGGGATTGTTAAAATTTGAGCTCAAATCAATGGGATAATGAATGAGAGTTTTACTCTCATAGATCATCCGTGAAAATGATAAATAAATACTTGTGGAAGGTGAGTCCCACATCGATTATGAACTAAACAATTAATGGGTATATATACAATAAGATTACTTTTGGGTTTGGGTCCCAAAGGCACCCCACTTTTGTGGAGGGGAGAGGACCTAGCCAAAGCTTGATTTGGTTTGACAACACGCGCGCATCGTCGCCGACCGGGCGCTGGTCATGGATCCTTGTATATATATATATCTTTTTGGGAAAAAGTTTAGTTTAATTTTTTATTTATCAAATTTTGGAAAGACAAGGCAAGAGAAGCGCAGACAGAAAGTCAAGCGTCGCAGCGCTAGACCAAGCGCAGTAGCGCTCGTGAACGCGCGCGCCTGACAGAATGGTTGCATCTGTTCAATTTTTTATGTCCCATGTCCTTTCATTTGCATCCAAACCATTTCAAATGGTTGTGTCCCATCTTAAGGGTTACTAGACCCTCCTATAAATAGCATATGAAGGCAGCCATTTCATTCACTCATTTTCAATCAATAGTGCATCATCAATTAAGTTAGATTAAGAGTTTCATTTGAGAGAGTTCAGAGCATTTTTTTTGTTCATTGTGTATACTATTTAGAGTGCTACTATAGTATACGTTATCATTGTATCCTGGAAGACAAGTGTTATCAACTCTGAGCACCATAAGGAGGGCGTAATTATCTTAAGGACATAGTACCAAGTACGAACCTTGCCATACAATCTTTTGGTTTACTTGAGATAATTATATATATATATATATACAGTAATGATCAAGGGCATACCCCTGATTTAACATACCTAACATACCTATTTAAAAACCCCCCACTTTCTTTCTTCTCTATCCTCAACCCCCACTTTCTTTCTTCTCTCTCCTCACATGTCAGACAAAACAAAACCCCCACTGTCTTTCTTCTCTTTTCTCAACTCCCGCTTTCTTTCTTCTCTCTCCTCACATGTCAGACCATAGATACTTTTGTTTGGCTAGCACCATCTGCCCTCAATTATTAGCATCTTCAATCAAGTAAACATAAATGGATCAAAGTACCAACATCATCTTCATTTATAAATAAAATTGGTCATAAATCATACATGCTCAACTTAAACTGGATTGCCAACTTTGTCATTCAGATGGATCAAAACAACAAATTCACATGTTAGAAGTCTTATCTGTGACACAACATTATATTGAACCATAGGGAAATTAAAAATTTTACTTCAGCACATGTCATCGGCAACCTGGGAGCTCTGAATTCCCCAAAAGAATTTACTTTAGCAGTAAACTGCCTCCCCATTTGGCATTCACAAGTGCTACACTAGGTAATTGTCCATGCATACCTGCAAATTATAGTTAATTAGCATATCATTTCAAATAACCATAAGCTATAGATGTACATTAACTTCTAGTCAAACTTGACTGTTGTACAAATGAATTACTCCACTTAATATTAACACATGAATTATCTTAAGTCATGAATTAACATAAGATAGTATCATGAAAAAACTAAATACTATTTTTTACAGCAGGGGATCATACTCAACAAACATTTATCGTATCACTTAAATCAGCATCCACAAAATGCTAATTGACACCTAAAGGATTGCATAAAGATTATAAACTAAACACCTAAAGAAACAGAATCAATGTTTCCATTACCATTCTATACATGATCAAAAGAAAAGAATGAGATCACGAAAATCAAAACAAGAAGAAAATACTAAACAGAAATCAGTACAAATATATCATGATAATCAACACCAACAAGAACACATTAAACAGAAATCATACAAAGATTTTAAGTCAATATCTGAAATTCCCAATCATCCCATGATTACTGCAATTCTGAAGCCCGATCTATAAAAAGTAATTACAAATCAATAGAAAAATATAGATATGCAAGTGTTGCTATAACAATCCCAATTGTATATGTGGGTGAATCACTATCATCATCTACACTTGGATCCTAAGTAGTGTCGACGCCGGGTTTTCTCGTCTCTCGTCCTTTTCCTATTTTAGCCTTTTATTAGGTGATTTTCTGGAAAAGGTCGGCATTGATGTCGACGGGGTTTTGAAAGATCGTGTTTTATGATGAGCCAATTAACCAGAGTCGCCAGTTGGTATATTTGAAATGGATGTACCAACTCATCCGAGTTTTCGTTTTTTTATAAATCGCTGGCTCATATGTGACTCCGAATTAATTGGTCTGCGAATCGAGATTCATAGAGTTCGGGGGCTTGCTTAAGTGAGGGGAAGGTGTTAGGCACCCCTCGACTTCCGTGAAACACGGTTACCGCAATCTTGATACTTTCCTATCCTTTAATTCATAAAATGTGTATGTGTGCGTGTGTGTGTGTGTGTGCCTAAATGAATGTTGTGGTGAATTTGTATGAAAGAATTATTTGGTTTTTTAGGGAAAATCGTGCTTTTAGTTTTGGGAGTGCTTCAAAATGTCTTTCGGTATTTACGAGAAAGCCGTATTATTTATGGGGAAGGTTTGATTTTAAATGGCAAAACGTTATGAGATTTTGATTGAGTGTTGTTTTGGTAAGACATGAATTCGTTAAACCTTAACCAAATAGGAATCGAGATTTATACGTTGCTTTCATAATTGATGGCAATTTCTAGAATCTCTTTCACCCTATGTATCGAGGTTTTAATAAAACGTTTCGTTCTTTTATAAAACCCATTTTTTGTGACATTTGAAAATAACCTCTTCTAGCTTTCTCGTAAAATAAGAATCAACTATTATTAGCATTTCCAAATTTTTAGCCTCGTGATGCTAATATCCTACTTTGATTGATTTTAGAAAAGATCTTTATCGTTTAATATTTTGAAACCATTTTGGTGTTACGAAAATATAATCAAGCATAAACATGCGTTGGGGCTATCCACGGGCATGTAAGCCATCAAAATATCCCCAAACGCCAACAATCACGTATTCCACTAATACGGGGCCTTAAACCCGATTCTCGTCTTAACGTCGTTTTAAGGCCCAACGATTACATATTACAAAAACGAGCACCTTGAATCTATACATACATCAAAACGTCCATTATCGGATTTGAACCACGGGGTCGCGTTCCTAGGCTCACATGAGGTTAGGACATGCTCACAAAAATGAATACTACATGATTAACCCACCCGAATTTATATAATACACCATGACATCCGAAAATGACAATCTAAATAAATTACACCCGATAAGTTATCATAAACAAACTAAAAATTTCATCAATTGGATATCCTCGGGTTATTAGGAAGAATTTTGTTCCGATGGAACCCTCATCAATAATCCCTAATCCATGATTGTTCAACAATATTCTTGAAAATCACAATTTAATTTAGCCAAAAGACATGATAGAAGTTGCAAAAATAATAAGATTTTCACCTTGCAAATGATACCAAAATTGTGTAGAAACTTGTATATTGAGTGAAATATGAGATGTATTGATATAACCCAACAACAAGGGAAATTCCTCTCTTTTTCTCTCAATTGTTGCAAGAATTTTTTGCTATTTCTCCCTATTTCCGAGCTAAAACTGCTGCTGATTTCTCCTTCTTCCGCCAAACTGCTCTCTCTTTTTTTTGTTTCTGCAGGAGGAATGAGCTGAAATAGGCTGGCCAGAGCCAGCCGCAGATGGCCGCAGATCCATCTGCGGCTGGCTGGCCCACCTCCCATCGCACTCGGCTGATAGTGCTGATTTCTTGGTTTCCGTGCTGGCGCACCCACTTGGCCGCAGATCAATCCGCGGCTGGCTGGCTTGACTTTCTCGATTTTCGTGCTACGCCTCGATTCTCGTGCCATGACGCTGGTTTTCACTGACAGGCTCGTATTTTACAGTCCGGGAATCATTGGGATGCGTGCCACACCTTCCGGGAATGCCAAATTCGGATAGCCTTATTATCACGTCAGCTTTGATTGCCAATCACTGCGGTGGCGTCGGGCGTTCGCACTTGGGCCCACTCCCTTGCTTCCGCAAGCCGGTTCAATTGACGATTTTGCCCTCCTGTCATGGTTAGTACAGGGAACGCAAAATTTGGGTGTCTACAGCTGCCCCTCATTATCATGTTCATGCAATGTCTAATGAAATGAACAGGATAAAGAATAGACACTCGATGCATGAATGACAGTGCACAAAAGTGATAATGTATACATGATGCAACACATATGATTTATGATGCCACGTAAGATGCAATTGATGCAAATTATTCAGCAAAAGGTGTCGAGGCTGATGATCGCCTCGTCGGGGCCGGGTATCGTCGCCGGTTCACCCATCACATAACCCCCGGTTATCGTCGTCGGTTGGTCATCTTGTCGGAGCCGGTTTTCGTCGCTGGACATCCAAATCGTAATCGCCGGATATCGTCGCCGGTCGATTGTCTTGTCGGGGCCGGTTTTCGTCGCCGGACACCCATCTTGTAACCCCCGGTTATCGTCGCCGGTTGGTTATCTTGTCGGAGCCGGTTTTCGTCGCCGGACATCCATCTCGTAATCGCCGGTTATCGTCGCCGGTCGATTGTCATGTCGGGGCCGGTTTTCGTCGCCGGACACCCATCTCGTAACCCCCGGTTATCGTCGCCGGTTGGCTATCTTGTCGAAGCCGGTTTTCGTCGCCGGACATCCATCTCGTAATCGCCGGTTATCGTCGCCGGTCGATTCTCTTGTCGGGGCCGGTTTTCGTCGCCGGACACCCATCTCGTAACCCCCGGTTATCGTCGCCGGTTGGTTATCTTGTCGGAGCCGGTTTTCGTCGCCGGACATCCATCTCGTAATCGCCGGTTATCGTCGCCGGTCGATTGTCTTGTCGGGGCCGGTTTTCGTCGCCGGACACCCATCTCGTAACCCCCGGTTATCGTCGCCGGTTGGTTATCTTGTCGGAGCTGGTTTTCGTCGCCGGACATCCATCTCGTAATCGCCGGTTATCGTCGCCGGTCGATTGTCTTGTCGGGGCCGGTTTTCATCGCCGGACACCCATCTCGTAATCTTTTTTATTCAACACGTCAAATGGCCGCAAGGGAGCAAGGTGGGACCCACCAGGGCCAGCCGCGGATGGATCTGCGGCCAAGATCGGGATGTATATGCGGTGCGCCGCTTCCAGATCTGTCACTTTCAACTTCCAACTCACACAGATTCCTCGCGATTTTTGCTTGTTCGCAAGGGCCTTTTGTCGATTTTTCAACTTTCCTGCAAAAACTGTTCCGGTAGGATTGATCTACACGCTACAGGTAACACTTTGACCGGTCACTTTTCAATTTCGTCAATGTTTTGCTATACATTTGACTATTTGCATGTTTAGAGATAAAATGTATGCTTTACAATGCTATGTAATGTACTATCATATATACATGCTATGTATTAACTGTGTGGGTCCTATTTTATGTTCATGAGGCGGTCCCACGTATATGTTTGCTCCTTTTTGGAAGAAAATCATGCATTTATGGCATTTTTCATGCTTTATTTACACATATGAATGCAATTATGATCTGTTGTGGCTTGAGTTTCTTTGAAAAACATGTTTGGATATGCATGGGATGTCCATTTTACAAACGGAACTCTGCCGATTTTTTTTTTTTTTTTTTTTTATATATACCATAACCATGCATCATGTTGCATTAATTATATGATGAGGCTAGAAATTTAGAATGTTCATTACATAATTTTAAAAGGGAACTTACCTTCTTTCTCGCCCGTTCTATTCCAGCTATGGATCGTGATGCGCCCAGTAGCTCCTCCGCCTCTCGGACTTCGGGTGTTCGCCGTCGTAGGGCCGCACCTGCCCCTATTCCTCCTCGTACCCGTCAGGCTCGTCGCTTGGCGGAGTCTGTCATCCGTCTTGATCACCCGGTCGTTGAGGAGGTTGTTCCTCCGGAGGTTGCGGTGGAGGAGCCGTCTCCCAGCACATCAGCTCCCCCCTCTCATCGCGCCTTATCTGGCACTTCTGTCCAGATACCCGATCTATTGGGTCGGGATCTCAGTCGTCACCCCTCGGCATCTCTTGTTGCTAATGAGGTATACTCGATTCGGCTTTTCATTTGTTCTTGATTTCTCAATTTCCGGTTCTATCTGGATTGACTCATTGGTGATTTTCACAGGTACCTGAGTTTACCCAGCCGAGGGGTAATTGGTTCAACATTTACTCTCTCTACGCGGCCCTGCATAGTGATTACCGGGAGATGGTGGACCCTTGGGGCTTTCGACATTTCTTCACTATCATCCCCCGTCAGTGCCCCTGGGGTTACATGAGGGCCTTATCTGAGCGATGGTTCCACCAGACTCAGTCCCTTCACCTTCTTGACTGCGAGGTCGTCCTGACCCCATGGGACTGGAGGTACATTACGGGCATAGAGTTCATCGGGTCCCGTGTTCCTCTAGATCTTGATAGCACTCCAGTGGAGGTTCGAGCTTTGCTAGGCTTCGCTGCTGATGATCGGGTCTTTAAGGCCCGTAGTATTCGGTCCGGTGCTTTGGCCGTCGATGCCGTTGGGGGTCTATACGCACAGCCTATCCCAGCGGATCAGGGCACTCGTGACATCCTGCTACGGCGCTTGTTCCTGACTATCATGAGGGGTTGTTTTCTAGGGAACAACTCTTCTACCATCCACTTCAGCGTCGTAGGGGTTGTTCGAGATGTAGACCGGATTGGTGACTACGATTGGGGGTCGTTCACTTTTGCTTATTTCCTCCACGGTCTGCGTCTACGCTCAGAGGGACAGACTGATGCCTGGCTCGGTTTCTACCACTTTCTGCTGGTAAGTCCTTTCCTCCTTTCTCTTACTGTATTTCCTTTCCTTTCATCTCTTTTCTGTATTTGATAATGACTCATGCATTGCCTTGTTTCTATTCACAGTTCTGGGCTTACGAGCGTCTGCCATGTCTGAGGCCTATCACTACTCTGGGCCCGGACACTTATCCTCGGGGTCGGCGATGGCATCACAGTACTCTGGAGGAGGTCCCCGTGTCGGGCAGCTTTGCACATTGTCGTATTCAGCTGGAGTTGATCACGGCTGCCGACGTCGTCTGGATTCCCTACCTCTCCGAGCATCTGACTGTGGGGTTTGTTGACGGGCATCCCTCCGGCCCGGAGTTCGAGCTTTCCCGATCTTCCTCCGCCACCATTATCTGATGATATCCCGCGAAGCAATCCACAAAAGAGTACATTTCGTACTGGGCTGTGTTATCCACCAGGATGTGTATGAAAGGCACTGGAAAGTTATCTTTGAGACTGGCCTTGTTTAGATCTCTGTAATCTACACATACCCTCACCTTTCCTCCAGGCTTAGCCACTGGGACTACATTGGACAGCCATTCAGGGTAAGTGGAGACCATAATGATTCCGGCCCTGAATTGTTTAATGATCTCTTCCTTCACTTTTAAGCTCCACTCGGGTTTCAACTTCCTTAGTTTCTGCTTGACGGGCCTGAAACCCTCCCTAATGGGCAACCGGTGTACCACGATGTCGGTGGACAATCCGATCATATCCTCGTGCGACCAGGCAAAGACATCCTCATATTGTTTTAGCAACTCGGTCATTTCGGTCTTTTGGCTGGTGGTGAGGTCTATCCCTATCTTGAGTTCTTTTGGTTTGTCTGGGGTTCCAATATCAACGGTGATGGTTTGGTCCAAATTGGGTTTGGGTTTATCCTCGACCCATCCTTTGATCTCTTCAGGTGCGTCGTCGTAATCTGTCTCGTCTTGCTCAATGCCCATCAAATCGAAATCCAGCTCAATGTCAAAATCATAATCATCATTCAAATTTGAAAGATCGTTTGTTAGGCAAGGATTACTCAATTTGGTACACCTGACATGAAACAAAATACTTGTCATATATAAATCATTTTCACGATGATTGCATTTTCAAATAACACGAAAGAACGACATAATTATGCAGAAATAAAACAACAACAACAAAAATAAACTTCTTCATTCCCCCGTTTTCTGGGGTCCACCACCCTGACGTCGGGTTTTACCCTTGTTTGGATATTATTGGCCTCACTGTCCAATTGTCGATGGTCAGGTCAGACGATATGTGCTCGATGAGAGGTAGCCTTACACCGGACACTTCCCCGATGACCACGGCCACATCGCCTGAGTCTCCTCTCATACCTTCCTTAGGAATAATCAACCCTGCCCAATCGATGATAGGCACATTTTGTTGAGCTCCTGGTGCGGCAACATTCGTCCCCTCTTCATTGCTTATTAATTGTCCGGGGATATAGCACTGGGTTTCGAACTCTCTTGCGATCTCCTGTAGGAAGCTTTCCCTTTTGGCTAATTCATCATTTGTGGGGGACAAATCTTCTCCCCCTGCTCCAGTCACAAGCTCGCTAGTCCCCTGCTTATTGTTGACCGGGGTCACCGGGCTGCCAGCTAGTCGAATCGGAGTCGCACCCTGACGGTGTCTCCGTGTTGCGCCCATATGGTACCCCAACCCTGCTTTGCCTATTTGCCGTGGTAATTGGATGGGCTTGGTGATTCCCTGACTGCTCTTTCCTAACCCCTGTCCAGGCTGGAAGTTCATTTTTATCATTTCCTTTGCCACAAAGGTAAGTTCTGGAGAGACCCTTGGTTTCAATGCTGGAGCCCCCAAGCATCTGTATTGGGGAGTGCTAATCTCTAATGCCTGAAAACTGGCTGGTGCCGCCGACTCATCCACATTGATCACTGGTAGGCCACCCCTGGGAGGAGAAGGGTCATCACATTCGGCCGAGATTGTTACCAGATTCCCATTGATGATTAGCTTGATTTGTTGGTGGAGCGTAGAAGGCACTGCCCCGGCCGTGTGTATCCACGGCCTCCCCAGTAACAGGTTATAACTGGCGGTGATGTCTAGGACCTGGCAAGAGATATCAAAAGTACAGGGTCCTATTTCCACTGGTAATTCTATTTCTCCAATTGTATCCCTTCGGGAACCATCGAAGGCTCGCACCACCACGTGACTGGCCCGTAGGCGCTTGGGATTAATGTTCATCTTTTGCAATGTGCTGAGGGGACAAATATTCAATGCCGATCCCCCATCAATCAACACCCCATTCATGATATACCCCGAGGAGATTACCGCAATATGTAGCGGTTTTCGATGCCCCCTTCCCTCCTTGGGGATGTCCTCATCTGCAAAGGATATTACATCACTCTCCATTAGATGGCCCACCAGCTGGCCAAAACCCTCCTCACTAATTTCTTTGGGCACGTATGCCTCCTCCAGGACTTTTGCCAGGGTTTTGCAGTGCCCACTGGATGATAACACCAAGTCCATGATTGATGACAAGGTCGACTCCTCATTTAAAATCTGGATCCCTCTCGCCTCTGGATGGTCCATCCTTTTCAAGAATTCCATGGCCCTCTCCTCGGATATCTCCTCATTTTTCCTCTTTTGGCTTTCCAGGACTCGCTCGGGAAGATACAAAGGATTTCCCTTTGCCGTCACAGAAGCACAACTGGCCGCTTCCTCCGACACCCCTCCATAATTCCATGGCACCGTCCTCAGACTGCTGATAGGGATTTGCGGTCTTGCTGCCAGAATGATGGGTTTTGGTGCCGCCAATTTGACGGGTCCCTCCGGGGCATTTCCACTTACACTCATCAATCGAATGGGCGCTCCCCGTGCATTCCCATGATTGCTTATCATGTTGATCATTTCATCCATTTTCTGCACATAATTCAGCCTTGACGGCCCCTCGACTTCACTGTCCTCCGCCATATTGACCCCACTTCCATCATGTCTAGGCAGGGGATTAACCTTAACATTTGGGGAGTCTGGCTGTTCCACCACAATTTCCCCATTATCAATCAAATTCTGAATTATATGCTTCAAGGTCCAACAATCCTGCGTATTATGACCCGGGGAACCCGAGTGGTAGGCACATCGTTTGCTTGGGTCAAATCTTCTCCCCCTTGGGTCACTCGGGGGTGCCAAATTTATTATCTTCTTTTGGGCCATCAATACGGCCAATACCCGTTCAAGAGGCTCCCCGAGCGGGGTGAATACCCGATTTTGCGAGGCCTCAAATCTCCTTCGCCCCTCTGCCCTTTGATCATTGAAGTTAGGCTGCCGGGATGGCCCCACCCTTTGCCCATGTACTGGAGGGTTACTCTCCGCCTTCCTAGAAGATCCCTGTATGATGAGGGAAACATCCTCCTCCTTTTTCTTTTGGACCCTACGGGAAGTGTTGCCGTAGTTACCGCTTTGGATCTATTCCGCAGCTGTTTCCAAGGCCGTGAGATCCCGAATTTTGCCGGATTTCAAACCCATGTCCACCATTTCTCCGTGCTTTATCATTTCAGCGAAAGGCCTACCAATCCCTGAAATAACCCGCTCATAATATGGGGCCTCCTGAATATCGACGAAAGTCATCACCATCTCTGACTCGCTCATTGGAGGATTCACTTGGGCAGCCATACCCCTCCATCGTTGTGCATAGTCCCGGAAGGATTCCCTGGGTTGCTTTTTAACTTTTGTCATTTGGTATCTGTCAGGGGCCATCTGGGCCTGAAAGCTATATTGGGTTAAGAAGGTATGGGCCAATTCCTCCCAGTTGTGGATTCGGGCGTTGTCTAGGCGGGCATACCAGATCCTCGCCTCCCCTGTTAAGCTTTTCTGGAATAGCTGCATCCTCAACCCCTCGTCCTCGGCATAAGACCCGAGCTCTCCAATGTATATTTTCAAGTGCGTGTAGGGGTCTCCCTTTCCATTGTATTTTTCAAACTCGGGGACTTTGAACTTTTCTGGATATCTGGTTCCGGGGAAAACACACAGATCCGAGTAATTGACCCTACCCAGGGAGCCTATGCCTCGTAGAGATTGGATGGTCTCCTCCATGTGTCTCATTTTTTTTCGAAGGTCGTCAGTGTCCCCCTCCTCTGGGATAGTAATCACTGTCTTGTGAGGTATGGGAACGACCCTTGGAATGACTGGCTCGTCCTTGAGTTGGGGTTGGTCATCCTTACACAGGTTTGCAATATTTTTAGGAGGATTCTGGTCACCCCCCGGTGGTGGAATATTATGTGGTCCTTGGTTTGGCGGATCCTGTCTGAGTAGGAACTGCTCTTTTAGCATTGTGGCCATTTCTATCATCTGCTTTTTAAAGTCATCAAACTCTTCCCGAGATATGGAACTATGATTTGGAAGATCAGCCATTTCAGAAGTAGAGACCTGGGCTTTCTTAGACTGCGAACGGGTTTGAGGAGCAATCCTGCGAAACAACGGTTCGAAGTTTAGTCCCGAAAAAATGAAAGGGTATGGATGCATGCTAAAGCTGTAACTTTTGTGTTTTGGGTTTTTTAATCTTTTTCTGCAAAACAGCATGTTAGTAGTCCCTTATTGAAACAATAAATGTCACCATGACTTATTATGCTTCCCCAGCTGTTTCCCTGCAAAATGCAGCGGTTAGTAATCTTTTGACAGAAAGGGAGATATATATGAATGGGACCATAACATTGACACGCATGAATGTAAAAGGGCATGAAGAGACTTTTCCTGCGTTGGGTTAATCTGAGGCTGACCTATCCTAGGGTTACTCTCACGGGCTTTTCGGCATGAAGGTCCCCAAATCTTCGCAATCTACTCGTCTGAGCCCTTTCGATTGGAGCGGATTTGGGTGGTGCGTTTCCTGAGCCATCTCCGGGGAGCAGCCCCTTCGAGTCCAGTAATAAGCAACCGACAGGTTCGCCTCAGGAGGAGGTACTCTCTCAACATACATTCACATTCATCGTCCTCACCGTATGCAAATGATTACTCAAAAGTGAAGCAATTCCATTCAAATCATTCATTTATAAAACACACATTCACACAACAAAAGTAAAAATCAAAATATCGCACGCACACACATTTTGTGAATTTTAAAGGATAGGGTAGCATCAAGATTTAAATGCGGCTTAAGCCCTCTAATGTCCCCAGCAGAGTCGCCAGCTGTCGACGCCGGGTTTTCTCGTCTCTCGTCCTTTTCCTATTTTAGCCTTTTATTAGGTGATTTTCTGGAAAAGGTCGGCATTGATGTCGACGGGGTTTTGAAAGATCGTGTTTTATGATGAGCCAATTAACCAGAGTCGCCAGTTGGTATATTTGAAATGGATGTACCAACTCATCCGAGTTTTCGTTTTTTTATAAATCGCTGGCTCATATGTGACTCCGAATTAATTGGTCTGCGAATCGAGATTCATAGAGTTCGGGGGCTTGCTTAAGTGAGGGGAAGGTGTTAGGCACCCCTCGACTTCCGTGAAACACGGTTACCGCAATCTTGATACTTTCCTATCCTTTAATTCATAAAATGTGTATGTGTGCGTGTGTGTGTGTGTGCCTAAATGAATGTTGTGGTGAATTTGTATGAAAGAATTATTTGGTTTTTTAGGGAAAATCGTGCTTTTAGTTTTGGGAGTGCTTCAAAATGTCTTTCGGTATTTACGAGAAAGCCATATTATTTATGGGGAAGGTTTGATTTTAAATGGCAAAACGTTATGAGATTTTGATTGAGTGTTGTTTTGGTAAGACATGAATTCGTTAAACCTTAACCAAATAGGAATCGAGATTTATACGTTGCTTTCATAATTGATGGCAATTTCTAGAATCTCTTTCACCCTATGTATCGAGGTTTTAATAAAACGTTTCGTTCTTTTATAAAACCCATTTTTTGTGACATTTGAAAATAACCTCTTCTAGCTTTCTCGTAAAATAAGAATCAACTATTATTAGCATTTTCAAATTTTTAGCCTCGTGATGCTAATATCCTACTTTGATTGATTTTAGAAAAGATCTTTATCGTTTAATATTTTGAAACCATTTTGGTGTTACGAAAATATAATCAAGCATAAACATGCGTTGGGGCTATCCACGGGCATGTAAGCCATCAAAATATCCCCAAACGCCAACAATCACGTATTCCACTAATACGGGGCCTTAAACCCGATTCTCGTCTTAACGTCGTTTTAAGGCCCAACGATTACATATTACAAAAACGAGCACCTTGAATCTATACATACATCAAAACGTCCATTATCGGATTTGAACCACGGGGTCGCGTTCCTAAGCTCACATGAGGTTAGGACATGCTCACAAAAATGAATACTACATGATTAACCCACCCGAATTTATATAATACACCATGACATCCGAAAATGACAATCTAAATAAATTACACCCGATAAGTTATCATAAACAAACTAAAAATTTCATCAATTGGATATCCTCGGGTTATTAGGAAGAATTTTGTTCCGATGGAACCCTCATCAATAATCCCTAATCCATGATTGTTCAACAATATTCTTGAAAATCACAATTTAATTTAGCCAAAAGACATGATAGAAGTTGCAAAAATAATAAGATTTTCACCTTGCAAATGATACCAAAATTGTGTAGAAACTTGTATATTGAGTGAAATATGAGATGTATTGATATAACCCAACAACAAGGGAAATTCCTCTCTTTTTCTCTCAATTGTTGCAAGAATTTTTTGCTATTTCTCCCTATTTCCGAGCTAAAACTGCTGCTGATTTCTCCTTCTTCCGCCAAACTGCTCTCTCTTTTTTTTGTTTCTGCAGGAGGAATGAGCTGAAATAGGCTGGCCAGAGCCAGTCGCAGATTGATCTGCGGCTGGCCGCAGATCCATCTGCGGCTGGCTGGCCCACCTCCCATCGCACTCGGCTGATAGTGCTGATTTCCTGGTTTCCGTGCTGGCGCACCCACTTGGCCGCAGATCAATCCGCGGCTGGCTGGCTTGACTTTCTCGATTTTCGTGCTACGCCTCGATTCTCGTGCCATGACGCTGGTTTTCACTGACAGGCTCGTATTTTACAGTCCGGGAATCATTGGGATGCGTGCCACACCTTCCGGGAATGCCAAATTCGGATAGCCTTATTATCACGTCAGCTTTGATTGCCAATCACTGCGGTGGCGTCGGGCGTTCGCACTTGGGCCCACTCCCTTGCTTCCGCAAGCCGGTTCAATTGACAATTTTGCCCTCCTGTCATGGTTAGTACAGGGAACGCAAAATTTGGGTGTCTACAAGTAGCATCATCATTTGATGCTCCAGTTCTACATTTAAATAAATAGCAATATCAAATTTAAACAAATAGCAAAGTCAAATTTAAACAAATAACAAAGTCAGAATAAGTAAATTTTTTTACCGATTATTAAGCACCAGACAGTTTTTTTTATCGTGTGTCACGCCAACTTTGCCACATCCATGACAACGTCTACCCTTGAAATTTTTTGTTTTCCCCAAAGCCCTTTCTTTGCCACCCTTCAGCCTTTTACCACACCCTTTTGCTCGCACTTGGTTCGGCTCAATGTAACTATGTTCATAAGTAGAAGTCATATTAACTAACTTGGATACACTCATTCCACCACACTCCATTTCATTGTTTCTTTCAGAATCATTATTCCCAATAATTTGATTGATCTTTTCATCCACATTACATAAACATTCTTTCAAAATAGTTGTGGTTTCTTCATTTATGAGAGCCTTATCAATCAAATCTAAAGAATGTTGAATCAATTGACTCCACAAGAGTAAGTATGGCTTGTCATCTTTTATCGCTACTCCATTATCATCAATTACACCACTTGATTTTGTTATCTTTGTCCACATCTTCAAAATATATTTTGTAGGCAATTTATCAAGATCATGATACTTATGCAAGTAAGCTATCATGTGCCGACATAGGATTCACAAACTGTCAAACTTTTTGCAAAGTGCATGTTGCATAATCCAAAGATTTGTCATAATAAATTTCTCTTACAATAAAATTGTTGACATTCCTTCGGTAAATCTTATATACATAGTAGTTATCATCCTGCTTCATAAGTTCAAACCTATAATTCAAGCTCTCACACAACTCATCTTCAAATTTATAATGCATAGAGTGTGTATAAATGTCAACCATTTGAATTAAGAAGTCATGGCCAATTTTCATTTTCGGCTTCTCAATTAAATCTTTGTTGTCTGAGCCCAACTCTACATGTCGTTGATGTTGAATGCCCCGGGCAAATTGAATCATAAAATCTGCTAAAAAATTTCTTTTAGAAACAAATTTTTTAAAAAATGCATGAGAACTCTCCGCTCGTTGGCTACTTGACATGTCGACTGAGAAAACATGATTCACATATGTGGGTACCCATCTACAACGGATGCCATATATTGATTGTAGCTATTTATTAGCATTCAACCCACTTTTCTCCATTCGTTCCACCCAAGTGGAGTCAAACTTTTTCACAGTCTCCGAATTTCAAATGCAATCTGAAAACTCTTTATAATAAGCACTTAATTTTAGTGAGTCAATCTTTTCTGAAAATTTGTCAAAATATGCCAACTACAATACCTATGAAATGTCTTAGGAAGGATCTATGAAATGGCATTTGTCATAGTCGGATCCTGATCAATGATAATCATCCTAGGTGCATCACCTGGCATTGCTTCCAAAAAACACTTGAAAAGTCAAACAAAAGTATATATGGTCTCATCACTTAAAAAAGCACAACCAAATACAATAGTTTGATCATGGTTATTAACCCCCATTAGTGGTGCAAATATCATTCCGTAACGATTAGTATTGTATGTGGTATCAAAAATGACAACATCACCGTAAAATCTATAAGCCCGTCTAGAAGTTGTATCGGCCCAAAAACAACGAGTAATCCTTTTTTCATCGTCTGTGTCAATTGTAAAACTGAATGAAGGATTCTTTTGTTGTTCTAACTTTAAGTACTCATTCAACATATCTCCATCATGTCCCTTCAACTGATTACGTTTGTCTCTTTTAAAGTTATACAAATCTTATTGCGTGCAACCAATATTTTCAAACCCTCCCGCCTGCACTACAAGAAATTTGTATTGTTGACATTGTGGTATATTCACCATGTCGAGTTGTTGACTCAAAGATTTTTGGACAGTTGACACATTACGGTGCGATCGTAAAAGATGCCTCTTATGTGGGGTTGACAATGGGTGACAATGACCCTCCTCAATTATAGTAACTACGTACAAGTCATTTCTTTTTACCACTACAATTCTTGCACTATAACCTTCTTTTGTAGAACCACATTTTCTTTTTACATCCACATCGATTAATAGTTTGCCCTTTCCTTGCTTATAACATACATACTCCTTCCTACAAATCTCACCGCTTCCCACTCTTTTGTTCTCAGTATACTTTGGCACACTAAAACCAGCATGCATTGTATATGTATTGTAAAAAGTGTGAACATCGTCTAATGTTTGAAATTCTTGACCTAGCTTAGGCGTAAACTCATCGGCTAGTTGAGAATAGTAGACAAAAGTTTTAGCATTGTATATTTTCAAATTGTATACGTAGTCTAAATTCATTTCTGTATTATCCCCACAACTCCCTATTTCATGGTCCATGTCATCCATTTTTAATAAACCTGAAAATAATGTATGTATGCACAACCAATTTAATACTGATCAATTATTGAGGGTTTACATAAGAGCATGGTCAAAACATGAATTTGACACAGTAATAACCCAATTTTACACACATACAAAATGAAAACAATTAATAGTACTTTAGTTCCAATTCCATACAAGCCAACACCTCTTCAATCAATTGTGATTCTATCAAAAAAAAAGTATTGTCCAAGTAATATGTGGAAACCATGCTTAACGGTTCACATATCAAAGCTGTGGAGTAACTGGTAAATGGTAGAATCAATATCAGGTAACATTTTAGCATAATGGAGTTAGTCTAGTTAGCCAAATTCTCAGGCCTAATAAATTCTAACAGAGCAGCAAGTCTTGACGACATCATAAAAGGAAGTAAATGATTGATTTGCAAGTCCAATTCTTATAAAATTCAGTATAAAAAAAAATCATTCAAATAGATTTGATACCCAGTTCACCACATCCCTAGGCATGATTTTGTACAATTACCCATCAAATAATCTAATATTAAGTAAAAATGAAGCATTTAATTGTTGATTCTCAATTTTGTGAAAGCCCGTGAGAGTGAACTTGGAAAACCAAAAAACCATTGATGTAACAGAAATTAAAAACTATAGCAAGCACATCAATTAATTAAAGCATTTGTGTGTATGAACACCAAAAATTGTGGAATCAAACTAGAAAAATTACAGAAAATTTTACCCAGAAAAAGTGTTCGTTGTTGTTGTAGAGCGAAAACCAAACCAAACTAAACCAAACCCAGGATTGAATGAATTTGCACCAAATCGAAGTCGAGAAGCCCAAATCTGGGCGTTTAATTTCTTATCCCCTCTGATTCCTCTGAATTTTTCGAGCTAGGTTGTTTTGTCTGACATGTGAGGAGAGAGAAGAAAGAAAGCGGGAGTTGAGGAGAGAGAAGAAAGAAAGTGGGGCGGGGGTTGTTTTGGCTCACATGTGAGGAGAGAGAAGAAAGAAAGTGCGGGGTTTTTAAATAGGTATGTTAAATCAAGGGTATGCCCTTGATCCTTACTATGTGTGTGTGTCCGTGTGTATATATATATAATATATATATATATATATAATATATATATATATATATACATACATACATATCTTCCCTAACAACTATAAGCAGCTAAATTTTGAGGTACAATATGTTATTGCATAATAAATTTCGAAAAAAAATCCCATAGGATGATTATTCCTCCTGACAATCCTTTCGTTTAAGACATGATCCATTGCTAAGATATCGTACCATTCCATTCCATGTAAAGAAATTTGTAGATTAACTTTGCTTGTTTGCAATCATGGACTGTAATATTTTCCCTCAAACGACAGTCCCTTCAAAAACTTTGATACTGTTGGACCAATATGCTCCATGTCAAACACCTGGTGTGCGCCCATCTATTGCTTAGTTTCTTTCTATTTGAACTATTTCAGTATCTCTAATAAAAATCTCTAAATTTCCTTGAAACTAGGAATTTTTGATCTCAAAACTGAGTCTATAGAGAGAAAGTATTCACGCAAGGAAAATGATATAAATGTCGACAAATATTTGACGAAGTTAGATAACAATCAATATGGAAGTGTATGCGAAAAGATAGAATAAATTAAAGGAGGACCCCCTCAATTCCTACATTTTCCATGTACGGACATACATCGCAATCAAATCCTCGTTAACAAACAAACTCCTCATTCAGATAATTCTAACTTATTCTTTGAATAACAAACAAAATCCTCATTTAATTAAAAAAAATTAAGAAAAAAAAAGGTTTTCTGGAGGAGAGGATACAAAAATTCACTCACTCAAAAGTGATCAACCATTGCCTTGATGTAATTGTTGGGCGTCTGACTATGCTAAGGAGAGTGATCAACCATTGCCTTGAAGTTTGTTTCCTAAACTAAATCCTCTAAGAGCTTAATTTTCAGGGGTGGGATGAACAATTTTTATAGGATAAAAAGAAAACGTCATCCAAAATGAACGCAATTATTCACAAAAGAAGGATCTCTGTATTCTATGGAGTTGGCTCTAGTGAATAAAGAATAAAAAAGGCTTATATGCCCTCCATTTTAAATCTATAAAGTTAGAAGAATATATTTTGTTATATGTTTATAAATTTGGTGTTAAGTTCAGTAACTTGACAACAAAATTGTGATTTGTAGTGAAACACTGACATCAATACTGAGGAAGAATTTAATTCTTAATAAAACAACTTAGTTTAAAGTTCGGTCAGAGAGGCTGCGGGGAAACAAGCCAACGCTGTCACCAATTCTTAAAACTAAGTTTTGTCAGGGGCAGAACGAACAAGCCCCATCTGCCCAGGAGCTGCGCAAACACAAGACCCCACTGTCACAAACTCTTAAACCAAGTTTGGTCAGAGCTGTCCAGGGGGCATCATAAACACATGCCCCTACCGTCACAAATTATTAAACTATGTTTTGTTAGGGGCTGCGCGAACGCATGCCCCTGCTGTCACAAATTATGATGTAGGCTCCACCACTTGGGTAGACCTTAGGTGAGCACCCCTCCAACGTGCAATGGAGGTCACTAACCTAGGCCATGGGCCTTCTTGATCACCCATTGACCCCATCCAGGTAAGTATGTTCCAATGCACAATGTATATTCATATTATACACTTGTTAGGGAGCCTCTATTTGCGTGCGGTCTATGTGGGACTTGTAGTTTATGGTAGTTTTTAGATCTCAAGTTGACATATCCTTGTGCAGCCTAAGTTTTACTATATAATTCAAAATTATAAGAATCGAACAGATACAAACATTTCTAATTGAAAGTTGTAATCTTGATTCAAAACGGAGGATATATGCAATTCAATATATTTAGCGCGTTCTAGAATTTTAACTCCTACACCACTTAAATCTTTTCTGTTAAGGAATTATAGAACCAATAAAAAGTAGGAAGTTACCTTGTGAAAGAGATGAAGACCAAAAAGTTATTAGATTTTTTTCAAGGCTATTGTCTTACATTCTACCTAGTCTTGAGTTTCCCCATTATTCTCTTACTTATGTATTGTTAATAATAATTTCATTTTATCAAATAGAGGTTCATATTGCTAATCCTCTTTTGCACTTTCTGGAATGGAAGCAATGTGAAAGAAAAATACATGATTCGAACCAGATAAATGAGACTCTTATCGTTTCATCGGCGTTTGCAACTCAGATTCCGTGGAGGCCATAGTTTTTATAGGTTCATCAGTTAGTTTAGGACAATGAAAGTTCATAATAAGCAATATTTACAAATGAAAATCAAGATTACAAGGATAATCTTCTCCAAATGAGAAATGCATGTTCTGCATAACCCCGATAAGTTCACTTTATTTTACATTTAGGGTTCATAATCTCTTGAAGCAAAATAAGCAATTAGGTGCAAATGTATCATAATTAATGAGCTTATATATACTATATTACCTGCAACCTATATATTTGCATTGAAGTTTTTGAATAGTGGCAGACCATTACATTTCAGTTCAGAATCTTTTTACCCGATTCTAATCCCCTGAACTGCTAATTTGTTACAAAATGGACTCTAAATATGACTCTCATCATAAACTGGCACAACAAAAAATCGATACATTCACAAGAGTAGAGGAATTGATTGATATTTATTTGCTACTAACTAGGTCTAAACAAACTTTGTAGGTTAAATTTGGAAGAGGGCTGCGCGAATTATGATGTAGGCTCTACCACACTTGGATAGACCTTAGACAAGCGCCCCTCCAAAAGTGCAATGGAGGTCCCTAACCTAGGTCATAGGACTTCTTGATCACCCATGGCTCCCATCCAAGTAAGTATGTTGTGACGTTTGATCTACATTCATATTTATACACTTGTCAGGGAACACCTAGTTCACATGCCGTTGATGTGGGTATTAACGCAAGAATTATTCGCAACTTAGAACTTATGGCAGTTTTTTATAAACTTGCCTGGTTAAATACAATGAGGTCAATTTTTAGTGTGTTTTTTGGTCATTTATTAGCTTAAGTTCAGCTGCAGCAGTAGCACAAGGTGATATTCCTTCCTGCAGCCTATGTTACAATATGATCTAAAATTGTTGATTACTCCATCCGTTCCAAAATTATATATACAATTTAACTTTTGAGGTCAAATGATGGTATATTAAACTTCAAAATTAGTATGACTCATAAAAGTTTAGAATGAAATAAGTTTTGTGATTAATAGTTTTTGTTATATATGATACAATTATAATAATTTTATCAACTAAAATTAAATAAATTCACATTAATTTAAAGTTTAATACGCCGTCGTTTGTCCTGAAAAGTCAAATCTATATAAATATATAATACGACAAAACTTAATTTTTTTTTGGTCTTCGTCTTTCATTTTTGGTCTTCGTCTTTTATTTTTGGTCTTTGGTCTTTGGTCTTTGATATAGGCCTAGAATTATATAAATATATAATAAGACAAAACTTAATTTTTTGGTTTTCGTTTTCGATCTTTGGTCTTTGTTATAGGCCTAGAATATAACTATAAGTAAAACACTTCTTATACTTTTATATATTGCTAGGATTAATTTAACTAGAACTAAAACTCTCTTTATGGTTCTACGAACTTTAATATTAACTTATTATTCTGCAACAATTTTATTTTTTATAAGAACCCTTTAATTACTTAGTCATATAATAAATTTTAACTTAAAAATCATATTTAAGATTTTAATTTAAGTTTCTACTCAACTTTTAGTCTCTAAATGATTATATATTAAAAATATTATGAGTCCATATAATAATTAATATCAAAATTGTATTTGATATATATATATATATATATATATATATATATTAATGATTACTTTAATTACCAATTCTATTACATATAGGAGACCTTTAGTTAATTAATGTTACCAAATAATTCTAACTTATATATTACTCCATCTGTTCCAAAATTAGAGATACAATCTGATTTTTGAGGTCAAACGACATGTTGAACTTCAAATTGATGTGAATTTATTTAATTTTAGTTGATATAATTATTATAATTGTATAGTATATAACAAAAACTATTAATCACAAAATTAATATCATTCTAAATTTATATGAGTTATACTAATTTTAAAGTTTAATATGTCGTCGTTGGACCTTAAAAGTCAAATTATAACTCTAATTTTGGAACGAAGGGAGTAATTATTAAAATTTAGTTAGCTAACTTTTAAAACTAAAATCATAATGACAACTCATTATTCTACGACAATTATATTCCTAAATAACTATATATTAAAAATATAAGAAAAATATTATGAGTAAATAATAATTAATATAAAAAAGTGTAATGTATATTATAAAATATATTAACGATTAAAATTTAGTAAACAATTTTATTTCAAGGAGACCTTAATTAATGTTTTAAAAAAACCTTATATATTATTAATTAAAATTTAATTGTCTTTTAAAACTAAAATCATGATCGTAACTTATTATTTTACAATAATTTTATTTTTTATACAATTTATTTAGTTAATTATTCATATAATAGAGTATGAGTTAAACACTATGTTTAGGTTTTTAGGTTTCCACTTAACTTTGAACTCTAATTAAAAATGCATAAATAAATATATGTGAAGGATTGATTATAAAAACTAAATATTAAATTTTGAAATTATATAAAAACTTAATATTAAATTAAAAATAACAAAAGAATCACATTGGCAATATTTTATATGTGATCTGTAGTCATTCGTTTTTAAGTAAAATGTATAGTCATTCTAATAATAATAGTAAGTCAATTTGAAATTCAAAAAATATATTTTATAATCACTATATAAAATAAATTAAAAATAATTTATTTTAAAAAACAACTCGTGCTTCGCACAGGGCATTTAGCTTGTTGTATCTCTAATTTTGGAACATAAGAAATATGAAAGCTATGTAATAGCAGAAACTAAATACTCTTCCATTTGGAAAGTAAAGTCTGAAATGAATTTAGATCAAAAAGTAAGGAAATTGATATTTTCACAAATAAAAATGATAGTTTCACAAGTTCTTCCAAATATAAATAGTAAGTAAGGTCCATTCTCATTTGAGAAAAGATCCCAACCTGTCGCTTGCTCGTCCCTCTCTCATGAAAGATTGTCTCTCCTCTCCCGGCGGCTTTGACTCATGTCTATAGCCAGTTGCTAAGACGATTCCCATTCAAGGTTGTGGAACTAACACTTTCACTTGTGAAAATATCAATTCCCTAAATTAACTATTGTTAGTGATTACTTTTCAAGTTTTCTCTACACTTCCCAAGTTTGCCATAGGTAAGATACAAAAATTTCTCATTAACAATGGTAAAACTGACGACGAACCAAATTAAGAAATAACTAAGTTTACAAACTTGGCAAGAATTATTATTAATTTCTTCTTTTATCTAAGACTTGTTTCCTTGAGTCTTGATTGTTTATTAATATTATAATTATAATTTTGTTCTTGATTATGAGAATTTATTATACTTTACGAGTAGACAAGTTGAGAGGGAGTTTGTGCATGTACTTGTCTGAATTTGGTGATTAAGGTGATATCTTGTACAAATAGATTGGTGTAACCCGAGTCTTATGTAGCAACCTTAATTTGTCACAAGTATTTTCGTGTAACACTTGTATTAGATTAAATTTCATAATGTGTATATTTGGTTACTCACTATTTGGTGCGTTTGGAGTGTTTAGAAATTCAAACGCACTTGAAAATCTTATTCGTTTAATATCAGTTTATTTAACTCATAAACACAGTATTTAGGTTTCAAACGTAACACACCAAACGCTAGTAACCCAACAAACCCAATAACTAAAGAGCACTTATTTCAAAAGGATCCCCTCTCTCTTTTTCTCTTTCTTCTCTAGTAAACTCTAATCTTCAAATTTTGTCTATTTTGAAGACCCTCCCTCAAATCTCCTCTCTTTTTTTTAGCATCGTTCTCTTGTATTATCCTTTTTTTTCAATTGTGCGGGTTTATTTTTCTTTATTTATCGAATTTTATTTTCTCCTAATTTGGGGTTGAATCTTTCTTTCTTCAATCTTGTGGGAGTCGTTTTTCTTCTTTTGGGAGCTCTAATTCCCTCCAAATAGAGAAGGGTTTTCATTTGTGATGATGAATAATTGCAGATATGCTGTCTCGGACAATAATTGTTTCTCGATAATTTATTATTCTTTTACTTAGACCATAAAAGTTTGTAACATATTTCATTTTTGAATAAAGTAAGCACCTCTTCAACTCTATTATACATGTCATTCGGATCGTTCTGATTAAAGGAATTTTCCTAATATTTTTCTCAAATTTATCATTAAAAAAACTATAAAAAAAATCCATAATATATCCCCATTTATATAGTTGCACCTCTGAAGTTGTTGCTTGCTTTGAAATTTCCTCCTTGTGTTTTTGGCCTAAAGACTTGTTTGCCTTTGAAGTTATTGAAATTTTTGTTTGTCTTCAGAAAACCTTTGTCATATTTTTTGGCTTTGCTTTGGATTACTCTTCTGAGTTGTCTTAATAACAAGGCAACTTCATTATTATATAAACTCAAGAGTTCTTCATTTAGATCCTCATCATCGCTTTCTTAATCTACAAGTAGAGTTTTGAAAGCAATTTCTTTCTTCTTGAGGTTTGTATCTGATCCTACTTTTGTAACTAGCATGTCAATTTTGTGAGCACGAAGATTTCCAATGAGACTATCAAGAGGATAAACAGTTAGATCTTGCATTTCCTTGATAGCTGTAACTTTCATTTTCTATATAGATGGAAGAGCTTTGATAATTCTTCTATTTTTCTCATTTGTTGTGTATGCCTTCCCTAGTTGTTCCAGCTCATCAATGATTTTGGAAAAACGTATTTCCATATCAATAATCTTTTCACCTTCTTCCAGCTTGAAACTTTCATACTCTTGGATTAGAGCATCTTTTCTGATTTCTTTGATATGATTGGTTCCTTCATAGGTTATGATTAATTTTTCCCAGATTTCTTTAGCATTCTTACAATTGCTAACTCTTTTGTATTCTTTTTCAATTAGAGCACTAGTTAGCACATGTTCAGTTCTGGATGCGATATTCATAGTTTCTATATCTTCAGTAGTGACCTCATCAGCATCTTTCTCAACGATCTTTTCTCCTTCAATTTTTGTGGGAATTTTTATACCTCATTTTATCGCAAGCCAAACTTTGATTCCTTGTGATTTGGCATAGATTTTGAATCTATTCTTCCAGGTGGAAAAATGTGTGCCATCAAATAGTGGAGGTCTAGACATTGATAGTCCTTCTCCGCAACCAGTAGCATTGCAGGTCATAGATGAATCTACTCTTAGATATGCATGTATTCACTCAACAAACAAGTTAAAGAGTACCGTTTTGATACCAATTGAAAGTCCAATAATAATCTAGAAGGGGGGTTGAATAGATTATTACCATTTTAAAATTTTATCTTAGGCCTTTTTGAATTTTTAGTAGATTAATTTGCAGTGTCTAAAATTAATAAACAAGATAGTAAAAATTCAATCACACATTGCACAAAGATTTATCTAGTTCACAACATATAGCTTAGGCATGTTGCTACGTCCAGTCTCAAGCTTCTCTCTAGAACTTGAGATCCTATTATTCCCAGTAATAAATACTCCTTTAATAGGCGGAGAAATTTTTACAAAGTTTTAAAGATAAACTTACAACTATCCACAACTAACTATCTCAAACAGCAAGCTTTCAGCTTCTTCCTCACTAGTACTGAGAATTATACTTCTTGGAAGAGATTAACACAAATAGCATTATCAGCCAAAAATAAGTTAGTGATTGCAACTGGTAGTTATGAGAAACCTAATCCTGATTCTCTTTTATTTCCACACTGGCCTAGGGTTAATGATGTTGTTATTTCATGAATTTTAAACACTGTTTCAACATAAATAAATGATATTTTGAATTTCTTAACTATTGCTTCACAAATGTAAAATGAGTAACAAGGTAGATTTTCTGGTATTGATGGATGTCGAATTTATCAGCTCCACGGAGACCTTCATTCTCTTGAGCAAGAAAATAAATTAGTGGAATTATATTTCCACAAAATGAAAGGATACTAGGATGAGATCAATGCTCTAGAACCCACAGTGGAATGCACATGTGGTGCTCATCAGGTTCTTGAGGAAAGATAAGGAAGAAGGAAGTTACAACAGTTCTTGATGGGATTATATGATAATTTTGTTACAGCTAGGGGTCAAATTCTCATGATGAACCCCTTACCAGGTGTTAATCATGCTTATGCATTAATCAAACAAGATGGGAAGATGAAACAAGGTTATACACCTGAAATGAGTAGTACTTTTCTTGGTGGATCAATTGCTAATAGAAATGAGAGTTCATCAAATTATGCAAGGTCTCATATGGGAAAAAATACTAGTGGTTGTACTCATTGTGGAAAGCAGAACCACACTACTGAAAAATGTTTTCAGATTGTAGGCTTTCCTCTAAACCATCCTGGAAATCCTGCAAACAGAGGGAAAAAGAAATTTAATGAAACTATTGTTCAACTAGTTAAGAAATTAGGAGAGTTTTATAATGCTCCACCAAAAAGGTCTACTGATACTGGACAATACCATAATAATAATAATAATAATAATAATAATAATAATAACAATAGTTTCATAAAACCAGCAATAAATTAAGAAACTTTTCCACAACATGTGCCTTATAACAATTTTAATAGAAGAGGAAATCCAAAAGCTAATGCAGTTTCATTTTATGACTCTAGTGGCATAATGGATGGTGCATCACCTTCACCAGTTATGCCAACATATAACCAGTTCCAACAACTGCATAATCAAAATGAATCACATGATGCAATAAATGAGTTCCAACTCAAATGCTACAAATTCTGGTATCTCAGCTCATGGTAACATGGCTGGAAATTTAACCCCAGAGTATCATTTAGCAGGTTTTACCACTACTTCTTTTTCTTTTATAGTTACACATAATCCTCAATCATGGATTATAGACACTGGTGTTACTGACCACATGTGTCACCATGTTAGTCTCATGCATTCCTTAATCACTTTATCTCAACATGTTTATGTTTCCTTGCCCACAAATGTGTATATTAAGGTTAATCAAGAAGGTTTTGTAGACTCAACTCCTGATTTGACCATTCAGAATGTTTTTCTTGTTCCATCATTTCATTATAATCTGCTTTCAATTAGCAAGTTGACCCAAACTTCTAAATGTCAAGCCTTGTTTCTTCACTGCAAATGCCTATTTCAGGACCTGAGCATGATGGCAATCATTGACGTTGGTGAAGAAAAGGCAGGATTATATGAACTACATACTCCTTCTTTCAATAAAGATGTTGTGCCTAATTATACTTCTTTAGTCTCTTCAAATTTGTCCTCTCATGTTAATGTAGTATAAAAAAGCAATCTATGGCACAATAGACTTGGCCATGCCTTTGATAAAGTTCTGCAACAGATTAGCTGAATTTATTCTATTATTTCCCATAATTGTAATAAAGCTTGTAACATCTGTCCACTTGCTAAACAACATAAGCTTCCTTTTTCCCTCAGTTCTCATGTGTTTATTTTTTTGTTTGAATTGCGTCAATATGATTTATGGGGCCCATATAGAACTCAAACTAATACAGGATACAAATATTTCCTCACCATTGTTTATGATTATAGTAGGGCTATATGGACTTACATTATGCCCACTAAACATCATACTTTCCAGTTATTCACTAATTTTCTTTCTTATATTCATGATCATTTTCACACTACAGTTAAAACTGTTAGGACTGACAATGGAACAGAGTTTTTTTAATACCAGCATGAATGTTACCTTATCATCACATGGCATAATTCAGTAAAGCTTATGCACTGGTACCCCTCAACAAAATGGCTGGGTAGAAAGAAAGCATAAACACTTATTAGAAGTGTCTAGAGACCTTAGGTTCCAATCAAGTCTTCCTCTTAAGTTTTGGGGGGATTGTTTGTTAACAGCTACAAACATCATAAATAGGTTGCCCACTCGTGAGTTGTTATTTCATTTAAAGCTTTCCTATGATCACATGAGAAATTTTTAGTGTCTTTGTTATGTTTCTAAGCATGAAATGGATAAATTTGCACCAAGGGCTGATCCTTGTGTTTTTCTAGGATATCCCTTTGGCCAGAAAGTATACAAATTGCTTAATCTTGCCACTCATACAATTCTAGTTAGCAGACATGTTGTATTTCATGAGACTTTTTTCCTTATCTTCATAAACATTATTCTAATTCTACTAAAGTTATTACAAGTTTAGCTGTTCATTCTGGTAATTCTTAGATTAATGTTTTACATGTGTCCTACTAAAGTCTTATTCTTTATTTGACACCTCTATTCCCACTACTGTTTCCTCTCCACATGTTTCTATTACACCAGATATTACCATATTTTCCCAACATAATGCTTCTCCTCCAATGTCTCCATTTGACAGGTCACACTCTCCTTCATCTTCTTCATCTGTTCCACCATCCATACATGTTATCAGACAGTCTACAAGGCCAAAACAACATCATATTTGGTGGAATGACTATGTAGTACCATCTAAATCTACTACTTTATTATCAACTGCAGATTGTACATTACCCATTTCCAAACGCCTCCATGTCCAGTTATCTTTCTTATGATCTCTTTACTTCTTCTCACAACGCTTTCATTACATCTCTTGATTCTATTGTTGAACCCACTTATTATTCTCAAGTTACTAATGATCCTAAATGGGTTGAAGCCATGAATAAAGAGTTAAAAGCATTATAGGCCAATCATACTTGGACATTAATATTTTTACCTCCTAAAAAGATACTTATTGGCTGTAAATGAGTGTATAAAATCAAATATAACTCAGATGGTAGAATTGAAAGGTATAAAGCAAGGTTAGTTGCAAAAGGATTCACTCAGGCAGAAGGCAATTATTATCATGACACATTTGCCCCTATTGCTAAAATGATTACAGTTAGAACCTTGCTAGCTTTAGCCTAAATCAACAACTGGCATATTCACCAACTGGAAATTAATAATGCATCCCTTCATTGAGATCTTGAAGAAGAGGTACACATGACACTACCTTAAGGATACTCTTGTTCCTTTAAATCTCCTACTCTTGTATGAAAACTAGACAAGTTTCTTTATGGATTGAAACAAGCTAGCAGACAATGGTTTGCTAAACTTACTTCTTCTCTCAAGGATGCTCATTTTGTTCAGTCTCATGATGATTACTCTCTATTTACGTAGTCTAAGGATCATATTTTTACTGTTGTCCTAATCTTTGTGGATGATATCTTAGTTGTTGGCAATCATTAGCCTTCAATCCTTAGTCTAAAGAAATTTTTAGATGACACTTTCAGCATTAAGAATTTGGGTCATACTAAGTATTACTTGGGACTAGAAGTTTGTAGATCTTCAGTTGGTTTATCTATTAGTCAAAAGAAGTACATATTAGATCTTCTTACAGATAACAATTTACTAGACTACGAACCTGTTGAGAAATCAGGCCTTCACAAATACACTAAGATAAATACAAGCACACTACTGTATGAAATATAAAATAATAACACAAGAATTTTACGTGGAAACCCAACTGGGAAAAACTACGGGGAGAGATCTCAGATATCCACTATGAAAATAAAATGGAGAATACAAACTCTCAACTGAGAAAATAAACTAACTGTTTATTTTCTCTCTACCTCACTATCTCTCTCTAATGCTCTTCTTGAGCTTTCTCTCTCTAAAGCTTAGCAACTGATGGTGTGTTTTCTCAATGCTCTCGGATGCTCTATTTATAGTACATGAGAAGAAGCAAGGTAATGATTATTAGCACTCTATCTTTGACAATATGGCAAAGGATAGACTGGTAGTGGAATAGGCTTATCTGCCACAATATGACCAATTAATATTAGCCAATTATTCAACAATCTCCACCTTGGCTCATATTCTCCAAATACTACGTATTGTGAACTTCTTCGTGTCTGTGAATGTATCCCTCTCCCTGGATACTCCACCACAGACTTAGCATTCGACGAAGTGAATTAAGTCCAAGCAATGCTTGAACTTTTCTGTTGTCACTGACTTTGTGAGCATATCTGCGGCATTCTCGTTTGTGTGAACTTTGCGAACTGCAATGTCACCATTATTCAGCCACTCACGAATCTTGTGATACCGAACATCTATATGTTTGGTCCTGGGATGGAACACTTGGTTCTTCGCTAAATGAATAGCACTTTGACTATCACACTTTATCTGGATACTGCCCTGCTTGAAACCTAGTTCTTGAACTAGTCCCTTTAGCCACAAAGCCTCTTTACTTGCCTCTGTCAACGCCATATACTCAGCCTCTATTGTTGATAATGTTGTCGTAGACTGCAACATTGACCTCCAACATATACATCCTCCACAAAAGGTGTATACAAACCCTGTCGTAGATCTTCTTGAATCTAGGTCTCCAGCATAATCCGAATCAACAAACCCTGTAACCTCACTCCTTGCGATATCACGATCAAATATAAGACCGTAATTGGTTGTACCTGCAAGATAACGGAAAATCCATTTGACAGCATTCCAATGCTCTTTTCCTGGATTTGCCATATACCTACTAACCACACTGACTGCATGTGAGATATCTGGCCTTGTACATACCATGGCGTACATGAGATAACCCACCGCATTTGCATACGGTACTTTAGACATATACTCCATCTCATCCTCTGTCTGTGGGCTTAATTGTGAAGATAACCTGAAATGTGCTGCTAACGGAGTGCTAACTGGTTTAACATTATGCATGTTAAATCTCTCCAAGACCTTCTGCACATATCCTTTCTAAGTTAACCACAATTTTCCTACCTGACGATCCCTATGAATTTCCATACCTAGGATCTTCTTTGCTGGTCCAAGATCCTTCATGTCAAATTCACTGCTCAACAATTTCTTCAACTAAAGAATATCTGACATCCTCTTTGCTGCTATCAACATGTCATCAACATATAACGTCAGCAATACTAGAGAGTCATCATCAAGCGATCTGAAATACACACATGGATCATACTCCGAACGAGAGTAACCATGAGCCACCATGAAGCTGTCAAACCGCATGTACCACTGTTTCGGGGACTGCTTCAAACCATAGAGAGACTTTTTCAATCTACAAACTAAGCCTTCTTTTCCTGGTTCAATAAACCCCTCTGGTTGCTTCATGTAGATCTTTTCTTCTAAATCACCATGGAAAAAAGCTGTTTTCACATCAAGCTGCTCTAACTCCATATCTTGTGATGCTACAATAGATAAGATCAGTCGAATCGATGTGTGTTTCACAACTGGTGAGAAGATCTCATTGTAGTCAATTCCCTCTCTCTAAGAGAATCCCTTAGCCACCAACCTGGCCTTGAATCTTTCACCTTCTTTATCAGACTGAGCTTCCTTTTTCCTAAATACCCATTTGCATCCTATAGCCTTCGATCCTTTTGGAAGTTGAACTAACTCCCAAGTCTGGTTATTTTGTAAAGACTCCATCTCTTCTGCCATCGCTATCGCCTATTTATCATTTTTCGCGGACTGAATAGCATCCTGATAGCTAGTTGGATCTCCACTACCAACAATCAAGGCAAAAGCAACCATGTCTTCAAACCCATATCTCTGCACTGGTTTGCTAACTCGCCTTTCTCAATCTCTAACAAGATTATATGACCTCTCCTGCGGATCTGAAGGATGATTATCTTCAATCTCTTCAGATTCTTTTGTCTCTTCAAGAAGCTCCACCTCAACTAGGTGTGTCTGTAACTCACTTGTTGCAGATTCTTCATTCTTGGATTTGTTCAACATGTGTTTCTCATTGAACACCACATCTCTGCTGACAACCTTCTTCTTGGATACTGGATCCCATAACCTGTATCCCTTGACTCCATCTTCATATCCAAGGAAAATACACTCATTTGACCTTGGATCAAGTTTGGACTGTCGCTCTTCGACCGGTAGATGAACATAAGCTGGACAACCAAAAATTTTCATCACAGAAAAATCAATCGGTTTCCCTCTCCATACCTCCTCGGGGATTTTGTGATCAATTCCAGCTGAAGGAGATCGATTTATCAGATAACAGGCTGTGTTGAGTGCCACAGCCCAGAAACTCTTGGGCAAACCTGCATTCAACCTCATACATCTGGCTCGTTCCAATAGAGTTCTGTTCATCCTCTCTGCAACCCCATTTTCCTCTAGAGTTCTTTTAACTGAGAAGTGTCTGGTGATACCTTCATCCTGGCAGAACTATAGGAATGACCTGTCTCTGTATTCCGTGCCATTATCTGATCTGAAATACTTCAACTTCTTTCCGGTCTGGTTTTCTACTTTAGCTTTCCACTGCTTAAAGATTCCGAAAACCTCAGATTTCTGCTTCATAAAATAAACCCACACCTTTCTGGAGTAGTCATCTATAAAGCTGACAAAATAATGGGCTCCACCCATTGAAGTATGCTTGATCGGCCCCCACACATCCGAATGTACATAATCAACTACATTCTTACTGGTGTGTGCTCCTGCCTTGAAGCTTACCCTCCGTTGTTTGCCGTATACACAAAACTTGCAAATTTCCAAACTGCACGTTTTGACACCTTTCAGCAACTGCCTTTTGTGAAGTTCTTTCATTCCACCTTCACTCAAATGACCAAGTCGCATGTGCCATAATTCTGTGCTATCACTGTTGGAATTTTCCTGCACAGAAATTGCTGCTCCACCAGTAACTGTGTCCCCTATCAACTTGTAGAGGGTGCCCTTCTTCTGGCCCTTCGTAATTACCATTGAACCCTTGGTAATTTTGATGACACCATCTCTGACTGAGATACTGCAACCCATAGAGTCAAGTACTCCAACCGATAGTAAATTCTTCTTCAATTCTGGAATATACCTTACATCGCCCAATGTTCTAATAACCCCGTCAAACATTTTAACTTTGATGGTGCCTATTCCAGTAATTTTACAGACTACATTGTTACCCAATAAGACTGTACCACCATTGCAGGATGTAAAAGTATCAAACCAATCCCTGTGAGGGGACATATGAAAAGAACAACCGGAATCCATGTACCAATCTATAAGGTTGCTACTGTCTCTAACAGATAAGTGATCACCTTGTGAAGCTTCATTTTCTGTCACTGTGTACAACTCTCCGTCGCTGCACACATCCGCTTGCTCAACAACATTAGCAGAATTTTCAATCTGCTTACCTTTCTTCTTGTTTTCTTTCTTCGACAATGGACACTGATTTTTATAGTGGCCTTTCTCGTGGCAATGATAACACTCAACCTGAGATTTATCCTTCTTGCCTGGTCTCGACTGAGACCTTCCTCGTTCCTTGCCAGAATTCTTCCGATTAGGACCCCTGCCACGCCCATCTGAAAATACAAGAAGGCTATCTCCTTGATCTCTGGAAGTAGTGCCCCTGAACTTATCTTGGTCCAAGACTGCTGACATCACATCGTCAACTGCAAGCTTTTCCTTCCCTACAAGGAGAGTAGTCTGGAGAGTTGAGTATGAGTCTGGTAAAGAGACAAGAATCAATAAGGCTTTATCTTCTCCGTCCAGCTTTACATCGATGCTGGTAAGTTGGGTCACCAATCTATTAAACTCATTAATATGATTGGTCAAATCTGACCCTTCGTCCATCCGAAGCCGGTACAATTCCTTCTTCAAATATAATCGATTTGACAGAGACTTCGACTTGTAAACTTTCTCAAGTTTCTCCCACAAGTCCTTCGGAGAGGTGTCTGTCAAAACCTGATATTTGATCTGTGGTGCCAAACTCAATCTGATTGTTGCCACAGCCTTTGCTTCAAGTTCCGTCCATTTTTCATCTGTTATATCCGTTGGTTTCTTCTCTTTCCCTTCTAGTGCAATTGTTAATCCCTGTTGAGCCAATACATCTCTGACTGTACACTGCCAAATACTGAAATTTGACTTTCCGTCAAATGGTTCAACTTCGTACCTCATACTCATGCTTGTCATCTTCGTATTTGTGACCTACGAGATTTTTCTAAACGGATCGTACCAGTTGGCCAGGTAAGTGTAAGTCGGGCGGGAGTCTCTCCGTACTTTTGCAACGGTGACTAATTAAGTAACCACCTTTCTTAAAAGCATTGCCTTTGGAACCACTTTCCTAGACACCAACGGGGTGAACCAAAAGTTCTGATACCAATTGTTGAGAAATCAGGCCTTCACAAATACACTAAGATAAATACAAGCACACTACTGTATGAAATATAAAATAATAACACAAGAATTTTATGTGAAAACCCAACTGGGAAAAACTACGGGGAGAGATCTCAGATATCCACTATGAAAATAAAATGGAGAATACAAATTCTCAACTGAGCAATAAACTAACTGTTTATTTTCTCTCTACCTCACTATCTCTCTCTAATGCTCTTCTTGAGCTTTCTCTCTCTAAAGCTTAGCAACTGATGGTGTGTTTTCTCAATGCTCTCGGATGCTCTATTTATAGTACATGGGAAGAAGCAAGGTAATGATTATTAGCACTCCATCTTTGACAATATGGCAAAGGATAGACTGGTAGTGGAATAAGCTAGTAGTGGAATAGGCTTGTCTACCGCAATCTGACCAATTAATATTAGCCAATTATTCAACAGAACCTTTGTTTATTCCTCATGATCAACACAATAAGGTGAATAACAAAGATGGTGTTTTATTATCTGATCATTCTTAGTAGATAAGATTATTGGTAAGCTTTTATGTCTCACTATTTCTAGGCCAGACGTTAGGTATATTGTTTAGCTGTTGAGTCAGTTTATGCAACAGCCTAGGGAACTACACTTAAAGGCTACTACTAAAGTTCTCAGGTACTTTAAAGGTTCTTCTGGTCAAGGACTGTTCTTTCCCAAAAACAACCATTTGCACCATCAAGCTTACTGTGATAGTGATTGGGGTTCATGTCCTATTACTAAGAGGTCTGTGATGTTGTACTCACCTAGATTTTGATGATTGACAAAATATGTTAAGTATGATTAACAAGTTTATCCAAGTGTGCAGGACAGGACCAGTTAAGTGATATTGCAAAAATAGAACTTAACTGAGTCATGTTCTTAAAGGAGAGTCAGTGAATGATTGAGAGTCACATGTATGCTAAAAAAACAGAGGCAATATCATTTGATATGCCCAACGGCTATTTTAATGATATTTCTAATGATGTTTAATAAAATATACATTCAGCTGATAAATGGTACACAAGAAGCTTCGTTTTGACCAAGCAAAGCATGATTCAAGCAATTGAACAAGACAGACACTAGAAGACAAATCTGCCTACATCAGAGTCAGGTGTTGGAAAGTTTTACCAAAAAGGAAAGTTTCGTTTCTCTATGATCTTTGACAGAGTTTAGTTTTTCCCTTTGCATGAAAGTAGACTCTGCAATCTCACCAACTCAGTCTAGACCATTTGAAATTTAAAATACAAATCAAATACAAATAAATCCATAGGATCAAGATTGGAGAAAATTAAACCGTTGAGAAAAATTCAAATTCCCACCAATCAAGTCTGCTACTCTGAAACAGTCATCTACTAAATCAAACAAGTATAAAAGGGCTCATGTTCATCAAAGAAAAGCAATGCGTGTAAAAAGAATAGAAGAGCTTCAAGCCCAGAAGAGAGTCACATTCAAGCAGAGAGTCAGACAGATCCAGAAATATTCCTTCACTAGTTCATTACCTTTCGTACTAACATGACAATGTCATATTGGTTGTAAGGTTGATGATTTAGATATCGAGCGAACATTGTGATATCAGATTTATTTAGAGATCATTGGTTATATGGTTGGTTGTGCATCCTTAAATAACTTGTGAGGTTTGTTGTTCTTTCCTTAAATAATAGTATCTTTTTTTTAGATAAGTGTGATTTTCTGTGAACCCTAAAAACAGAAGGAGAAAGGAATAGGTTTATCTATGAACCTGGGAAAACATATGGGTTATGCACTATAGTGCATTGGTAGCATAGGAGATGCTAAGGTTGCCTGGTGAGCCTAGAGAACTGTGGAAGATGTAATAGAGTACAACAAGGCATTGGACTAGTGTCTCGTGGATTAGGCACAAATTGTGTTGAACCATGTAAAAATCTCTTGTGTTATTATGTGATTGTTTGCGTACTTTTACTTTAGCTTGTATTCTGTTTATATATTGAACACACTGTGAGTCAGTCAAGCTCATCAGTAAACAGTCACATTCATACTGAGAGTCACAACCCAGAATATAGTCAAACAATTTAGAGTGGGAGTGTTTTTATTATTCCGTTGTATATTGTTGAAAAACTTGAAAAAAGTTTGAAACAACCAATTTACCCCTCCTCTTGGTTAGCCATACGCTGGGCCAACATGTGACAAGCTATTCTATTATGTTGGTTCTTCTCTCATAGCCTGGCATTCCAAGAAGCAATCTGTTATTTGTCAAAGCATTGCAGAAGATGAGTACAGGGCTTTGGTCACTGTAACTTGTGAATTATTGTGGCTTCAAGGGCTTTTAAAAGATCTTCAGTTTATTGCTCTTTTGCCACTTATTGTGTTTTGTGATAATGAGACAGCTATTGACATAGCTTCCAATCCAGTTCATCATTCCAAAACAAAACATATTGAGCTCGACTGTCATTTTATCCGAGAGAAGGTTCAATCTGGTTTTCTTAAACCTACTTACATCTCTTCTAAACTGCAGTTAGTTAATATCTTTACTAAGCCTCTTGGCGAAGTCCCTCATTGGTTTCTTCTTGCCAAGTTGGGTGTGCACAATCTTGTGCATCTCCAACTTGTGGGGGGAGTACTGAAGGTAGTCCAAGATCCTCACATGTTGCCATTATTGCTACCAATTCAATGATTAGTACAGACCAATGTCAAGCTCAAGCTGGTTAGCCTCAGCACTATTGTCGGTGTCAAAACTAAGCTAGGCAGATGCAACACAAGTTAGCACTAGGTCTCAAACAAACAGTACATGTGCAGCAAATGGAATGGGAATAGTAAGGGACCACATCACACTAAAGAACCACTATCACTAATGAACATGTGGCCTTGTATCTGATAATTAGTTACAGTTATAGCTTATTTTTAACTAGAGTTAGGTTAGCTAATCATGGTTATAGATTATGTATAAATAAGTGCATTGTCATTGTATCTTAGTTAGTCAAGAATTTGAGAATTGTAGCTTGTTTTTTTTGTAAGCATTGTTCATCAATGAAATCTTCTTCTTCTTAACTTGTTCTCATTCAACATCAAAACTTAATAAGTAGTAATTATAAATTTTCTATTTTAAACTAGCTGGATCACCACATCATACCCCATCTACCACGAGCACCTTAAGATGATTTTTTCTACTTTTTATCCTTGCATACAAATGAAAATACTTTGATTCTTTCACCCTCCTCTAACCAAAATAGTAAGGATTTTTGTCTCCACATCACCTCCTCCTCCCTCTTCTTTTTCCATAGATTTGATAATAGCATCCCTCTTTTATATATCCTTCTCTTCCATGTTCTATTCTCTGTCTTCCAAGACAATATCCAAGTCCTCTAACTCCTTTTCTACATGCTTAATGGATTCTTCTACTGACCCATAAACCTCCACCTTCCATTTTTAATAGTCTCTTTCAGGATTTTCAGTATTCTTATAGCCTGCCCATCCTGATATATTAGCCCTCTTCCAGATTTGTTTACACAATTCCAAGAAATCATCATGTAGAAGCCAATTATCTGCAAATCTAAATGGCCTAGGACCCCATAATTTCAGCTCAGTACCTTTAAATATAATGAAACAATGGTCCAATAAATTTCTACTATACACCAAACCTGGAAATCTTTCAATGCCTCCAAAAATTTCGCTAAGCAAAAAATCCTGTCAATTTTGCTTCTCTTCCCACTATAACCATACCAAGAGAAAGACTTTCCATTCCATTGCGGCTGGATCAACCTAGCTTTCCCAATAAAATAGTTAAAATCTCCCATCCCTTTGACTAGAGAGGAACCATTTTTCCTTCGTACTTTATTCCTCACTGTGTTGAAATCACCAGTAACAACAATTGCTTTGGCCAACCAAGCTACAACTTTAATTAGTTGTTCCCATAACAAAAACTTCTCCCTTTTTGACTAGGGAGTTTAAACGTTAACATCGTAATTTTCAAATTTTCCTTATACCATGATCCCCATACTGCAATCCAATTAGAATGAGACCATTCTCCCTTTTTAACAAATTGTTTACAATCCCACATGGACAACATACATCCTGACATTCCTATAGCTGCACTATATTCATCATTGCCCCTTAACATTCTCACCTTTTGTGACTTAATTTCTATAAGCTTAGTCTCCTGTAAGACAACAAAATCTACATGTTCTGACATTACTGCTTTGTGATCCCTCTTACATTCCAGCTAAGGACAATCATATTACAATGCTATGATCAGAATCACTAACTTCTTCCGATGAATCAATACCTCAAACTAGTTTCTAAAACGCCTCCCTAAATTCACTTGGAAATGAAGATCGAATGCCTAGCTAGAGGTATGCAAAGGTTATTATGTTTGCTTATTTGGGTGTGACTAAGGGGGTCATAATTTCATTTCGATGTATTGTTTTGGTTCGCTTGAAAATGGAAACTTTTCACTACTGGTAGCAGGATCATATTAGTTGCAAAATATTTTGGCTTGAGTGTACTTTTGATTCCTAGAGGTGTACTCCAGCTGAGACCCGAGAGCACCATAATTACAATTCTGAGGGCTGAAATATTCTTTATCAATAAGTTCATTCCATGAACAATCTTCTAGGCATATTTATGACCTTCTTTAGATTGATTTATTATTGCATTCAGTCTTTTAAAATACAATCTTAATGATGTGTTTCGATTGAAAGAATAAAAGTCGAAATTGAATGGAACAAAAAAAAAGTGTATTTGATTACTCATTCGGGGGATAAAAGAATAAAAATTCATTCAATTCCCTTAAATTTCATTCCATGTGGGAGATGGTGGAACGAATGAATTTAACAATTATGTTATCTTATCACATCACCCACCACCATCACCAATCAAACATGGACTTGAATTGCTAAAAAATCAGTTTCTTTCTCTATTCCATTTCTTGAATCCAAACGTAGCATAAATTCATTCGGTTTGCCATCTACTTCTAGTTTTACCATTACAAGTTATAGGCCCAATAATGTGTGACCTTACAATGCCAATGTCCTAAAAAGCATTAGGCAGGCCTAGGTAAAAGAGGGAACTTCGAGCACCTAGAACTTGTAGGCGGGGTTTAGGCAGTTTCCTAGGCGAGGGCTCTAGACTCTGTAATTTTTAGTTATTTATTTTTTATTAGTGGAAGTGTTGAGAATTGAGGTGGAATTTGAAACATAACAAACTTTAGGACTATGAGTAATATGAAGAAACTTTGAGGTGCAATGTTGTTGTAGCTAACATCAGAACCTGACTGAATATTTGGATCTGGAAAGCCAAAAATAAAGTATTTAATAGTTAGCACTCGAGATGTATACCGATTAATACCATTCATGATCAGTTGCCTTTGTATTCCCCTGTTCTATAACCTATCATTCTCTATGTTGTAACCTTTTTGATTGAATTTGGATTCCAGACAGTTAGTTTTGGTCATTTTGGACAGCTCATTTGGCCAGCTATCTAGCCATACAAATGCAACTCGCTCGTATAAGATTGCCCAATAAACTGTCGAAAATCAGCTGTTTGGAATCAGGATCTATAACTAATGTTAGAATCATGATTTAAAGAAAATAACATGCATAGTATATACACTCTTGGCAATAAAAGAAAATTCTAGAGAATTGATATATTTTCATATATATTTTTAATATTTCCACGTGATCCTCTTTCACATGAGCATGAAGTGAGTCTCACCTTCATGTGAGAGAGAATCATATAGAAATATCAAAAACATATGTGAAAATAGTGCTACCCAAATCTGACTTGAAAGCTACCCAAAACATTACTGAAAAGTGATAGTTAGGAAAGTTGGAAGTAGCAAGTAGCTCATGGTACTAGTTTAATTAACACTTGATATTAATGTACTAGTATGCATGTTTAGGAGAAGCATGTTACATTTGTATGGTCTGGTACAAGCCTCAATTTGTGATATTTATCTTAGTTGACTCCTTTCTAAACTGCAAATCAGGTGAATAAGATCAGCTTTTATATGCAATGATGCCGGTGAGGGAGTCTTGAGCATTTTACGAGATACATATTACCTTCGGATTAAAGAAATAAGATGAAGAATGGAATTGACTGAATTTTTATAACATTATTATTACATACATCGATTCCATTGAAATAGATTTCATTCCACCACCTCTCATATTGAATGAAATTCAAGGAAATGACATGAATTGTTGTTCAATTGGAATGGTTTATCCACTTAAATATTTATCACTAAATACACTATTTGTAATTTTATTCATTCTTCCATTTTATTCCTTCAATCAAATTGTAGCATAACTTGTTTACACTAGAGACTCATAATTTGTTAAATACAAACTTGATAACCCGTGCTTTGCACGGATAAACTTTAAAAATTATGTATCCAACAAGCACGGATAAACTTTAAAAATTATGTATCCAACAAATTTTACAATCTACATATTTGAGCAAATAATGTGCATCTCTTCATCTAATATGATAGCATATTAGTATCGGTGTTGACAATCATTTTTGTATAGGAAGATCATCACTTTTAGTAAATAGTTGGTCCAACATATTGTTGATACAGACTATACTTTTGGATGAAATTTGATGTGTAGTGAGAGTTCTACTTATAATGTAAATGAGCTAACTTTATATTAATTAAGTTCACAAATTAAGAAAACTAAAAGTCAAAATACAGCAAAATATCCTTGATAAGTTCAAAAGTAAAAATTTAAATACATTGAAAATAATAATAGTAAGAGCATCTCCAATTGTAGCAACAAAAAAAAACTTTTCAAATTGAAGTTTGTTAATATACGTAGCAATTTGAAGAGTATTATTTGCTACTTTAATATTTTGTGTATCAACAGTCTCTTCAATTCAATTAATGCAATATGATAAATAAATAAATAAAAAATAATGATATTAAATTTTAAAATGAGTTGTACATCAAACTCATCAAGCAAAATAAATGTTTTTAGTCTTTTTCATATGATTTTGATTCTGTTTAAACAAAATAAATATTTTGAAGAGGCAATGTCAACTTACCAGTTCTGAAGAGAGAGAATGAGGTTGCAGATTTGATGACTAAGGTTAGAGAGGTTGTTGGAGATAATTTTTCTAATGTGGCTCTCCTATTTGAATATGCCAAAGTGGTTGAAGAGACTATTGGAGATGCTCTAACAATATTAACTATACATTGAATGTTTAATAATAAAACTAAAAAAAATCCTTGGACTTTGCTTGTTTAATGCTAAAACCCCCCAAAAAACCCTTAAAACACTAGTTGACAATAAATAAATAAATAAATAAAATATCTTAAAGTATTGAGTCAACTCAGGACCAATTGAAACAACTCACTTTGTCTTGTTAAATTTTTGGATTGATACCCAACAATTTTATAATTTGTTATTTTTTTTTTAAAACCCCACTTTTTTGATAATACAATATAATTTCATAATCAAGTATATCATCAAGAAACAATCAAACATAAGAAATAAATTCATTTAAGTGAGAATCAAACCTGAGACCTAAATAAAGGTCACACTACTTCAGTCTTAACCACTAATCTAAGACATCATCGACTATGATTTGTTATTTATGTGCACCTTTATGGTAAGGATAATGGTAGAAATTTTAAATTTTTGGTCTCAAATGATGCGTCATTAATATTTTATAACATAATCAATCACAAAATCGAAGCCACCAAATTTTACATTTTTATTTTGGTTAATGGAACAATTTGGGGAAAATCCTCGAAGTAGACTTGTATTATTGTTCACTCCCCTATGGAGTCTCCTATTACATGAACACTGCTATTATATTTCAAGTGTTTTCCCTTACCTGAACACTTCTTCTATTAATTGACTGAGATACTAATTCTCGATTAACTTTTTCCATCAAGAGTCGACTCTCTTTCCATCAATAATTCTTTTATCATCATAAGTTTTGAAGAGGCTCATTAGTCGAGACCTCTTTACCAATTATTGAAGGAGGACTAGGGATCCAAGTGTCACATGTGCGCACACAATTGATTTTAAATCGACGTAACTATCTAAGAAGTATCACAAAAAATAATGTTTTTCAAAATTGATAAAGTAATCGGAGTTATTTGTTTATAATTCAAAATTTAGTAATGATTTATTTTGGTGACTAAAAAACAATTACAAAAATAAAATACAAATGATTTGTTAATTATTAGACTCGACCATATATACTAAATTTTAACTAATTTTAATTTAACACATTATTTTATATTTATTTGTCTGCAACGATTGTTTATCATCATAGTTAGACCAAATGTGATAATCAAGCGATAAAAATCTCTTTCTTAACTATGCAAACCTCTTTTAACCATTTTCTTAAAAAAAATTTCTTTCAATGGTAACCCAAATTTTAAATAATGTCAAAACAATATTTTAAATAGTTTTAGTTCAGAAGTAATTGATCAAATGTATACATAAAATGTAGTTTCAGATTTTGTGCACTTGACACGTAAATTAATTAGTTTTCCTACATTCTTAATTTTTGTTATAAAATTACTTTTTAAGATCCCCATTAGGTATGTACTCATTTTTTCAAGAATTTTTTTTTTTAAAATTAACAAACAAAATCAAACTATGGACATTAGAGTAAATTTGAAAGAGAAAGCAGAAAAATTCATTTATAGTAGAGATATTTAATATTTTCAATGGACAAGAATCCCCTTGTCTAGTTTCTTGGCTGGTAAACGTTATCCACACTCGAATTCTAGCACCCAATCCAAAATAAATAAATAAAATCCAAACCACCCAGAAGTACAAACCAAACAAAATATACCAGAAAAAATATTTAGCAAAAAAAAAAAATAAACATAAAAATATAGGCAAAAAGAGAAGAACAACAGAAAATTCCCCATGTCCAAATTCTTCTCTATCAAATCCCACCATTTCTGATCTATACTTCTCCCTCTCTCATGGAAACCATTCTCTCTCCTCACTCTTTCTGTCCACTCTTCAACCCCAAAACTTCCTCTCCAAAACCCCTTTTTTGCCCCTACCTCCAATCCAATAAATCAAAATCCCTCAATCTAACACAACCCATTTGTTCTAGTAGCCTCAAAAAGCAACCTGTTCATACAGTTAACCAATCTTTTTCAATACCCACCAGTTGGTTTTCTCATATTCACCATGGATTAGCAGCTCTAGCTATCTCTCTGGCCCTCAATTTTAGCCCAATTTTACCTGCATTGGCATCTGAATTTGATGTGCTAAATGATGGTCCACCAAAAGATTCATATGTGGTTGATGATGCTGGTGTGCTCAATCGGGTCACAAAATCCGACTTGAAGAGATTGTTATCGGACTTGGAATCTAGAAAGAATTTTCGGATTAATTTCATCACTGTTCGCAAGCTTACTGTAAGTTCAGTATATAGTTCAAGATTTTATCATAATGTATAAAGATTCAGTATCTGATTTGTAGAATTTAGTGAGACCCTCTTAATAATTTAAGGTAGCATGTCACATTATCAATTTTTGGTTGTATTTGTAAGTAGTGATGATTTCAAACAAAATATCTTGCTATAAAAAGATGGAACTCGCATGAGTAAATAAATTGAATTTTTTTTTTGTTTTTTTAAGTAATTTTAATCAGGTAAGTTTGGAGAAGCTTTCGAATTTGGATTGACCAATTTGAAGTTACAAGTTTGGGGGTCATTTGACATAATAGCTTGTAAATAGGAAAAAAATGCAAATGTAGTACTCCCTCAGTCCAGAATTGAGAGTCTTATTTAATTTATTTTAGTGATTTTTTAGCACGTAAAAAATCACTCAAAGTGTAAGACTATAATATATAGTCGGAAAAAGTAGTGTTTAAGTGTGTCCGAGATAAAAAGTCTAATGGGTCTGTCATCTCTGGACGTGGGTGTATTTGTTATTGATGATAGGGAGTTTAAGTAGTTACAAGGGAGGGGTTCATTTTTGTTAGCCTTTTGTTGCACAAGTTGAGGCAACACTTGAATTGTCAAAAACAATTTGAAGTTCAAAAATGCAATATCCTGTATTACAAATTGGATTCAAACAGTATTCATATGATTTGCTTGTAGAGCAAAGCTGATGCTTTTGAATACGCTGACCAAGTTTTGGAGCGTTGGTATCCCAGTATTGAAGATGGAAACAATAAGGGTATTGTCGTGCTGGTTACAAGTCAAAAAGAAGGGGCGATCACAGGTGGCCCTGAATTTGTTAAGGCTGTTGGTGACACCATCCTTGATGCCACCGTATCAGAGAACCTTCCTGGTAACCGTTCATTTCTTTATTGATATTGGAACTTTGAGCATTTTCTGTATTATCTGCAAGAACTAATTAGGCAACGTGTGCTAATGCTTGATACATTAGCTTTAGAATCAAAGAGAAAATTTGAAAAAGAATATGAGAATAAAAAATTGTTTTAAGTACACTACTACTTCCATGGGAAAGCATACAGAATGTTTTTAAAACCAAGTAGGTTCCAAGTTCCCTTGGATATTGAATGTCTCTCTTGCCAATGAAACCACAAAATTCTTCTTGTATGGGATATATTCTACTTCTTAAAATGCAAAATCTATCCATAAAGAAGTCAGCTAAAGGAAACTGCAAATACCACACTGTTGCATGGTTTTCTGGAAAACAATATGACCGGGTGTTTAATTCTTGGCTCCTGCCTGCCAGCCTGCTACATCAAAAATAGGAGAGGTCATGTAATGATGCTGTATTTTTAATTTAATTTTAATATATTTCAATCATATCCATTTAAGCTAAATTTGAGACAACTTGCACTTGGGAAAAGTTCCAGAATGCTGCTTATTCTGCCACTCGTTACGTTTGTAAATGGTATTTTCGTGGTTTCTTTTTCTTGAAGAGTCGAGTAAGATGGTCGTTTGCATTATTTTCTTTATAAGGGTTCAGTGTTGGGGGGGGGGGGGGTCAAAAAGAGTGAGAAATATTCATATCACTAGAGTTAAGGTTCCTACCTCATGCTGTTCCAGATTTTTGCATCCAAATTCGCAATGTTCCCAAATATTCAAGCTGACTTGGCAGGTCTTTGTAGATTGAGTTCCTAATTTGTTGAGTTTGCGGTAAGAGAATTAGATTGTAACAAAGGGTTTTGCCTTAGTTGGAAAATTGCATTGATCCCTAACTGTGGTGTGCTTGAGAAATTTTTTTGAAACTTTTGATTTGATTGTCATTTTACAGAGATGCTGAGCAGCAAAAGCTTTGCCTACTTGTTACAACTTACAACAGAAGAAAATCATTGTTTCCATATTAATTTCTCCTAATTTTAGAGATGACATATAAGGATGAGTATATTTCTATCAAGTATGTCCATTTTCTGGTATAAGAACTCAATATCGCCAGAAAAGAAAATGAAGAAAATCTATATTAAAACTTTGTTTCATTAGTGAAATTAGGCCTTCAGAATCTACTACTGTATCTTTTGGTAGACAGTAAGGAATAATTAATGGACACGAATAGAAAGTCATTAAATAATTAATGGACACGAGTAGAAAGTCATCAACTTTCCCTAGTGTAATTTGTATTAGTTCTAAATTTATCTTGAGGAACTTGAATCCATCCTGATGTATAAATTTTATGTACTGCTACTTTAGGCGTTCAAATTATGAGATAAAGAACAGATATGAAACATGTAGAACACAAGGTTTTGTGATTCCTTCCTCAATGTATTATTGAAGGATGTTGCAGTTATGATTTTTGATTTGTGGTTATCAAATTGCAGTCTTGGCTGTGGACGAGAAATACAATGAAGCAGTTTATAGTAGTGCCAAACGGTTAGTTGCAGCCATCGATGGCCTTCCAGATCCTGGGGGACCCTCAGTTAAAGACAACAAGCGAGAATCCAACTTCAAAACCAAAGAGGAGACAGAAGAGAAACGCGGACAATTTACTCTTGTTGTTGGAGGTTTGTTAGTGATTGCTTTTGTTGTTCCGATGGCACAATACTATGCTTATGTCTCCAGGAAGTGATTTATTCTGCACTTCTAGATTTATGTTCTGGAATGTTTCGCTTTTTCTTCAAGAGGAAATATGTATAAAATGTTGTACAAATGGTTATATTGAACAATGCGTTCATGAGAAACTGGGAGTCGAGAGGATAAATCATAATTTTGGATTCTATGTATATTATGTGTGCGTAAATTACATCAAACTACTTCAACTATCGTACAGTTCATTTATTGATGAAGAATACGATAATATAAGCTTACTAGTTCTTTAGAGCTTAAGCTTGATAGGAAAGGCGTCATATCTGATAAGGGCAGATCAGAATATTTCCCAGTTAGTGTTTGTCATGAAACATACTGATTTGCAGCCTGTGTAATGAGTTCCATCCCAATTCCCATATTCTGTATGAGTCAAAAGATTAATACACTGACAACTGACAATGTATGTACAAGTAGGATTATGATACATCATTAGTAAAGTAAGTGTGTTAAACAAAATTATCGTTATTTTAATAATATGTCATAATTTTAATACCGCTTATGTATAAAGTGTTAGTGTCTCAAATTTTAACTTATTCTTTATTATCACCGCATAGAGTTCCCACTATAAATTATTATTTCACCACAAGTGCTGCAACTGTCATAGTTCTCAATAACCACAAGCAGCTGCGAAGGTTTTACTTAAATCCTGCAAATATTAGACTTGAAAATGACATAATTTGTATATCAGTTAAATATATATATATATATATAGGTGGTCTGGAAGTTAATTTTTAGGATTTAATTGCTTCGCGAAAATGAAATGTATTTTCTTTCTTGATTCTGCCAAATAATTTATTTTTGTAACTAATATGCGAGGCAAAAAGTGTAACCTTTATTGTAAATGTGAAGAAATTGACTAGCTATGTCATTAGTAACTCATTTTGTTGTGAAACCATGCTTCTGTCTATGCTTGTATATTTGATTTGTATGCTATGGTTTTGAAGATTTGATTTTGTGGTCTGAATATCCAATTTAGGGTACAAAATAGTGAATGTTGACCCATATCAGATTTTTATATGAGGGCTATGGTGTCCGAAACACTCCAAGCACTCACATCCAAGCTATTAAATCAAACGAGTTCACCAACCCCATGCGAACGGTATCAATAATAGTTTGAGTCATGTTATGTATTGCGAGAATTTTCTACCGAATTACGATTACAACGTATATCAATACATGAGACTATATAAAATTATAAAATTGATCTACTATATCAAATATTGAAATACATCGTTAAAATATTACTAACTATAATTATCTAAATAACTTGTAACTAAAAAATCGACCTATAAAGTCACAAGATATATCATTATCCTAATAGTTTATTATGTCAATTATTAAGATAATCAATTAAATGTAGAATAAATATTTAATTAAAATTTTGAAAAAATAGTTGTGGTTATTAAATATTAAATATTTATTTAAATAATAAAATTTTGAATTATATATTATAGGTACATTCGATCAATTATTAAGCTAAACACTTGAATGGAATGTAAATTTATTTAATTATGATTATGAAAAAATAATTTTATTTAAGTTTGTAATGGGAATGTATTAGTGTTTATATTGAAAAAATTTGTTTAAAATTCTAATCCACATGGAACTATGAAACTCAAGCTTTTTTCTATAAATTTAATTTAGCTATGACAATTAATTAGTAATAAATCTACATAATTTTTCGACTAATTTATAATTATTATGTTTCAAAAAATTCACATATATTGTTAATACAAGTAATCATGTGATTTGATAAAATTTAAAGTTTTAATAAATTTAATTTAGTTAGAATACTAATTTAAAATTAGAATTCACGACTAAAATTAATATAATTAAATCACATGATTTTACTAAGAGTTTTTTCGATATCTTAAATCTTAATAATATTATAATAATACAAGTATCCTACATAAAGTTTGTTAAGATATATATTATGTTACATAAAATTGTGATAAAAAAAATCTTGCAATAAAATTAGGTTCCTTTTTTCTAAGAGATTGGGGGGTTCTTTTCGAATGTTTTACAAATTTAAATAGAGTATTTAATTGCTAAATAGTACTTATACTAATTTGAATAGAAAAAAAAATAGAATAAAAAATTTATAAAATCAAATTTGTAATTTTAATTATATATATTGATGATGACCCCTCGTTTAAGCACATAATTTAATAATAATCTTTAAGTACATATAACTTTGTATATTCAATAGTGTTAGTACATATGACTTTGTATAGAATAACTCGGGGTGGACAAGGAAAAAAAAGGGACACTACAAAAATTAGGTGTAATTTAGATATATATCAAAAAAAATGGTTGTATGGACCCATACAACTATTTTTTTGATATATATCCAAATTACACCTGATTTTTTTAGTTTTTTTTTTAAATTTTTTTATAAATTCATAATATAAATATGTTTGGATATATACGAAAAAAAATAAATAAATAAAAGGAATTGGAAATGCCCAATTTCGGCCCCTTTTTTTCCTGTCCCCAATTAGACAATGGAATTCTGTCTGCTATATATTATTTATAATTTATATATTATTTATAATTAACGTGCTTCTGAATTGATCTTATCTTTTAATAATTTAAAAATTTTCTTTGTTGGGGTAATAACTTAATCTTTTAATAAAATCTTTCTTGCAGCAATATCAATAAATATTTCAACCTAGCATTTTCGATTAGGAGAAAAATTATACATTGCATTAGTTCATGAATCATTACAAGAATTCTATCTCTCTAAAAAAAGATCTCTTTTTTTAGTGCAATTAAATTCTTTCTATTTTCTTTTTTCGTTCCTATTCTCCTCGACTCCTTTGTATATTCAATAGTGCTAACAATAGTAAAATAGTCGCATAGTTTTATCCTTGGTAGATTCGAGAACCATTATAAAGATATCTTATAAATTTTCTCCAAAATCATCCCAAATTTTGGAGAAATTTTCTTTAATTTTTTATTCTTTTTTACACTCTTCAAAAAACTCACAAGTCACAAATAAGGGTCCGGACCTAGGTAGGCCCAACCGGATCCTCCCTCTATTGTTTAATTTTAAAGTTTAATAACAAATTGTGTAATTATTATTTATTTTAATAAAACTGACTTAATCACGTTGAATTTAAAATCCTTGTTTATCTATTAAATTACTTATCTCCCGTATTGTTAGATAATATAAGTAACAAAATACTAGTTTATCGGTTATTCTTATGTAATTTATTTTATAATAATAGAGTATTACCGTACCAGACCTAGTTTTAGTCAAATACTATACAAACTCTTCCATGCAAAACCCTAGAACTAAAAAAATCTGACAGACGACGGAGGAGAAGTTTGTGAAGAACAAATGGAAGCAACAATAATAAAAGCTTCATGGTCTGAGCTTCTAGCGGATCTATTGGGGGAAATCATGGGAAAACTCTTTTTTCCTGATCAAGTGCGAGCCTGTGCCGTCTGCAAGAATTGGTTCCTCCAGTCCAATAAACACCCAAATAAGCAAACCCATATGTTCCCATGGTTTTTCAGGTTTACTTTAAGATCCAGGGTAGATATTTCCCACAAAGAAATCTCATGCCAACTCTATGACCCTTTTAACCCTACCCCAATTTTGTCAGAATTTGTTACTGATACTATTCAGAAATCAGATGAATGGGGCCCTATTTTCAGATGTAGGATAGCTATAAAATATGATTGTGTTCTTTTTTCTGGAGAAAGGGAAATAGATGAGATAAAACTTACACAATTTTTCCTATATTCAATCCCTTCAACTGAGAAAATCCCGACAGTGCCCGATTTGAGAGACTTGGATCATGGTTGTGATATCCATGACACCATAACCACATTTACCTCGCACCCGAAATCCCCAAATTGTGTTTTCTTTGTATTGCGCAAATACCCGTCTCGCAAAATTACCATAAGCAGCCTGAAGGTCAAGGAGCAGAGATGGATTACCAAAGAATTTACTCGAGAAATAGAAAGCAATATCGGGTTTAATATTGTGTTCATTCGGGGGATTTTGTATTGCCTTTCTGGCAAGGGGAATTTGGAGTCCTACGAGCTAGCTACTGGCGAATGGAACTTGCTTTTTAACTCCGACATAACGGGCTGGAACTTGCTTGTTAACTCGGACGAAACGAGCTTTAAGCCGTGCAAAATGCTCGAATCGAATGGAGATTTACTTTTGGTATACTTGGAGAAAAGCGAGATCGAGATCAATTATTGTTGTGTATTAATGTTTGATTTGTGTGAGATGAATTGGGTTCCCAAAACGAGCTTAATGGATCGAGCATTGTTTCTTGGTCACAACTCTTTTTCGGTTTCTGCAGCTGACGAGACGAGGAATATATTAGCCAACAAGATCTATTACATTGATTTTGGTTCTTGTAAGGTTTATTCTTTCAGGGATGGCAAATTCTATTGGTGTGAGGAGGGTTCAGGTCTTGCTGGATGGGATGCCAATGTACTTGATGGAGAAGGTTTCTGGATTCAACCTCGTGATTATTTTGGGAAATAAGTTTCATGTTGAATTGAAGGTTTAGCTTTAAAAGTTTCAATTCCATTAGGTAAGTTTGCATGAAAAGTAAGTTCGCAAAAGCGCTTTTTTATAAAGACAACTTATTATATAAACATATGTTGGTTTAGTGGTAAGTGACTCATTTATTTCGCTCAAAATTTGATTCGATTCTCATGCACATCGGATGGTTGATGGCAATTTTATGGGTTCACGCTAATCACTAGGGTCATTGAGTTTTGGCCAATGCGTTGGTGTTCATTCATATATGTGTAGTTATTGTAAGCGCAATGTGTGTGCTGCCGAAAGTAAGTTTATGATACCTTACCTACCTTCTATTTTTTGAAAAATAAAATAAATAGTGTTATATACTCCTTTTGTTCTGAATTATAAAATCAATACTGATTTTCTAAAAGTCAATTTGAGATATTTTCAAATTCAAAATTGACATTATTCATTTGAGTCTTGAAAATAATAAATCTTATAACTAGTACTACTTTTAAGGTAGTTTATAATATTCATAATTATATTAACATAAGTTAAATGAATTCATGTCAAGTGTGAGTATGAAATTTTTTGAAATTGACTTTTAAAAAATCAATATTGATTTTATAATTTGAAACGGAAGAGATATTTTGGGGCGGAAGAAGTATATTTTTCTATAATATGAGAAACCAAGAAAAAGAATAAGTAAAAGGTAATATTTGCTATTACCACACTAATGTTTGTTAATTACAATATCACCTAAGTTGGGCAAAGATGAGGTTGTTTTCACTTTTCAATATCATTGTCTTGTTTTACTAGTAGGTCCATTTTTAGCTGTTGGTGCTTTGAACTTGTGTTACGCACTGTTGCTAACAATTTATTTTATCTAAAGATGGTTTGATTTCTTTGAAGATCAAAACTAAGTTTAAGTGTAATTTAGTTTAGGTTCTAAATCTATGTGAAAAGATCAGTAAACATTTATTACCAAGGAGCTCTGATTCTAGTGGTACCCTTCATCGCTGGTCGATTGACAGATGGAGCATAGCTTCAAAGTATAGTTGATTGCTTTTCTCAATTGAACATACTCTTCTTACATAATTTTTTTAGAAAAATAATTTTTTCACATGCAAATATAAGAGAGGTGACCATATGAAAATATTAAATATTTATGCGAAAATAGTGCTCCCCTTTGTTTTACTCTCTCTTTTCACCAAAAAGATCATGACACTCCTTGATTTGGAGCATAATATGCAAAGCATAAACTGTTCTCACCATAATCAGATTTTTTTGACCCATGTTTGGAGCTTGGTGGTGACTGACTGACTGGTGTGTGGTGTGTTATGTGTTATGTGATGGATATTTTATTACACGTGTAATTTGATTAAATTTCAAGTTTTAATAAATTTAATTTAGTTAAAACGTTAATTTATTAAGAAATTCACAGATAATATGAATATAAATATACTTAAACCGCGTGTATGTTACGCTATTCTTTCAGTTAATTAATAAGACATTCAGTTAAATGCAATGTAGATTTATTTAGTTAAAATTTTGAGAAGATAATTATTAAAGTTTTATTAAAGTAATTAATTGAACTATATCGTATAGGTTTATTCAATCAAATAATAAGATAATCAATTTAGTGTTGTGTAGGGTTATTAGGACTCTAAGAAAATAATTATTATATTATTATATTTTTATTTGGGTGAATAATGTAATTATATACTAAGATTTAATTGTATTGATGACTAATTAAAATTTTATTTTGAATAACAATTTCGAAATTCAAGGTCAATGAACTTTAATTTATTTATGATACTAGTTGTCACAAGGTTAAGGTTTTACCCCAAAATTTTTCACCTTGTGTGGCCTGATCAGTCTCCCACAATCAATCAGCCAACCCCGCACAACACTCTGACGCACTGTTTAGACCCACAGTACACACACAGTCACAATTATATGTATACTGATTAGGAATAAGTTGTATGCAAGCAAACAATGGACAACACATAAATTTACAGGCTAAAATGCCCAACCTTTTATATTGCACTCTCAATAAACTAGGAATCTGCCCAAAGGCTTACAATACACAGAGGATGCACCAAGCTATCACTCTTTCTGCTCTCTAGCATGCTAATTTCGTGCACCAAGCACTGGCTATTTATAGCCTGATGGTCAGTTGATACCCCCAACTGCCAAGAGGTTTGCACTAATAAGGTGCAGCCAATAAAGGGGTGGCAGTTCCCCAGAATTGCCCATGATTAATAACCGTCAACAGGTGTCTTCAAGTCTCTAAGCCACGCATCTGAGTCCAAGCCATGCAAACTGATGTCTGGCCACATCACCCATTATTGGTAACTGCCCTCAACTGCTGTCTGACAGTCTTCCCACCTCTGGTAACTGCCACAACTGTTGTCTAGCAACTTCCCCGCTAACTGGTAACCGCCCACAACTGCTTTGCATGTTGTTCCCAACTGCTGCCCACTTCCTGACACGCTGCCCCAATGTCTTGTGCAATCTGGCACACCAAAGTGCACCTCAACTGCTCCTTGACCCAACCCAAGTCGCAGCCCGAACCAACTGTGCACGCCAGCCCACTTTGATTGCCTCCACGTGCATCAGTCTTGCATGTTGCCCAACCCAGCATGTCAAGCACTATCTTGTGCACAGCCCAGCACAAATGTTGTCACGCAGCCTAACAGCCAGCGTTGTTTGGCATCTCACGTAGCCCAACACCTTGTGTTGTCTTGCTCCCAACATAGACCAACATTGACTAGTACTGAACCCATGCAACATTTTGGCACGCCAAGCCCTGCCTATGCCATGCCCCGATCCTTGTCAAGCTTTTGCCCCACAAGCCTTGGTCTTCATTGTTGTCACTGAATGTTACACCATCCCACACACTAATTTCCCAACATTGCCATCAATGCCTTCCAAGGGTGCAAGGCATGCGTGCCATTGTGCACACGCAGCCCGCATGTTGCCCACATTCAATGTTCTTGCCCAAATCATGCTCCGCTCATGAATGGGTCTTTCATCTAATCCAAGCACCTATCCATCGTTAGCATTGTTGTTAGGGAAGACCAACAATGCCCAAACATGCCCCACGCATTGGCCATGACAACCTGCCCATGACCCAGGTGGACTTCACCGACCACCCCTCCCCTATAGTAGCACTTATGAAAATTTCCAACGTGCCACCAATAGACATCAGGTATACTTGAAAAGTCATAACGCCAACCCACTGGTTAAGCTATTTTTTTGCCAGAGACCCAAATTTGTTGCCCGCTGCGCCCAGCTGCTGCACGCTGCGCGCAAGCTGCGCCAAGCTGCTGCACGATGCGCCAAGCTGCCACACAATCTGAGTGTCAACCTGCCTTACGCCCACTTTTACTAAGTGTCAAGGCAATCCTTGGCATGCTGTCTGGCCATCCCACATGCCAAGTCTGTGTCAAGCCAACAAGGGTCTAACACTAGTCTAGTAAAGAATCTGGATAGTAAAATACATCTCGAAAATAATAACACTGTGGTACATCCACCTTTAAATAAGGCTGTAAATTGAATTAAACAGTTCGAACTCGGTTCCGGCTCGACTTAAAAAAATGCGAGCAAGATTTGGATTCGTTAATAATATAAGTTAAATCTGAGTACAAAAAAATAGTTTGAATAAAAATACGAGTAAAATTTAAACAAAGTTATACTCGACTCGTTTATGATTCAAACTACTCGAATTTTTTTATTGTGACTCGATACATACTGGGTTGATACATATTCAAGTAAATACTCGATACATTCTCTTATAATATGTACGAAGTTAAATAAAATTAGGATAATTAGTTATTATTTTCTTTAGTATGTTTTTAATTTTTATTATGATTTTATATTTATATAGTGTAATTGTAAATTTATTTTCTCATTTCTATGTAAAATAATAAATTCAATTTATAATTATATGTAATATAAAGTTAGTCACTATGTGGAGACTCGAATTTGAACTTGAATTCAAAACTCGCGAGTAATTTGAATATAATTTGATTCGAGTCGGATTTGTTATTTCCCAGAGGCACAATAGAGACCTAGAAGGGGGGTTTGAAAAATCTTTAAAACTTTTCAGTTTATTAAAGAAGTATTACCAAGTAATTCATTTAATCAACATTGATTTTGCACAACGGGATATTAGTTTGAAAGGTCCCCTTTAAGATTTGTAAAGATCTCAATTCTAAATTTAGTTCATGTTGAAGTTAGCCGTTTATTAAATACATTAATCACATCAAATATAAATAACATAATGTAAAAGACAGAAAGTAAACGACGCGAGAGATTTTAAGTAGTTCGGAGACTAAATAACTCTTAATCCAATCTTCTACTCCACTGAGTAGGAAATCCACTAAGGATGGGTCACTGAGACCACTTACAACTGAACCACTGAGGTTTTTTCGAGTCACTAAGTCTCGGCATCAAGACCCTCTGTCTTGGCAATTTGGTCACTAAGACCAGGACCTTCTGGCCCCAATTCGGTCACTAAGACCAAGATCATCTGGCCCCAATTCGGTCACTAAGACTAGGACACACTGGCCCTAATTCCTGTATGTTGATGTTTATTGGGTGTGTTGTTGAGTTAACATTCAGGTTCCTTCATCTTTAGGTACTCAACAGCTTGAGCATGATCATCTCCTTGATGTTGCTCATCTTCGACATTAATGTTTGACTTCCTCTGGTGCTCAGCAAATACACATGATCATTGTTGATGAGCTACTAAGATGGCAATACAGCTTTTTCTTTTTGGTACTTGACACCTGCTCATGATGGTCTTCTAAGATAACAGTAAAACTCCTTCCTTTTGGTATTTAGAAGCTTCTCATAATTGATGTCAAGATGACGTCAATGTTCTTCTTCCTCTGTACTTAGCAACTCAGAACATATCTCTTGTTGTAGAGTTAATCTGTTCTACATCTTCATTTGTTCAGATCTCTGTGTTTTTGGTGGATCGTAGAGTGTGTTCTTGCATTTTCTTTTTTGATCTTACACTCTACGTTTTTCATGCTCATCTACCATCTCATCAACCGCTCGCACTTGATTTTGAATCTTGGTGCTCTTTTATAGTCTTCTATAGATTTTCCCGTTACAAAGTGTCCGTTGGAACATTTAATATGTTGACTTTCTGGAAATGTTGTGTCAGCGTACTTTCTGACTTTGAACTTGTCACATCAAACTGCAGCTTTACTTACTTCTTTGGCAGGTCACTTTCGGCAAACTAGCCAGTAGACACATCTTCACTTTCTACCAAGGATATATTGTTTGACACTTCGGGATCTTCTACTTCAACGCTCCATTGTCAGTCTTTCTGCCAGACCTGACTTTACTCTACGATATGTTGCCTTAGTAGAGTAATAAGAATCGTAGAGTTGATCTCTACGTTATGCTCAACTATCTGCTCTACGAATGAATGCATTACGAAGCTTGGGCAGACTTAGCAGCTTTACGATGTCAGAGACATCTTTACGATTTGGTTGTCTTTTTGTAGCTTTGCGATGTCAAATACTGCTCTATGATTTTTAGATGATTCTGCGAACTGACTTAACCTTTATGAACTGGCAGAGTACCTTTACGCATTAACCTTTACTTACTCAGGTATTCTTATCTTCATGACTTGTAAAATAACTTTACGATTGTCTTAATGTTTGACTCTACGTTTAGCTTTATGATTTCGCAATCTCTTATTTATTCTGGTGGTTCCACGAACTTGCAGGTTACTCTGCGATACTGGCTTTACATTATGAGTTCGCAGAGTATTCCTACGAACCATTCTTCACTTGACGAACCTTTTCCTTACTAAACGATCCTTGAGTTACTTCAGCGATTGTTTGAATTTCTCTACGTTTAGTCTTGACTCACTGATCTATGTTTGTCTTTGTAATTCATTATTTACTCTATAAGGTGAGCTTATGTCTGGATAAGACTTTACGATCTCATTTTTCACTTTATAGTTCTGAGGATAATTCAACGAACTTTGTTGCGATTCCTCCTTTAGCTCTGAGATCTCCTTGCGGCTTTAATTTCTTCATATCTTGAATTTTTCTTTTTCAGAATGGAGTGAGCTTTACAATTCTTTGTTCACTTTACGGAATGATTTTTTGCTTTGCAAAGTGAACTCTACAACTTGTGTAACTGCTCTGCGATCCATCTGATACTTTACGATCATAAGTTAACTCTGCGATCCATCTTGACTTTACAAACTGACTGAGTAACTTTTCGAGCACAAAATTCCTAATAACTATATATCAGATTTATTCAGTAAGATCAACCTAACATTCTTGCTCTTTCTAGTCTAAGTCCTTGTACATATATTTCATTGAAGGACTTTACAATACTAACTTATATAAATATACATTGATCATTTTGTACTTTGAATACTTAGATTACTCTGCTTACAACATTTTATATTACGAACATGCAGAGTAACTCTGCGATAAGATCAACCTAATCATCCTTGATCTTTCTACTCTAAGTCCTTGTACATGTATTTCTTTTATAAGGACTTTACAAAATTCATAACCAGGTGAACTTTAATCTTATATTTATCATTGCATCAGTTAGTTGTCATCACGTTATATTTATAAATAATAAGTATACAGTTCACAGGATTCAACAATGTATCAATTTTCTAACAAGTTACATTTATCACATAAACATATAATCATGTAAGCACACAATCAGATAGTTCACATAAATCAATATGATCACATGGACACATAAGCACGTAATCACATTAGCACATAAACACATAATCACTTAGACAATTAAGCACGTAGACATAATTTTATTTACACAGTCACAACAATTATCATTACCAAATCATATAGGCTTCAACTGGATTGAATTCGAGTAATGAATATTTGAGATGAGTTGAATCTAAGTATAATTTTTTCAAATACAATTCGAATTCGAGTATGAATTTAACTTTTTGAGTCAAATCTGAGCAACTCTTTGTTTCATTCAGTTTGACTCGTTTACACCCCTACCTTTAAAGCTGTCTGATGCATGTATGAGCTCAAGTGACAGCATCCGCTTTGGGTTATGAACCTACAAAACTCTTGGGCAATGTTTGTTTAAAAAAATTATAGTCCCAGGACTATAATTTTATGGATTATAATCTCAAGACTACTTATTATAGGATTAATAGTTCTAGTCACATTTTTTTTAGAATGAGTTAGATTATTTATGGGGTAACTAAAAATAATCTCATGTTATGTTTGATTTGTTCAATATTATTTAAAGAATTGGATAAAAAATTATTATTTGGCTTATTATACTCTTATCAGTAATAACAAATAGATCGTATTATCTGTGAGTATATATTGATAGAATATGATACACCTACCATTTTTTTATAAATAAAATAAAATAAAATAGTAAAGGTTAATTTTGTCAACAAATTTTTAATCTCAAATGGTAAGGATCATAAACATGATATCAAATAGTCTCCCATTAATTCCAAGTCATTTTGTTATCACTAGACTAATAGTAGTAAGTTCAATTTTTAAAACAAATAAGAAATTTAGGATTAATAGTCCAACCCAACACCCTATCTGGGAGTTTTTTATTTGTAGAAAAGAAAAGAAAGTTAAAGAAGAGAAGGGAAGAGAAGTTTCTCTAGTTTTCTTCTCAAAAGTGATAAGAAATTTTTGACTCAAAATGCACTCACTTTCATTAGCTTTCTTTTCTTTTCTTCTTTAACTAAACCATAAAAACATCAGTTTCTTACTTTCTGTTCTTTTCTCTTCTATTAAAAAGCTCAAAGACACCACTTCTGTTTGTTTTCTTTCACTTTATTTTTTTTTTCTTTTCTCTCCAAATTAAAACTCAAAGACACAGTTAAGTGTTAGGAATTTGGTATTCTTTTTCTTCTTTTTTTCTTTGTTAATTTGATTGGAACTCGTGACCAACCAAAACAAATCCACAAAGTTAATATCAATTTGTTAAGTTGGAAAATCACAAACTTTTGTAAGTAGCATGTTATACTATCGTTTCGATTTATTTTGTATTTTTTTAAGACAAGCTTGGCCGTAACTCAGTTATTAAGCTCAAAATCACTAGACTCACCAAATTAAGGATCGTTGGCCCTCTTGTTATAGATGGATATAAATTGTCACTTTTTTAATTTGTTCCAATAGTAACATGTAAAATAGTAAGAGAAATTTATTAATAGTTTAAATTTATAAATATATATGTATTTCAATTCTTATATCTAAAAGTACGACATCTAATTATGATGAATTCAATTTCAGTTCTAAATCTCAATGGGTTATCTCGGTTAGACATCTTATATTCCGTTTTAATTAGGTTTTGTGGAACATCTAATCTAACATAAATTAATTTTTGTTAATTGGTGAATGCACTCGGTTGTCATTGTGTTGATTTTGTTGTGGATTCACTCGGTGGTCTTTCAATTATTACTTGTGGTAACTTAATTATGCTTGGGTATTACAAATCTTGAATAAAAGTTGTGTAACTAAAGATTATTTATCAATTTAAAAAAAATAAAAAAAATCACGACGTTTCTTGTTCAAATACATTAGTGTATGATAAGACCATTCATACTGTTCATAAATTTTGTGGTCAGTGCATGAATGGATTAATAAAATTTTATAATTATTGTGCAATTAAATATTGTTTTATATGAATTTTAACAAAAAAAAACATTTACAATGTTCCCCAACTTTACTTAATTCTAATAACATTTAGAAAATGGTGAGACCCTTCATATTGTTTATAAATATCGTGGTCAGTGCATGAATTGATTAATTAACAATATAATATATATATATATATATATATATATATACACATATACGAAAACCTTCTAAAACGAATCAAAAACGAATCGGCCTTTAGCGACGGTTCTGTCCGTCGCTATAGCATATGTGTCGCTTAACAGAGCTATGGTGACAGACCGGTGACGATTCTGTCTGTCGCTATAGCCCGATTCAGCGACAGACAGCTATGGCGACGGACTAAACCGTCGCTAAAGATTGGTTCGTTAACGAACCGGTTCGCTTAAGAAGGGGACTGTGTATATATATATATATATATATATATATATATATATATAGGTAGAGAGTCAGTATCTTATGTAGACACTCTTAAATGGCAGACCAAGCATACCCTCTTTAGCGACGGACCGGGCGACGGTTTGGTCTGTCGTCATAGGTCCGGTCCGTCGCTAAAGCGACGGGTCCGTCGCTAAAAGTTGTCTGTCGCTAAAGGCTTTAGCGATAGACCGGACCTATGGCGACAGACCAAACCGTCGCCCGGTCCGTCGCTAAAGGGGGTATGCTTGGTATGTCATTTAAAGGGGTATGCTTAAGATCCGTTCTGTATATATATATATATAGGAGAATTTTCTCCAACGAACTGGTTCGTCAGCGAACCGGCTATGGCGACGGTTTTTTGGTCTATGGCGACGGTTCAACCGTCGCCATAGATACATATAATATTTATATAATATATATATATATACATATATATATTACGCATGTTTAAAATTTTACAATTATAATAGTTAGATAAATTCTACATACTAATATTCAAATAAGTTTGTACCTCGCAGGAATTCACCTAATAGTATATATAATATAGTACTTAATTTTTGATAATAATTGAAATTCCTAATATTTAACTCATATTTTCTGCAGAGCAATAGAGTATGACTTCTAGCATAGTAAATTCACTTTGATTTATGTATAGAATTAATAATTCAACTCCAATTTTGGTGAGAAACTTTAAAAGTTTCATTTTTTTTGAATGCCCAACCAATCAAGCCTTGCTAGAAGAAGAAGAAACAAACTCACAAACAAAATAAGTCTCACAAAAAGTAGGAAACACACTTCACATAAAGGTTTAAATGTCCAGCCAATCAATCCTCACTGGAAGAAGAAGAAACAAACTCACAAGCAAAATAAGTCTCACAAAAGAGGAAACACATTTCAAATAAAGGTTTGAATGTCCAACCAATCAAGCCTCACTAGAAGAGGAAGAATTAAACAAACTCACTAACAAAATAAGTCTCACAAAGGAGGAAACACATTTCACATAAAAGAAGAAATAAACTAACTTAAGTAAGAATCAAACTTGAAACCTTAAAGTCATAGTACATCAATCTTAACCATTAAGCTAAGACTCACTTTGGTTCACAAGTTAATGTATATTCATTATTTATCAAACTTATTCACTAATTTCATGGGAAAAAATGATGAAACTTAGTTTTTTCTGAATTCCTTGTATACCGACTTTGAGTTAACTCAACTGGATGAATTAAATGTCCAATTAAAACTAAATCAATACAAGCTTGCAATCCGTGCGAGACACATCCTAATTTTTAAAACAGTTTCAACAATATTTTTTTGTACTCCATCTTATTTAGCCTCTATCAAATATCAAAATTTTAGTGGTACTTTTTCAATCATATAGGCTATATATAACAACTGCATTTTTTAAAATTACAGAATCCAAACTTAGAAATATTAAAAGAATTAAAAAAGAAGTGAGGAATTCATATAATTCTTTTTGTGTCATTCCATCATACACATGTTAAGCACCACCTCAACCCACCTCACAATGCTAGATTAGTTGTGCGAAAAGAAAGGACTTAAGGAGAGTGAAGGAGTATGTATATCTTTTATTCATTGTATAATATGTTTGTTATAAGTATGTTGTTGAGCAATATTAAATATATGTAGATTTTTTTGTGGGGAATATGTCTAAATAGTGTAAAGGAAAATATGCACTTACATGAATTTGAAATGTGAATGATTATAAAAAAAATTATTCAATGTATGCTATTAAGTTGTGAAGGTATATACTGATAAAGTTGAAAGGTGTTAGACATTTGAGTTTTGTTGTCCAATATAAGAAAGGAAAAAGGAAGAGAAAGAATTAATATGGTAGTGAGAGAGGAAGTGAATGGAATGGAAAATGAAGTTCAATTAATAATTCATTAATGCAATTTCAACGAATAATAATTTATCGGTAATAATATATATTGTGAATGTTTATGTTGACTTTTGATTATCAGTTACGTGGATAAGTATTAGTTGGCAACTTTTTTGGAGAGATGTGTAATAAGTGGGGCTCTCCTATAATTCCTACTAATATCATGTATTGATAAGTTTCGCAAATATAATTCGGCGTAAATTTATCACAATACATAATTAATATGACTCATAATTTATTAACTTAATATGAGTCGACTCATTCGAGTCAACTCAACCAGCCAAATAAACTTAATTCAATTAAAAATTGAATAGCCTCTTGACTTATTATATAGTTATTACTAGACTGATGTCCCGTGCAAGGCACAAGTTAGTATCAATAATACAATCTAAAATTATGGTGTGTGATATTTGGTATTACGATTTGAGTATAAATGGTAGTAATGCATTGAACATGAAATTAAAGAGTTGTATGTATATCAAAATCATTGTATATGTTTTTTTAGTAAATGCATGTACATCCTTGAAATAATACAACAATGGATACTAAAAGTTTGGTATAATTATGAACATAAAATATATTATATCAGTAGAGAAGATGAACTCAAGACTAACTCGGTGACCAACCAAAATGACTCAATTAATTTGGATAAGATCTCTCATTGTCTTGTTATATATAGTAGTAATAGATTATTAATTATTGATAAGGACAAATCTAAGCTAAATGAATTTCTAGCTGACTTATTTTATATTAGTATTTGTGGCACACAATATATCTATGCAATTAATAAAAAAATATTTAACTAATAGTTGTAAAATATGGATAAGAAACTAAAAGAAAAATTTTAGAGATAAGAGTTAAAGACACTAAGAGAGAGAGAGAGAGAAATTTTATAAAGTGACACAACTTTAAGAAGTGGTTATTTTTCTTCGTCCCCTTTAATATATATTTAAGAAAAAAGGAATAAGTGACTTGTCACAACTAATCTTGATTGTGGCTCAGGCTCAAAACGATATAGAGAAATCTAGTTTTATATAGGCTTAAATATAATTACTACCTTAAACTATTCACCTTTTTAACACTTCAGTGATCGATTTTTTAGTTTTTGTAATAAGGTGATTAAACTATTATTTTTTTTCAATTTTGTTCAATTGAACATGTCACGTCATAAATTAATGACACGACACTATGATATGGCAAATTAGGATATATATGTAAATAAATAGTGTTGATGTGTAAATATTTTTTTTTAACATTTTAACAAGTTAAAAAAAGTAAAAACATAATAAACAAATACAATTTTAAAAACAACAATTAAACTGATAGATTATCAGCATCTTCTTCAACTTCAAAGCCTCACCGGTCACCACCATTGTTATACACTGTAACAAAACAACTAAAGTAAGTATCCATAAATATCTCACTACCACCCATCCATCGTCGCCATCGCCACCACCTAGCCAACGTAGTTGGAGCAAACCACAGAAACATAATTATTATTTTTTTCAGTTAATTCCTAATCCAAGATTTATAGCAATCTAACAATCATTCTTACCATCTCCCATCTCAAGCCACTAAACTCCATCTCCATTACTATCAACCTTTGAAAATCAAACATCATCTTTCATCTGTCAAAAAACCCAAAATAATAGTCCGGCAATTATTTGTTAATTTCAAATCATCTAATGGCCCCAAACAATACCAAAACCCTAACGCCCAAATCACCAAAAACCTAGTCACCAACCAATGTAAATACATCAAATCGTTGCAATCACACATGGATCCGCCAATTTTGATGTGTTCTAGAACAACCCAATGCCCCGATGAGCTACCAACAACCGTTAATACCCTATAACATTTGCTCATGAAAGAAAAAAAAAGAAAAAAAAAGGAGATGAAGAAATAACAAGAAAAAAGAGAAAGGTGAAAACGAAAATATAATTGCCGATTTATTTGTCGGCAACTTCACTCGTTAGATTTATTTTGTGTTGGTTCTCAGCGATATTTCCTCTATTTTCTTTTCTCTTTTGTTGTCATCTGTATTAAAAAGGGGGGAAAGGAAAAGAGGAAAGGGGAACGACGAAAAAGAGAGAAATAGGAGATGGCGAAGGAAGGGGGTATGTGGGGGACGGAAGACGGGGGGACGGCGGCGGGAGGGCTGAATGGGGAAGGGTCTGGGATGGGCAAAGGGATGGAAGATTATGGGATAGAGAGAGAGAGAGATAGGCCTAGTAATTTTCCCATAATTCGACGGGATCCGCCCAATTTCGACCCTAATGGGACCTGATTTTTAAAACCTAAAGAGTTAGGATCGGATATGGGATATACCCTCTCATCATGTCCCGACCCGATTATATGTATATATATAATTTTTTAAAAATTAGCACTTTGTATATATGTAATTATGTACTTATTTAGCTTATTTCATTATAAATTCATAACATTTGTAATATAATATGTTTCTAGTAATAGAAATGTTTCATGTTGTTTGATTTTGAATTAAAAATAGTTGTACAAAGTAATATATTAATTATTTTTTGGAAAAGAAGAGTAATCTGATAAACGGGGCGGGGGTAGGGCTGGTCCATGGGGGTTTGTTTTCGGGGGCGGGGCAGGTTCGTGGGATAGCTCCATATATATTAGCAGGACTGGTAATTTGAACATAATGTTGGGTGTTCAAAGATCAAGTCTTGATAAACAAGGAATTGGGTACAATCCTATTAAAAATGTGAAAAGTAAAACTAATAATAATATTAGAATAATTAATAGTAAATGAAGGTATAAGTCACTTTATTGTTCACCATTTATTACTTGCAAAAAACATGGTTTTAAAGGTTACTTTTATTCTAATTGTAATAAAATTAAAATAAAACAAATTTGGGTAAAAAAATGTGATTTATCTGTTACTAACCCAAAATAACCCAAAAAGATTTGGGTACCAAAAAAATAGAGACTATTTATTTATTTTGTAGATATCTCAAGGTCAAAAGAGAGAGAGAGAGAGAGAGAGAGTACTTTACTTTGAGAGAAGGATGAAGATTATGCAGGAAATCAAACAAGGAGGCCAAAACATGTAAAACAGACAACTAAAACTAGACAGCCTGGCCCGTCTGCTTTATAAGTCAGAATAGAAATTCCCGAGCACGAACCAAAGGAACAAATGACTGAAGTTAGGCTTCCAAGAACAACCAGAACAGTGAAAAATCATCCTCATAATCTGAGCATTAAAGACCTCAATGACCACAAGAAGAGCTTTTGAAGAGATTTAGCTATGAAAATACAAAATCCAAAGCTACACTAAGGACCACAACTATCAAGCTTACTACTGGTAAAAAAATGGTGATACATAGGTAACAAAACACAAATTTATGATCATTTTGTTTACTTGCTATATGTGATATTGTTATAAACTTGCACCAGTTTCTTTCTTTATATGTGCGCTTATTTTTTGTTAATGACAAAAGGGGGATAGAAATAAATAAATAATTCATGAGGAGCTAAATAAATCAACTAGTGCTTAATATGAATTATGTATCACTTGTTATTGCCTCCTAAATTCCTCCTTTAAATCAATTTTATGGGAATATGATATTTTGATTATTCTTTTTGATAATGACAAAGGGGGGAAGATAATTTGGATGAGGGGTTCATATCTTATTCAAAACTTCTTTACATTCTGTTGATGGATGATGATATAGGAAAGAATGTTCTGGATATTTGGTTATTCTTTAATCTGATGGAATTTGTTTGGTCAGTTCATGTTTGTATTATGTTCATGTTGGATATATTATTGGTTATGTTAACAGGTTTCTATGAACAAGTTTTCTATAGCTCCTTAATTATATGAATATGCATAATTTTAGGGGGAGCCATATATTTAGGGGGAATTATATACTATCATCATCAAAAAGGGGAAGAATGTTGGTTTATATGTTTTGTTTTAATGATGACAACATATTTTGTATGGAGATGTTTTGTGATTTACAAGTTTGAACTTTGGGCTGATTATATATGGATTCTAAATGAGTTCTGGATTTCAAAAGGCCATTATAGAGAAAGAGTCCATAAATACACTACTGGATTAAGTCTTTAGGAAATCCTGTAAGAATTTCTAGTTTAAGCTTTTAATTGCAAGGCAATTTTTCTTTTAAAATCGTTTCATGGGTTTAAAATTCCAATTTGTTGAGAACTTATATCAAATTGAAAACTAAATCAGTTGTGCATATTTTCAATTATGATTTCTAAAGATTTATCAAAATCAAGATCTTTCCTAAAAAGTTGGTTGGACTGATTTTTTTTGTGATTATATCTTTCCTATCAGCTGAGATTTTATCCCTAATTTCAAGCTGTCTTTTTTTTAAAATTCAAAATTCTTCCTTATCAGTTTGAAATTGTCTTCCGTTGGGATTGCTGATTTTTAGTAATATGTTCCAATGTAATTCGTGTCGTGCTGTTGTCTTCATCTCTATTTATTCCTCACGGTGAAAGCTTCAAATAAAACGAAAAAGAAAAAAACAAGAGAGTGCTTTCACAAAAAAGTTTTCTAGCAAATTATTCTTGCCTTGTTCTTAAATTCTTATTGCTGGAAATAAATAGTTATATCTTGTAATCATATTCCTTCTTGTTAAAACTTGTATACAAGTCTAGATTGGTCTGTGTTTGGTCTAGTGGTGGATAGGTCTGTACAACAGAAGTTCTAAGGTTGCAGTGGTGCAAGTAGTTGCAATTGTGCAAAAAGAACAGTGGTGTCCAACAGTGTTCAGAGCTTATTTGTATAGGGATTCTTGTAATTAATTGAATAATTTATTAATAAAATAGTCTCTAATACCAACTGGACGTGGATTAGGCCACTAGAATAGAGGTTAAGAGCCGAACCATGTAAAAATCTTGGTGTTTTGTGGTTTACTAATTATCTTATTTATCTTGCTTATTTCTGCATTAGAACACTATTCATACATCTGCAAACTTTGCACTGTTAAATCCGAAATAATATAAAGAATGTTTTGCTTAACAGTTTAACATAGACACCAAAGCAGACATGTCCTACCTGCCTAGATTACTTCTGTAGTTAGTAAGAGTTTAATCCAGACACCAAAGTAGACAAGTCATACATATCTGGATTACTTCTGTAGCAGAAAATTTTTAATTTGTCATTGTTAATCAATTCAATCACATACATCTATTCAACCCCCTTCTAGGTATGCTCACATAGAATTTCAACTAAGACTAGACGACTAGTCTATCTATCTATACCAAAATATAACAAAGTAAATATCGAGTCATTTTGATTGGTCCTGAGTCAACTCAACAATCTAACTTTGATGACTTGGTAGCCTAAAAGTTTAATAATTATTATTATTTTTTGCTAACTCTTCACAGCCAAATTTGACATTTCCAAAAAGTTTTGACACCTCAAAATTTTTTGATATTCTAATGCATTTCAAACTTCACATATAAGGTAAAGAACTTTCATATGAATCACTTTCTTTCGTCTTTGTCATGTTTATGACCGAAAGAAAATCATTGATTTGAAAAGTCAAGAGCCATATCGAAATTGAAAAACTTTTGTGCTTTTTTCTTTACAAATAATTGCTTTTTCATATATCATTTATACATTAAACCTCAAAAATTACTTCGTACTGTAAAAATTTAATTAACCTTTTAAAATCTAAGTGCACAACTTTTATTATATTAGATTATTATATTAATACGGTCTTAATTGAAATTTAATATACATTCATTATATAGATTCATTTATAATGACTTTTAAAATTATAAATTATATATATTGTAATAAGCGATCCTTTCTTATTTACATTGACCTATAATTCATCAAAAAACCCACTAAATAAATATAACAAACTACTAATATTTTATCTTATGCATACATATGATAGATATTAAAAGGGAATTGTTAAATCCACAACACTTTTTATTATTTTCACACTAAAAGTGTCGCTATAGATTAGACCTGGCAAACGGGTTGGGCCGGCCCAAACGGGCCGGGCTGAAAGTGGGCCGGGCCAAAATGGCCCAAAAATTGTTGGGCTGAAATCATTAGGCCCGGCCCAGCCCGGCCCGGGCCACACACGGGCTTTTTTTTTATTTTTTTTGGAACTGAATATCTGGCCTGTATTCTCAATCCTGTAATAATAAAAAATAAAAATATAAAGTTTATACACTTGATCATCTAGCATATTACCACCAACTAAAATGAGATAAGATAATATCATAATACCAAGTTACCAACAAAGCAAACATGTCATGCCAGACAACAACATAGACTACATAGTTACATAACTCTGACAAAGAAGCCTAATTCCCTATGGCCTCCTTCACACAGTCACACTTACTGACTTACAGAAAACAAATGTACTTTTAAAACCAACAAAGAAGCTTAACAATTAACATAGTTATTGATTAACACTTTAATAGTTGCATTGGTCACACTTGCAGTTTGGTCCGCACTTGCAGCCATAATTCCTACTGGCCTCCTTCACACTTGCAAAAATCAAGAAGGATTTAAATAAGTGTTAGTAATAATTTATAAAAGAAACCTTCTAGGCAATAATTATTAATGTATGTACAATGCAGGGTGAAGGCTTGCAAACAAGCAGGAAACTAATAACTAATGCAACTTCCATTCTACATATAAACTGCAACATAATGTTATATATACCTAAAGCACAACTAGCAGCACAAACGAAACTATAATTGCAACAATCATAGTGGCCAAACCAGCAGTTTAATCGCATTTTACCACTGCTCAGCAATCATAGTGGCCAAACCAACAGTTTAATTGACTCTTGATTTGCAACTAGCGGCACCAAAAGTTGGTCATCCGTCGGCCCATCACCTATATTAACAATTTTTAATACCCAAAATTAAATTAAAAAACTATAATTAAAGTTACAAATTTAAATTACAACTAAAACAAACCTTGTATTTCATATCCACAAATCCAATTACGTCCACAAATTAATGCTTGTGCATTATCTGGTAGAAGCGAACTACGATACTTTGTGAGAACTTTTGCTCCAATGCTAAAGGCCGACTCCGAAGCAACCGTTGTAATTGGAATTGATAAGATATCATATGACATCTTAGCAAGTATTGGATACCTATAATAACAAAATATTTTATAATATTTTAGATATGTCATTAGTCTTATATAAATAATAAAATTAATGTATAAAACAAGAATAAAAAAATTGCATACCTCTCAGAAAGTTTTTTCCACTCTTCGAGAATATTAAAAGAACTTCTGTTTGTGACCATTTTCTCCTCCAAATATTGCTCGAATTCCGTTCTTGCTGATGTAGTACCTTGAACTTCCCTCACGAAGTCCTATTTAAAATTATAAACAAAATTACATCAACATCGAACATGTAATATAGATAAATATGCGAAAAATTCAAAAATTTATAATACTTAAAAGTTTTACTTACATCAAACTCATCATCACTATGTTCACTTGTGTTAGTGGTGGAAATAGTTGAAGTCCCTACACCATCTTGAGGTTGTGAACCATCTTTTGAATACTCCATTACGTATTCCATGAACAAAGATTTCATTGCATTCAGAATTTTGTCCACTTGTCTATTTATCGCATCCTCATTCGTCTCCACTTTTTTCAATTTAAATTTTACAAATTGCACCTTATACCTTGGATCAAGAATAGTTGTTATGGACAAGATTACAACATAGTCGTTCCAATATTTTTCAAACTTTGGCAACATCTCATTTGCCATGTTTTTAATGACCTCAATCTCACAATTCTTATTAACCATCAAAAGTTCTTTGATCCTCAACACATGTAAAAAATACAAATTTGATGTTGGATAACTCGTACCCGAAAAAAGTTCTGTAATTTTTCAAAATGGTTTCAAAAAGGTTGTGATAGCTTGTGTTATTTCCCATTCATCATTTGATGGACAAGTCGTGTAACCTGATTCAACCATGGCATATTGATAGAATACATCTTTAAATTTCAGCACATAATCAAGCATCGACCATGTAGAATTCCATCTAGTTACACAATCCAACCGCAAACCCGATTGTACCGACACATGCAATTGTTCACAACACGCAACAAACTTTAATAGTCTACTTTCAGACCCCTTGATAAACTTGACACTCTCTCTAATCTTGCGTAAAGCTTCACTTGCAATTTTTAAACCATCTTGAATAATTAGATTTAATATGTGTGCGGAACATCGAAAATGAAAAAACTACCATTGCAAAGCAAGTTTCCTCTCAAATGAGCCTTCAAAAATTTTTGCATGTTATAATTGTTTGTTGCATTATCTAAAGTGATTGAAAATATCTTCTTTTCAATTCCCCAATCCTTCAAAAACTCAAAGATCTTTTCTGATAATAGAGTACCGTTGTGTGGTGGGGGGAAATGACAGAAATTTATAATCCTACTATGCAACACAAAATCATGATCAATAAAGTGAGCGGTTAAACAAATATAACCCTCACTAGTACCGGATGACCACAAATCAGAAGTGAGACAAATCAATCAATCAAATCAATTGTTACACAATCCATAAGAACCCTACAATTACAATTTACAAAGAAGTTATTGGTCACCACTGAGTACTGACAACTAAGTAGTCTACTGAAACACTAACATAGAAGTTAACAACTCTTTTCATATGTTTCTATTTAAATTAGTCTTTACTGCATACTACTGTAATTTTGTAACTCTGAAATAATGCAACTAGCAAGTTGATCCAAGTCCCAGAATCCAATCAAAATCAATTAACTAATGCAAACTGAAAAGACCAAATATTCATTCTCTGATGTCCTAATCCACTTTCAAAAATTACTAAAATGTTGAATATGTTAAAAAGTTAAACTTTTTTCTTACAAACTGAATTAATGATGGACAAATGAACATAGGAAGAAAATAAAAGTAGCCTCAATTTTGATAATTAATCAATCATCTAAAGTTGTAAACTAAGAAAGAACATAAATAGTTAAGTACGTAACTTGACTGGAGTCTCGATGCCATGGTCTCAGATATATAAACAAACATATGGAGAGAGAGAAAGAGAGAAAATTACCCATATGCCAAACAAAAAAGTATCAAGTCTCAACTCTCACAGACAGAGACAGAGGATTAGAATTTGGGACGAAGAGAACTTAGCCAAGAAAAGAAACTAGCATAGTAGCACTAGTAGTCGTCAATCAATTGAGATTTGGGACGGAGATGGAGGATTAGGACTACTGACTAGGGTTTACCAGATCTAGCTGCCGATTGCCAAAGAGTCGAAGACGAAGTATGTGGAATAGTGGAAGCGCCGACTTATCTTAGCGATTAGGGTTCGAAAGAATTGGTCAATTTGGTCAGTGGCTCTCTGTTTAACTTGTAAGTTGTAATATAAATAATTATAAATAAAGTGATTTTTTTTTAAAATAGGACCGGGCGGGCAGGGCGCCCGCGGGCCGGGCTTTAACGGGCTGGGCTAAATTGGCCCGGGCTAAATACGCCCAAAAATTTATGGGCTGAAAAAATGAAGCCTAAAGCCCAGTTTTTAACGGGCGGGCTAGTCCGGCCCGCGGGCCTGGACCGATTTTGCCAGGTCTACTATAGATGTATAGCGACGGGTTAAAACCGTCGCTATACATCTACAGCGACACTTTTAGTGTAAAAATAATATTTTTTATTGTGGATTTAACAATTTCCTATTAAAATTATATGTAATATTTTACGCAAAAAAAAAGCCCGATAAGTCATTTTTAAGCAAACGGTGATCAAGCTCGTAAAGAATAATACTGCAGCATGTGAAAAAATAAATTCAAAACGCAAAAACCATGGTCGTATCAGTCGCAATTCAATCAAAGTACACAGAAGAAGCAGTATCGTACTGCAGCATATTTCTTCCTTAAACCCTTTAAGCACCAAACCCCTCTCTCACTCTCTGTCTCTGTCTCTGTCTAGATTTGAAATCAAATGATGGCCTTCAGAAGATTACAGACGATTCGAAATCTAAATCGAGTTGCTGAAATTCGGGAATTTTCTTGCTTGTAATTTCATAATGCTATTTCTCTTAACACTCTGTTTGGTTACTGTGAAAATTTATAGTTCTGATGATTTCATTTGGAAGTCAATAATGGTGTTATGTTTGTAGTTTTAACTCAAATTTTGTTTGAATTTCAGGCTTGGAAGCTCAAGAAGCTACTCAAATACGGGTAAATTACCAAACTCAATCATATGTATGTACTTGTGTGTTTGATTGTTATTATTCATTGCCAGACGGATTGTATGCTAATTCGATTGGAAAGGAAAACGTAAATTGGGTGAAATAGATTTGTTTTTTGTTTTTTTTTTTGCTTTTTTTTAGTAAGGCCTTGTTTGGATATAGGACTCATAATTTTAAGAAGTTGCATTATCATATAAAGTAGTTGGAAAAATATAGTCTTTTAAAGGATGGGAGGCAGTAGGTCCATGGTTCAATCTTTGTTTGCCAAATCGTCTCTAATTTTTAAGTGGAAGTTGGTGGAGCTTGCTTGAAAGAGAGAAAAAAGGTAGAGAACTACAGATTGAACTGAAATGCATTTTCTATAAAGCTGAAAATGACTACAAGAAGAAAAACCAATTAACAAGAATGCACTCTTACATGGACATTACAAACGCCTAAGAGTGACTGTTATATAAACCTTAGAAAATGATATAGTTGATCACTGCATGGTTCATGTTTCCAGGATTCAATATTTCAATTAACAAGGTTAGTAACCTATTCTAACCTGCACAGGATTCTGAAATTTTGAATTTAGAAATTTTTGAAGTGAGGGTATTAGGCATCTAAATTGATTGTTGTGGAGAAATAAAGAAGGGAAGATGTTTTCTATTATATATCTTACAATGTACAACAGAGAGTCTTTATATAGGCTTAGAACTGCAATACATTTGGAAAGTAAATCAATCATCCCTTAATCATGCAATCTCCCTTTAATCATGCAATCCCCCTAATCATGCAATCCTCCAAATTATGCTATTAGAATAATATTCTAGAATCCTCTAGATTATCTACTAACACTCCCCCTCAAGCTAAAAGTCTTATATTATGACTTACAACTTGTTGCAAAATATAATCCCAAAACTATAAAGATTCAAACCAAATTAAAAGGAAAATATTTTATCTCCAACACTCCCCCTCAAATTGAGGTTCTCTTCAATTTGCACGGAAAAAAAATAAAAATAAGAAGAAAAAATGATGTGTATGTCCAAACTTGATTCTCACCCTCAATACATAACTTCATATCCACTTTCCAAGGATATTATGTGCAGGTAATAACGAAGAACACTTGTCTTCAACAAAAACGATGAAGGGCTCTTTGCCTTCCTCAATATCGGAGGACTCTTAAGCCTCCCAACAAATCGAAGGACACACGCCTTCCTTAAACCTGCCCCATGAAAATTCTTGCTCTCCAATCAACAACCCATTTACATATTTCAACCCAAGAAATTAACTACTCTGGACATGTTGCCTTTTTGAAAATGAGAAAATAAAATTTTAAAAAAACTCTAACTCCAACAAAAGAACTAGAATTGAACCCTAACCATCTAATTTTTTCTTTAAGATGAAGTTAAACAATAAAAAGAAACGATACCCGCCGCAGACTATGTGCCACCGCCAGCGGAGGCAAAACCTTTTGATTTGATTGCCAAGATCAACTAAGCTCTGATACCATGTGGAGAAATAAAGAAGGGAAGTTGTTTTCTATTATATATATCTTACAATGTACAATAGAGAGAAAGGCTTAGTGCAGTACATTTGGAAAGTAAATCAATTATCCCTTAATCATGCAATCCCCCTAATCATTCAATCCCCCAAATCATGTTATTAGAATAATATCCCAGAATCTTCTAGATTATCTACTAACAATTGTGGAGTTAAATTTTTATAATTAGCTTGAATAGGCATCCGCCTGAGAATAAGATTATGTAAAAATCAATAATAATTTCTTCTGAGATTACTCATCAAAAATTAAATAATTTTTTTTGTTTTGCATACCTAAGAGTCTTCTAAATCTAGTCTAACTCTAAATCTCTAATTATGGTATAGAGAATGCAGCTACATTGTTTATTCAATATATACCCAAAGTAAAATTACTTGCAAAATACCCAAAAAAGAGGTACATAAGCTAAGATCTGAGTGCTGGAGCATTTCCCCATACTCTTTTAAGGCTGCAATGCTTACCCCTGTGAACTACAAGTTGAAACAATCTCTTCTACATAATTGCTTTTGGTGTCACCACCTTCTTTCTTCTAGTACATATTAATCACAGCTTGGTGATTTCGTCATTCATATAGTTTTCTATTTATTGTTTGCAGAAATAAATATCGGAAGAAATATTTCAAGCTTATACAAGGGTGCCTGTGGTCTACCCTGGACTTATGCAGATTCAAATACTTTTCGTTCCTCAGTGGTAACTTGCTAGAACATATAATTTAAAGCAATAGGTTGTAAATATCAATTTGTCAGCCTCATCTTTTACTCAACAGATTTATTTCTTTGTAAGCTTCATTCTTGGTTCAGTTACCACTTGTATTTTTTGGAGGACTTCTTGTCTGACTTCGTTGTACTGTCTCTTTGGTCTAGTAAAATTCTTGATTCAGTTCCACCCTCCCTTGACCTCCCAAAAAAATCTATGAATAGATAAAAAAAAATTGCATGCACACCCCTACAACTCACTAGAATTCTCCGCTGAACCCTGTTTAAATTAATCTCCATTTACAAAGGGTTGCTCATTTACTTATTCTCTTATAACCTCCTAAAATTTATTTATTTTCACTCGATTCATTGAGCACTTTATGTTGTTGTTTAGTTTGCTGAATTGCCAATCTTCTGGAGTCACAAGAGAATGGCCACAACACAAGCAAAAGCTCCTGCCCAAGCTCGGCAAATGGTGTGGTACTTTTCTCTTGAAAATGGCCTTTGACTTTGTACCTAGATAGGTTGCAAAGATGTTTGTAATTGTTTTATATTTTTTACTCCCATTTTGCTGCACTTGAATTACTCATGCACACATGATGACGTGCACTCGAGTTGCATAGAATCGGCTGATAGTGCCCCTACCACTTAGAAGAATAGTCTGTCCAACAAATCTGCTAGAAACACTTTCCATTATGGTTAGAAGTTCCTTACTTAAAACTATTCTGAAGCTATAGGTGGGTGCTAGATATATGCAACATGTAGGAATAGCGATGATTCAGACGTTTCAATGGTGTCTTTGTATTCCATGATTATGAACCACATAGACAGATGGATTCAAATACATCAGAAGCAAATATACGACCACTTCAATCTATAGGTAGTCCAAGTCTCTAAAGGATGGGGATGAATGTGGTATATTACTGGTAAATCATGATGCAATCAAGCGGTTACCTGATTGAACAAGTCTATATACAGTGGAGCTTCTTCTTGCCTACAATTAGACATACATCTTCAGTATAAACATTATGATTAGAGGTGAATCTGAATATTGCTAATCAAAACGTTACTAGTAATGGCATTTTTTTATACCAATAATTTCTCATGTGGTATGCATAATTGAAATCATCCGTTAAATTTCATTCTCTTACTGAAGATGCACAGCAATCATTAAGGCCAAGTCTGACGCAACAGTGGGTTGGATGAAATCCCGGATTCTGTCTTTGTGTTATGCCCACCTTGTGCACTAGAGTATAGTGGAGGTCAAAGAGACCTCTAAATTGACTAATAAGTAATGACGGAGCGGCCTTATGTAAAGTTCCTTTTCTTTATTTTGAATCGGATTGTACTTCTTATGTACTAATAATTTCTCTTCCTTACACTAATTTTTTGGCATTTTCAATTTTGAAATAATCTTCTTCTTTTTTTTCTTTCACGAAAAGCAAAGTTATTATTATTTTTTATCATCATAAACTTACTTGTTACAACTTAATGCATACAGGGAGCCCTAAAAGTTTCAATGTTGAGTCCTGGAATCATATATGAGCCATATGCACCTCGTGAACCAATGTCTTTTTGGCGGAGGTTAGTATTTGATTTACTTTCTTCTAATCACCATTTCACTAGTTTCATTTGAAACATACAAACTGTTTTAAGACACGTAAATTCTCGATAGTGATTCATCATAGCTCTTTCTGTTTCAAATTGTATTTGTCTAGCTCTTTACTATGCTCGAAATCTAAACCTTCATTTTCTGTATAGTTTTTTTTTTATAGATATGACATATAAGCTGTGTATCTTAGATAGACCTTGTTCTAATGTTCTTTACCTTCTTATGTTGTGGTGCTCAGATGTTTTACGAGAAGTGGTTGGAGAAGAACAAAAGATGATGTCATCGTAGAGGTAATGTTTCTTTCGCCATAATCACGAGTCCTGTTGATTGATTGTCGTTAGAGTTATGTGCTAAAAAATTTAGTGAAAAAAAAAAGTGCCTGCGGAGTAATTTTGGGTTGTTTTGACATTCAAAAATGCCTCGTCTTTGGGTACCAAAACATGTCAGGCCTCATACCCAAACATAGATCAAGGAGAGTGGCACGGTCTCAACCTCACTTATCTTCAAACATGAGGAATGTAAGTCCTTCCATAACATATTTGTTAGAATATGTTAGGTGGGAAAACATGTTTCCATGTTTTCCTCCCCATGTTATCCTCTCCATGTTTTCCTATATTGTGTGCTATCCTATTTCCTATATAAACCAATGTAATGCTATGTAAATATAACAATTAGAGAGTAATATTAGATAATGGAATTATTTCTATTCCTTATACTTATTTGTTCTATTACATGAACACTCTTAGACTCTCACTTTCAACATGGTATCAAAGCTTGATCCTTTATCAGAATATCAGGCGACTTTTTTCCGGCGACTTTTCCGGCGACTTTTCCGGCGACTTTTCCGACGACTTTTCCCGACAAGTTTTTCCATCGTGCCTTTTCTCTCTCCTCCTTCCATCTGCAGTGGTCGACTTTTCCGGCGACCTTTTTCCGGCGGTGATCCATTGATTTTCAGCCGCTTCTCAAGTGTCCAGTATCTCCCCATGTTGGTTTTCTTGCTGGTCCTTGGCTGTTTTCCAGCTTTCTTCTTTGATGCACCATATTTGCTATGCTTTCTTCCCATATGTTACCCATTGTTGATGTCTCTTCCAACATGGTATCCATTGTTGATGTCTTTTCCAACATGGTCCCGGGTCTTAATTGGTTAGAATCTGCAACTATGTTGTTTGCATCTTTCTGATTTTTTTTCTTTCTTTTTGTCCTCCTTTTTTTTTCAAATGCACTTTATTTTGTCCTTTTTATATAAAGCTGCATTTGAGGGGGAGATATATGAGATATGAGATATGAGGTATGAGATATGATTTGGTCTAGGTTACATGAGGGGTAGTTCATGCTACGTCATGCTCATTTGCAGCCGTATGATTTTTCGCTTCGCTTCGGTTTGTTCTTTGTTGGCTTGTGCAACTTGGGTCTCACATGGGTGCAACATTGGTTCTCGGCGTTGGCTGCTTCTTGGTGATTCCAGCTCACTTTCCATGGCGCTTTCCTCATGTTCTTCAGTTGCTTGCTAGTCATGATGGCTCCTTTATGTTGTTACAATTTTTTCTTCATATTTTTGTCAAATGCACTTTAGTTTGTCCCTTCTATGTAAAGTTGCATTTGAGGGGGAGTGTTAGAATATGTTAGGTGGGAAAACATGTTTCCATGTTTTCCTCCCCATGTTATCCTCTCCATGTTTTCCTATATTGTGTGCTATCCTATTTCCTATATAAACCAATGTAATGCTATGTAAATATAACAATTAGAGAGTAATATTAGATAATGGAATTATTTCTATTCCTTATACTTATTTGTTCTATTACATGAACACTCTTAGACTCTCACTTTCAACAATATTCATAAAAAATACTGCTAAGCTGAAGCAATAAATCATCTAAATCTTAAATAATCCTGAATTTGTTCAGAAACGGTAAATAAATTCCAAATAAAATTCAACATCAAATTCTCAAGTTTACATCCACAACTGAGAAGTCATCAGACATTTCATTGCTAAAACCAACTATGATAAAACTGCAAACTAAGCATCACTCCCACTGTCCCTCATGCTGTCTGCTAGTCCCTTCTAGCAGGCACTCCGTCTAATCATCTGAAAATTTAAAAGGATTGGGATTTGGGATGTGCTGAGGGCCCAGGACGAAACCATTCTCACTCACTTGGATCAATTACATTTATAGAATATGGACAAAAAGTTTCATTAATTATTTGCAGTTCACAATCATTTTATTACATATGCTTGGCAGCTCAAAATCATTTAAATAAACAATAATCATCACATACAATCCTATGACTGCGCAAACCATCACACGTAATATGTGACTGGGAAAATCATTGCACTAATTGGGAACCATCACGTATACCCCTGACTGGATAAACCATCCCTATGTGTCTGGTAAACCATCTATACGACTGGTAAACCACCACATATAGCCCTGTTACTGGGCAAACCTGCAAGAAATCATTTTGTCTCCAAACACAAGGTACATATCCTGTCCAACAGTTCAAAACAACTTGCATTATTAAAAATCATCATTTTTTGCAAAAACTATTACATTTACATAAAACATTTAAGTCAATAGTCCACAGTTTTCAATAAAATCATAATCTGAAATATAATTTTGAAAACATGAGTGAGAAGAATCACTTATGTTAAAGTGCTACAATTAATATTAAACCACACCCTTAAGCTTCCTAAGCCTCAAATGACAAACCTATAAAATATAGAATTCCAATATTTTGAAATAAACACATCTCCGACAACATTCATCTTGGTCTTGCCTTGTTCTTAATATTTGTTTACTACTTGGCTAACGCTTGTATGAACTTACCCACTATATTTAATAAGTAATTATTTAACTATCACCAAAGCTTACTGGAATGCATATCTTAATAAAGTATTTTCATTCGAATATGATGTATTTATGTCAGAAGGCCTCATGTAGGCAGATATACAGCTCTCGGTGCTCAGTGCTCCTTGATATAATAACAGTTCTACATGCTTATCTGCAGCTCAAAAATGCCTATGCCATTAATAAATTACGGAAGACTGGATATTCAAAGCAGAAGTTTTATTTGGAAGCAATAGATTTATACAAAGAGGTGCATTTTTGTCGTATTGAATTTGATTATGCAATTACTATTGTTTAGCTTAAGTTTTTCTTGAAAAGTTTGATGCATAACCCTTGGTTTCAAAAGAAATTAGACAATTTCAACCAAAGAAATAGGGAAAGGAGTTTTGCTTATTGCTTACTATATGGATTCTACTTGATAGTAGGATGAGAGAATTAATGATTTTGTTCTAGTTGAAGAATATTTCTGCCGGATAAGAATCTATCTTTTAAATCTTCCTCATAAACCTAAATTGGAATGATATATCTGGCCATTTTAACTTAGTTCATGTAGATTGGTTACTAGAAGAGTTTTCTTTCCCCCAATTAGAGAAGGACATTGTTTTTATTTTTTTAAATAGAATAACAATATTTATCATAAAGAATAGCAAAGACAAAAAATCCATCCTGCAAACAAAATTGGAATGAACAAAAATTCAAGTCTTTATCCAGTGACAACCTCCCAACCCCTATGAATATCTGAAGTAGCTACACTTTGGAAGGCGCCCATCACCAACACCCATTGGGAAGCTATAAAAATTTTCCCTATCCCAAAGCATCTGAAAAATTCTCCCCCCATCTTGCGATGTCAATGATCCATATCCCATCCACGTTACTTTGTTTCAAGACCTTTTATTTAGAGGGAAGAGGTTTTAATTATTGATCTCCCATTTTAACCTCGAACAAAGGTGGATATCTGATGGCCCCTGGGTCATTTTTCTTCCATTAAAGTTAACATTGCAAAATTGGCCAGTTGAGAAACATGGAGGAAGAGACTTGCAGAATAAAAATACAAATGACTTCAGTGCAAGTGAATGTATACTTGAGCGGACGGTTTTTGCAATTTTCCTGTAAGGAGACAACAAAAACTGACAGTGACTAAGCATCACTAACAAGGACTCGTCTTGGTTTCTGGAGCACTAAAATTTTGGAAGAATTGAATATCTAAGAGATTTACTCCGCATCACGATTGAAGAATCTGTGTATAGGAACCTCATGAAGGGAGGATAACTGAAGCCGTAGGTATCTCACAATTATAAATATGGGTACCATCCACCAAATCATAATGCATATGAAACAAGAATGAACAACATTGAAAAGATGATGGAGCATAATTTACTTTTATTCTAATTGAGATGCCAGGTTTTAATGCCTACCAGGGAGTGTATGTTCATATATTTGGCTGGACAGTTTTTAGAGTGGACTGAACATGGCTTTCAAGAAGTTTATTTATATTGTCTTTGTCCCCTCGTCATCGTAATCCTTCCCTAACTAATTGCTAGATATAAATTTATTGGTGGTTTATAACATGTGGATTCGTACAACGGAATAAATATCAGTAAAAGCTCATTTTTTTGATAAATTTTCTTTTCTTCAGATAAACTCTTACATGGCGAATGGTGATAAAGCATCATTGAGGAAAGCAGTTACAGATAAGATGTACTCTGTATGTTGGTGTGCTTTTGTTCCTTTCACTTGCTTTCATGCTGCTACATATTGATTTATACTTTGTGTTTGTCAGCTCAGTCTTGTTGTTTTCCTCCAGGTTTTATTAAATTTTCAACGTTGAGCCTAAATTCTTGTAGATTTTCATGTCTTTGTGTTTTCTTTTGGGACAGACACTCAAGAATGAAATTAAGCAACGAGAATCAATGTGGAGTAAGGTTTACTGGGAACTAGTGGAACCAGTTGTTAAAATACGAACTCTGCGAGCTCGTCTGGTAAGTATCATTGTTTCAGAATAGTTAATTGTTTTTTTCTAAGAGAATGATAGTAGTATCGGTGCTGGAAAAGAGCTTCCTATATTTTCTAGTGTGCACTATGTTGGTGGGTGTCCTGTCATATGTTTGATTAGTAATCACTCTAATTGTAGTTTAATTTACTGAACTTTATCAAATTTGTACCCTTTTCCCTTTTGATGTTTTTTTTTACTATATTTGCTTTTCCTAGTGGTGGGGGATGACAACTAGGAGTGGGGCTAGTGTTTTGTGGTCTCCATTTTCAAAGAAACACGAACGTTAATGCTTGATACCAACCAATAAGAACTAGTAAAAACTGTTTACCTACATGCATAAAATTTTGCTTTGTTCTGCTTCCTTCTTTAATTCCGTCAATTATTCTGTGCGGAACAAGAGATAGGACAAGCTCCAGAAGCCATACTGTTGTTAGTTATTTGCCCTATGTATCAGTACCATCAATGTCCATGTGTTATTTGTAAGAGCTTGTTCTTTTTCGTGTGTACGTCTATCTTATGTCAGTCTTGTATACATCGTGTGTACAGGGTTTTGGCCCCTGAAGGTCTTTATAAAGTTTATTTGTACTTTTAAAATAGAATGTGCGGGGATCAATTTTAGATGTAGCTTTCACACCCCAGTATGTGTTTAATTTTGACTGTCTAATCTATGCACAACATTGAAGCACCCCTCAACGAGAGGTTTTTCCGGTTACTTCAATTTATCATTTTTGGAATCATTGCATTTCTCTTTTTGGCTGGGCAACATGAGGGAGATTGACGTTTGGTTTTGCACGTATGAGATATCCACCATAGGACTGTCAAATTTAGATTTCTGCTGCTACCAAAAAAGAAAAAAAAGGAAGATTTCTGCCAGCATACTCATTCACGTGTAAAAGGGATATTTTTCCGTTTAGATTTAGTTTAGATAAATTATCAGAAATTAGAGTTTACAGATAAAATGTATAAGTTTGATCATCATCCAGCTAATACTGTTCCTTTTTCTTCTTCTTCTTCTTTTTTTTGTGACACGCTAAACTTATATAGATTGGTGTTGATCGGGATGACCTCAGTAAAGTGTTCATACAGCTTACTCTTGAGTTTCTGACTAAGCAGGTAAAATGACCTACTTTTGTGATTCTTTTCTTTTTCTTGGTTGTATGTCTGATATGACCATCGCAGCAGAAAATTATTGACTTGTCCGAGCTATAAATTCAAGTAAATCTTTCAAAGATCTTTTAGATCAACCCTTTTACTAATTAGTGATGCATACTCCCTCTGTCCCAAAATGAATGTCAGAGTTAACCTGGCATAGAGTTTAAGGAGAGAAGGAGAAAATCACCTTGTTTCCAATTTCCATTTATATTCCTTTCAGTTTGCAAATCAAATGGTGGCATCTGCAAACTTCATATTTGTAGAAGGGTAATTAAGGTTATACAAATCATGTCTATTTTAATTCTTAAAGTGGCAACATTTTGTACTTGCTAACTTCATGCATTCTTCGTAGACCACTATGACTAGATCGATAAATTTATTGGATGGCTGAATTTAGCATCTTGTCTCTTATACTTTAGTTAGTGTTTCATTTATGGGGTTCTCATCTTCTCTTTCCTTGTCAATTATTTAAATATTTTTCCTAATTACTGGCCCTTTTATTGATGTTATATACTTTTAATTTGGTTGTCTGATCCTTCCTCATTTCGTTTCCACGTTATTTAATAAGTAACTAGACGATATGATTCCACATAATTTAGTTTCCATTTGCTCCTTTAGATTACCCTGTGGCATTGCAATTTCCATATATTTTTATATATTTATGGCTGTAGTTAGGACTAGTCTAAATTATGTAGAGTTCACCCAGTTATACAACAATATAGGAATATTTCCATTATAACCTACACAATTGTTGTGGGGTATTCTCAGCACTATAGAAAACTATTTAGTTTTAATGTGTGATCGGCTCCTTCCTGTTTCTTGAAACTGATTTTTTTCCCAAACTAATTATCTGAAGGGATGGCGTGAGGTTACGATGAATCTTGCTAAGGAATAAGTAGTGGTTAGTGGTTGTAATGGAGGGTACTTATGTAATTGTTAGTGTTTATTGCCATAATAGTAGTCTATAAATACAGTAATATTTAGTTCAATATGTTGATTGTAATTGAAAATTCTCTCTCTCAATGCAAATTCTGTTTTCCCTCTCTTTCTCCCTCTGTATCCTCCCATATTACTTTCTCTCTCTTGTTCTTCGTCATCTATCTTTAAATCCCCCTGATTTCTCTCTCTTCTTCTCCCAACTATTTTAATTCTTCCAAAATCCTGTTATAGTAGCAAACTCTATAGCTGAAATCATGACAATTGGTATATTGGAGGTACCAATTCTGTGACCTGTGCAAGGCCATTTTCTATTAGGCCCTAGTGAAACACTTTTGACCAAAAGAATGAGATTGGACATCTGAACAAGTTCTTCAGCTTTTGTTATGACCCTGGTTGGAAAGATGAGCACGGTATGGACCCCTATTTTCCAGCCTTTGATATTAATCAATGGATTCTTCAAGGGGAAGGGTTGTTTATTGAGTACCGTGAAGCATCGTTAGTTATTAAGTTTGTAGAGGTACTGTGGTAGTTACAAGGCAGGGCAATATTATAATTGTTTGTTCTTTTCAGATGATGTAAGTTACTTAGAAATAGAGTTAGTTGCGTTGTAAGCTGTTACGTTGAATATGAAATGAAACGAAATTTGTCTCTATTTTATATTTTCCTTCTCTCTATATTCAGCCAATTTCTCTCTCTATACCCATGTCTAGGAATCTATCTCTTTATCTGAATGGATTCTTCTCTTCTCTCCTGATTCCATCTAATTTCAGTTTTAAAACTTATGTCACAAACAGTGATGGTATTATGGTAACACATTAACAGAACTTTATATGTAATTCACTGTGAGAATTTGATATCAATTGTGATTTATGATTTTCCTCTCATTCATTTGTTTCATAGTCCCCTTCTCTCTCTCTCTTTTATTTTTTATTATTATTTTTTTTTTCAAATTTTGGTTGATAGAAACTTGATCATATGGTTAAAGTCCATGTACTTCTATTTGTTTTTCTTATAGGATCATTACTTATTTAAAAATATTAATTTTGTTGTGCCTTGTTTGTGCAGAAGTTTGAGGCATATGATTCAAATGGTGCTGTTGTTGCTGGAGATAAGGATAAGGAGGTATGGAATGTTTGGACTGTTACACATTCATACATGCATAGATGTACTGATTAGTCTCTCACATTTACTAGAAATGTAATAGCGGTGGCATGATTGTATTCAATCTACCTAGAGTGCAAGTAATGGCGTTTTAGGAACTTCATGTCACTTTACGGTCTAAAATTAGAAATGTATCTCTAATTTTGGAACGAAGGGAATAATATTCCAAAATGATAGGAAAAAAAGGTGATAGACCTGTAGTTCTATATAATAATTTTAGTGAGATTTATTGAAATGTTAATACAGATGCTACTGTGTATTATATTGATTTAAAATCATATAAATAATATGTGAGGTATAAAAGATGCTCTTCTTCTAAATTAAATATCACATCAAACTTTGTAAACTTTATTAAAACTAACATCAAGGGTCAAAGCATAAACTGATAAACATGTGTGTCGTATGATGACCAATTTAAGCATTAACATTTCCAGTTAAATCAACAATGTCACCTTGTGCTCCTTATTCATTTGTATCCACTAGCATCACTCGTATATGCCATGTGAAATTATGATTAAGTAAAAAGGAAGGAGTTTGGACCTCAGTCAAGTACGCTGCCCAAAACTTTTAATAGACAACTGTATGTTCTTTACTGTGTTGTTGATTTATTTCATGCACATATGGTTCTACTTGCACTTTGTTACTCCAAGAAAATCAAATACAAGTTTGAACCCTTTAGTGCTTTCAAAACATTGATTTTATAGGATGAGGTCGAACTTGTTTTAGTGACATGAAATGGAAGGCCACCATAATCTTGACACTATATCATAATGGGGATGTAATTGAGGCTTTATCTCGCTTTCAAAACATTGATTTTAGAGGATTAGGTCAAACGTCTGTAGTTCTATTAGTAACATGAAATAGAAGACCACAACAAGGGGGATGTAATTGATTATTTGTTTACTTGAGAAAAAATTAAGTCTCAAGGTAGTGAGACAATTAAACTGATTGATTTAAATTCGATCCTTCAAGAAAAGAAAAGGAACGAGAGATGAATAAGCTATGTGATAGTGTCAACAATGAGGTCCTTCAACAAAACAAAATGGATTTTTATCATTTCCTTTCCTTCATTTTCTTCTTTTTATAGCTTCCGTGGTATATATTCATTTGCAATATGTCTTGCAATTTATGTTACTGATTTACAATAAATTTGCAACTACAATATAACATTGTATTGCGTCGTGTGTGAGATATTGCAATACCAGAAGTTGTGGAATATCACTTGAGAAATCTGGCTTTATCATGCAAAATGGGTCAGTATTTTTCTAAGAGGTTGATAAGCAGGCTCCACAGGCATCAGGTCAGGGTATGCTGTTTGTGTAAGATAAAAAATTGATCAGTAATAGCAAGATAGCTAAGTTGGCGATAAAATGTATGAACCAAAAGCATAGAGAGCCTCTCATGATATAAGACATCACAGGGTTATTCTGAACTTCAAATTTTTTCCTTGTGCAAATGATCAGGCGTGGGTATTGCATGTGCACCTTACTAGTATAAATTTCTTGATTTCTTTGTCGTGTTTAGCATGGCAGTTATAACGCCTGCTTTAATTTGGTTGAGTTTATATTTCGTTTCCTCCCTTGCAATATTTACAGTTTCTTCCCATGTTTCGCTAGGTCCTTGTCCGAGACATATGGGTTTTTGAGAAATCCTTTTTTCACACTGGAGCATACTGGCGTCTCTGTGGACGAATTACACTATAACCAGGTTATCCTCGTCGCTCAGATCTGCTGTTGTTGACGAAAATACATGCAGTACTGAAGTTTTGTAAGATGAATAGCTTAAAATTCAGTTGACAATACCATTCGTGACAGATCCAATTTGTTTACCTTTTTCGAGTAATAAAATGGGAAACTGGTGGAACATAGTTTTAATCTAAAGATCATTCTTGGCATTGTTAATTTTGATCCATAAAATTCTTCCCTTTTGTCATGATGTTGAGACTTTAGAATGATGCAAATCTTTCAGTTACCAAGCATAACTTTGTCAATCTTTTAAGGTGTATGAATCTCTTTGATTGATCCATATGCATTTCGTGATTAAGAAAAAAACTCCTTGATGCAGAAAAGAGTGGAAATTAATCAGGTGAAGCAGAGGAGAACATAATCCATCTAACATTAGACTATTTTGGTTTTAAGGTTTTATTTTCACATAAAATGTACTTTCTTCGCCCCAAAAGAAATAGTTGTAGTAAGTCCTTGTTTTTATCCTGAAAAGTATAATAAAGGTATAATAATGGCATTGTTTGGTCACTTGCATTTACAGCGGTAACATTTAGTATGTTTGGAAGTCCAAAGGCAACGCATCAATTGTGGTGGGTGTGTTTGAGCCCCAATTGCTGCGTTTGTGAGGTAAATTAGTTGCGCTGGAAATAAGTTGTTTGTAGACGAATAAGATTTTCATATGCGTTTTTTACAAACGCACTAAACGCTCTATAAGTTTGTAAACTGACAAGCCCTAAATTATCGCATACGCATGATATTACATTTCGGGCAATGTTTTATCACAATATTTCTGATTAATATTCTGCATTTGTGTGTTTCTTATATCCTTTTAGTGGATAATAAGCTGGATTTAAACTTTAAAATACATTGGTTTAAAGTTTTACTTGTGCCAGAGCTTTCAATATTCTGAAAAGCCTGTGCTGGTTAGTTTTCTTCATGCGAAAGAAAATGAACATCTCACAAGCAATGCTCTCCTCTTTCTTTACTCCACCTTATACCATAACCATAATTTGCTCCCAAAGAAAAATTTACTCATTTAAAACAAACAAAACTATGATCTTCTAGTCCTTGTCAAAGAACTCCAAATCATGAATGAAAATGAAAACTCTCTCCCATCCCTTGGCATTTGCCATAGAATCTTTAATTCCCTCCAAAGTACACCAATATTTGCCCTAAAGGCTACTGCCCTCGGATGTTTTGGCCTGCTAATTTGTCACAGGCTTTTCGTGTTCATCATGCAAAACTTTGCATCGCCAGTGATACTCAAAGAGACAACGCCTTCTGGAGGCGATTTTCCTCGTTCTAGGGGCGAGTTTGGACGAGTCGAAACCACTGGGAATTTAGGCAGGGAGGAGCTGTCACAAGTTCGAGAAAATTGTGGTATTGTTAATTCTTCTGATGGTACAAATGAAAATGGTGGGAAAAAGGTAGAAGGATTGGAAACATTGATCCATGCAGCTGCAATTCAAGCAAGAGCTCCAAAGAAAAGTGTAAGTATTAATGAAGATGTAGAAGAAATAATCCCAAGTAAGAAGAGAAAGGGAATGAAGAAAATGTCATCCATGGAGAATGAGGAAGAGGAGCTAAAACCATTAAAGTCAATTCTGAAGGTTGGTTCTCGCCTAAATGAGAAATGTGACTCTGGGCTAATAAATTCTTAAATAAAATGAGTCTCATTTTATATTTCTTTTATACATTAATCTGCGTACCACATACTTTGATATTATTATTTTAAAGAATATTTTTCGTAATATATAATTTATCTCTAAGTAAATTTGTGAAATCTTTAAATTTTAGAATATTAGATGCAACTTGTTCCGAGTATTTTCTCATATTAAAATTGTTATCAAAAAAATATTTAAAAAGTTAATTTCGTGTGAAAAGGTAAAAATTAGTCAAATGAAACATTAATTACTTGATGATGGGAGTATAGCAAATGAAATTTTAAATATTATTATAAAGGTAATGGTAGACGTTGTCTTAAACTTTATCTAAAATAATGTGTCATTATTATATTATGATAAATCTATTGTGAATGGCAATATTATAAAGTATTATTTGTGTAACCTTATCATAAAGAATATTAACCGGCACATGATTTAAATATTGCAAATCAATGCTTTATGGAGGCAATTAGTGCTAATTATTTGTTTTAAAAATTGATATCAAGGTTCCAATTTTTTATTGTTGGCACTGCTCTCATCTTTTTTACTTTCTCAACTTATATAAGGACCAATATAATTTTTTTGTTAATAATCAAAGTAAAGTTAAAAAATCTTTCAGATAATCCAAAAAGGGATGCTTCCCATCTCCAAAATATAAACAGGGGAAAAATTTTTAAAAAAAAAGGAAAAAAAAAAGGGATAGATCTTCTATTTTTAAAGTGGGAGTAAAAAATGGCATTTTTTTGTGTAAAAAAAAAAGTGAAACTTTTTTGACTTTTCTAGTTTACCCTTGAAATTTTATTTATTCATTTTTGTCCTTTTCTTTCTCTCATTATCTCATCTTATATTTTTTTAATATTCAATTTTTCCTCTTTTAACATGCATGTAGTGTGTGCCATTTAAACTTGTTATAATAAAATCAAAGGAAGTGGTTCAAGTTTTAGTTTTATATGTTCCAATATGCTTATATGCATTACATATTTGTATAGAAATAAATAAAAAAATTTACATAATACATTATAATATGTTTTTATTTGAAGTAACCGGGGGTAAGTATAGAGTACTCCTTCCGTTTCAAAATTAGATATACATTTTGACTTTTTTAAATCAATTGACAAAATCTTAAAATTTAAAATTAATATGAAGTTATTTAGTTTTAATACAAACAAATAACAATTATAAACTAACTATAAAGTACTATTAATTATCATCTTTGTTATTTTCAAAACTTGAGCGAAATTATATTAATTTTGAGTTTTAGGATATCGTAAATTAATTTTAAAAAATTAAAATGTATTTCTAATTTTGAAACATATATAGTATATCATATCAATGATGTAAATGTGTGAGATGAGATCTAATAACAAAAAGTAGAGTGCAATTATAATTTTTTTTTTTAATTTCAAAATAAATTTAGTATCCTATCTATATTAACACATTAAATCATCTACTTTAAATTTCTGAACACAAGTATCTTCAATTTTTTATGCTGACAAAAAATTCACAAAACAAATGAAGATAATGACAGGATAAACTATGGTTCCAAATATAAAAGTCGTTAGTACAAATGTTAATTATATTACCTCCTTTTAATATTAAAGATACATTTTAATTATATCGATTTGTAAAATTATAATATTGGTAACTGAAACAAATTTATTTGATTTTTGCACAAGTACATGTAAATATTGTAGATTCAGATTCAGATTCAGATTTATTTAATTTTTATCAAACACCCCCTAAATTATCAGGTTTTACAAGTTTCATTATTCTATGCAATTTTTAAACAGTGTTACAGGTTGGGGACCTAAAGTAATATTTAAAGGTTATTTTGAAATTTTGCACCTACAAGGTCCATGGGACCACGCGGAATGCAATTTTTTTTATATAAATACAATTTCATATGGGAGTGCACTACTTTTTTGCAATTTTATAAAAATATATTTCTCTTGTTTTCTGAAAGATGATTTAAGACACAATTTTTTTTTTAAAAAATGACGATTAGTACGTAGAGTAAAGAATAAATATATTATTTAATGAGATCCAATAATAAAAAAAAAAGACACGTCACTTTATGTAATTCCATAGAACCAGTAAAACTAATTTTAAATATTTTTTACTCTCATTTGCTTTTTTTCCCTCTTAATTTGTGTAAAAAATATACTTTGTGCATTCTTTAAAGGACGAAAGGAATACTATTTTTTATACTACAGTGCACCTGCACAACTGTGCTCCTCTACAAATTAAACCTACACTATATATGAGAACCCCCATCCTTCCAATCCAATCTTGGTCGTTGATGAGGTGATCCAATGGTGTAATAGATAGTCCATCTCGCATGATAGCACGATAGTTATTAGGAAGGCAAACAATAATCATTCGGAACTTGGGCCTACAAAAGAAATGACAAAAAAGCCCTACTTTCATTACCATGGCATCCGCAGGATAATTGTGTAGAAGCTACCCCCGTCAACATAATAATCATGCGGTAGCTTTACCGTCTGCAAGATTATTATGCGATACATGCATTCCCTCTAGATTGCGATTGCTCCATCTTCTTCAGATTTGCATATTGCAAATCTTGAACAACCGGCGTGGAAAAAACCATACTAGTCTCCAATACAAATTCTTCTGTTCAACTCCATTCGGATTGGTCTTTGATAATCTCTCACATCTAAATGAATTTTTCTTTTCAACTTCTTCAAGATCCATCAAAAAATTACAAGTACATCGCAGTAACAAGTATTTGAGCTTTTTTGTCATATATTGGATGCATTATATACGTGTGTGTGTGTGTGTGTTTGTGTGTTTTAGTAGTTAGAGTTGGATCCAATGGTGGATCCATCGTTTTGAGATTTCTTACTTTGATTTTAGATATTTTTAGGAATTAGAAAATGTGTAGATTGTGGATATAAGGGATATTGGTTTTGGATATATATGACAATGAAAGTTGATACATTATCATTTGTATGGAAAATTTATTTTTGAGAATACGAATGTTATTGAAAATTTATTCAATGTTGATGTATATTTTTCAATGTTGAAAAATTATAAATTTTTTTAGTAATTTATTGGGCTCAATGTCGGTGGTTGTTCATAAAGTATGCTATTTAATTGATTGATAAGGGTGGAAAAATTAATAATATTAGGTAATTTTGGGATTGATTAGATATGTGTTATTTTTTTAGTAATTTATAGTATTTTATTAGGATATATATTATGCATGTTGATTAATAATGTATTAAAATTTTGTGTTAAATTTATTAATACAAGGTATTGTTGGATAGATAATGGTTGATATAAAATTTGGGAATATTCATTATTGGATAATTTGTATAGTATTTAATTTATTATAGAATGGACTTCTATCATTGACTAAATAATCCTATCGTACTTTGGGATCAAAGATAACACCGGTCTAAGGAAGTTTGGAACAATCTGGAAGATAGTACTGATAGGTTGTGTATAGATGAGGGTGGCACAAAACTTGATGTACTTAGATTAATGCAAAAAAAAAAATTATTAGAAGAATGGGTGTATTTACTGATCATAGGATATCCAATAAGATGGATGCATCTTTAGTTTTTGCATTAATAGAACGATGGTGGAGTGAGACGAACTCCTTTTATTTTTCTATTAGAGAGATGACCATCACGTTAGAAGACATATTTTATATCCTAGACTTACCTGTACTAGGAAAGCCCATTACATGTCGGCTTTATGGACAATCAAAAAAGGAGTTATGAGAAACATCTGAATTGTTTTCATTTGCTCAAAAGGAGGATAAGGCTTACGACTGAGGTGGTATAAGTACATTCTTGGTTAGCTTATAGATTTGGGGAGTTACCCCGTCCTGCGACTCCACAACTTGTTAGGATATACACCAAAGCATATGTGTTGTATGTCATTGGTAGAATTTTATTTTCAACTCTAAGTCGGAACGTGTGCCACGCTCGGTATTTACTTTTTTTAGAAGATGTCACAACGATTGCCGAGCACGCATGGGGTGTAGCCGCGTTGGCATCCTTATACCACAGTTTGTACAAAACGACAAGGATCGATGCAACTACAGTTGGTGGTTGTATTACTTTGTTGCAGGTAATTTAAATATTTGCATTTACATATTTTTTGTCCGACATATATGTCTATTTATTAAAAGGATAATATAACATTTTTGCTTTATTTTTTCTTTTTCAGGTATGAGCATGAACGTCTGACCATTGGGTATCCAATTAATCCCAATAGTTTGATGATTTTCTTGCCACGTGCTTCTGTCTAGGCTTATCGTTATGGCCATTTGTACTTTATTGTTTGTTGTCGCATTATGAAGGTGTATTAGTAGTTGCAATGTAGTTGTCATTGTCGATGTGGTTGAGATTTATTATATTATTATTTTACTGAAGGTTTTAACATGTACTTGTGGATTACTCTATTACAAGGGGTATATTCTGCCCAATTTTTGTTCAATCCGCATGATAATCCTACGAAAGGTCAAAATAATAAGCAATGAATGGGCCTTCCTTATTGATTTGTTTTGTCCACGTCTGCAGGATAATCCTGCGGAAGGTCAAAATTAAAAACAGTGAATGAGCCTTCTTTACTGGTCTGTTTTGTCCCCGTCAGCAAGATAATCATGCAAAATATTAAAAACAACTCTAGTACATGCAGCTTTCTTTTGTGTGGTCCCCGTACGTAGGATAATCATGTGAAAGGTGAAAATAAAATATTCCCTCCATCCCAAGATAAAAGTCATTCATTGACTTTTATGGTCAAATTGACCATTTTTAAAATTAATAATTAAACATATATATTTAAATTTTAAAAAAAGTAAACATTGAGATTAGTACTAAATTGTATGTAGTTTATAATGTTTATAGGCTTTTTCAATATATATATATATATATATATATATATATATATATATGTATGTATATATATATATAAGAATAATAAGACATATTGATTAGAAAAATGGTCAATTTGACCATAAAAGTCAATGAATGACTTTTATCCTAGGACGAAGGAGTACAATATAGTTTTAGGTATTTTTGTAATCTAAGTGTTTATGTATAAAAAGAACACTTAAATTACTTATTTAATTTAATAAAAGAAAATACTTATTTACTTTTTAACTTTCGTAATTTAAGGAATTTATATTCTATTTTATTTTATTTTCAAGTAAACTTAAATTTTATTTTATTCTCAAGTAAACTTAAATTCTATTTTATTTTCAAGTAAACTTAAATTCTATTTTATTTTATTCTAATAGTTAATTAAATTGGCTAATTAAATTTAATTATTTTATGTTTATGTAATTTAATTATTTTTGTAAAAACACTTACATTATGTATTTAATGTAATTTAATTAAATAAAATATTTGTTGGTTTAAATATTTTGTTTTAATGATGACAATATGTTGTTGTATGGAGCCATTTTGAATGAATAGGTTTTTGGGCTATTTGGACTGATTTGATCATATTTGGTGTTGCTGAAAATGAAGTTGAATTCATGAAGGCCCAACTTGGAAATAAAGTATGTTAGAGTGTCTCCTAATCTTAGGAATTCATGTAAGATTTTCTAGCCCAAAGTATTTTAATTTCAATGCTTTATTTAGTTGCTGAAAATCTCTAAAATTTGACTTGGATTAAAATTTTGAAATTATGGAAATAGAATAAGTCAAACATCTAAGTAGATTGTGACTCTATTAACTGATTCTTATCAAATCTGTTTGTTGACATTCTTTCCTTCAATTAAGCTTTTTCAAATTGATTTATTTTGAAATTTAAAATCTTTGAAAAACTAATTTGAAAAGCAATCTTGTCATATCCGTTGGATAAAATCTCTTTGTTGAAATTATGTTATATTCCAACTAAGGTCTGAGCATTTTATGGTAACAACATTTTAGAGCCGTTGAACTTCATATTATACTCTTCCTTCTCGGCTAAACAAAGACAGGACACTCAATGTTATACTAAGTCTAATACTGAGAACTTTTCATTTAGAGCTTTTCAAAGTATATTTCTAGCAATCATTTGTGCCTTGTTCTTAATCTCTTTTGGTTGAAAAATCATCGTTATCTTGTAATCATAATCCTCCGTATTAAAACTTGTATTCAAGCCTTGTTTGACTTGGTTGATCCAATAGTGGATAAGGTTGTACAAAGGAAGCTCTAGAGGTTGTAGAGGTGCAAAACAATTGCAATCGTGTCCAAAGATCTGAGCTTCTGTGTACAGGGAGTATTTGTAATTGATTGATTAATTTATTAATAAAAGAAGTCTCCAATACCAATTAGTATTGGACGTGGATTAGACCACTAGATTAGAGGATAGAGGCCAAACCATGTAAAAATCTTGGTGTTATGGTTTTCTGTTTGTTTTCTTTATATTGCTTCAATTCTGCATTTGAATATTTATACATCTGCATATATTGTTCTATTGTATTCATATGAATTGACACTAATCCGGACACCTAAGTAAACATGGTATCCTGTCTGAATAATATCTGAAGAAGAACTTTAGTTCAAGCAGACACCAAAGCAGAATGTGATATAATCACAGTCTTTCTCCCTAAGGTACTGTTTATCAAGTGCTTCTTGGAAATTGATAACAAAGTCTTTAAGACCCATCGTACTGTTGCAATATTCATTACAAAAAACTATTCATACCTTCACTCCTCGAGGTCGTGGTCATTCTAGCTGCAAAAAATCTTTTCGTATACGCCCAAACCCATTTTTCTCTAATTTCATAAAGATTAGCCAACAATTCGTGATCACGCAAATCGTAGTCCTCCATTAACAATCTTCAACGGTCCTCAAACTCTTGTATATTCAAAGACTTAAACATACGTAATTTAAAATCTGCCTTAAAAGTTGGATGTGAAGAATAAATTTGTCCTAATTTTTCAAGGAATTTATTACTTATATGTCAAGTGCAAAGAAAGTGATGACTATTCCGAAAACCTAGCTATTGTATTTGACATTGCTCGATCTTGATCAGTGATGATAGTGATTGAGAATTTGTTATTCATTGCTTCCAGTCAATTCTTAAACAACTATACAAATGTGTTCTCAGTCTCATCTCTCAATAATGCAAAACCAAACAAGATAGAATGGTAATGATAATTTACACTAGTGAATAGAACAAATGACATAGAGTACCTATTAGTTCTATATGTGATATCAAAGGTAGTTACATCCTCGAAATTTTCATACGCAACAATTAACCTATAATCTACCCACAATATACTTGCAATTCGATTTTCATCCTCTCGTTTAATAAAATAGATAAACTTGGTGGGACACTTTCAAGTTTTTTCAAATACTCTACAGTAGCTCGTGCATCATTCGAATCTAAGGCATCGCCTCGTATGTCTCTGACTATATTCCGAATGTCTTTCTCTAACACCCCCCCGCATTTTCCATTCCACTGCCAATTAAACTAAGTATATTCATCATCTGGCTTGCCCCAACTCCGGCATTGTTTAACGTTTCAATCAAAATTTTAGCCACCCCACTTATATTGTTATGTGTCTGTATTTAAGAAGTTTTACTTGGTGACACAAATTCGTGGTTATGATTTAGCTCAAGTGTAGACACGTATCAATTATCTGCCTTTTTATTATAAACATCGTATAATCTTACTTTGCATTCAGTTCTACGTATAGAATCACGCATCCTCTTTATCTTCTTATCATCATCATCCATTTTTTTCTAACGATTTCATATCCCGCTTTTCTACACTGGTATAACCTAGAACAATACTCATTTGAGTTCACATTATTCCTACTAGTTTTAATCCTAATTTCAAATCCAACACGTTGGGCATATCTTCTATAAAAATTCTCAACTTATTCTAACGAAGTAAATATTTTCCCACTATATAGAGTATCATCTTGAGCAATACTAGTAACATCATCATTGTTATCACAAATATTTTTGCTAACAAGTGATATGGAATGACATGATTCAATATCAAATAAATCCATATCTAAGATGAAAATGCAATTTGAATGGTATATTACTTACCAATATTGTGAATTATAAATGACAAAATCCTAGCTTTAAGAGACCTTTTTCACCAAAATTGTGTTCTTCAATGGAGTCGGATGCATCAACAGATCTAAGAAAAATGAGGATAAAGTTTCTGATAGGGGGAATGCAGGCACCGCATAATAATCCTGCGGACGGTAAAGCTACCGTATGATTATGATGCGGACGGGATAACTTCCGCATAATTATCCTATGGATGCCATGGTAATGAAAGTAGGGTTTTTTTTTGTCAAATTTCTTTATGGGCCCAGGCTCTGCATGATTATTGTTTACCTTCTTAATAACTATTATGCGAATTGGTTGCCTATTACACCATTGTATCACCTCATCAACGACCAAGATTGAGTTGGAAGGATGGAGGTTCTCATCCCCTTTGGCTACGGATCATTGCCTTATATATATATATATATATATATATATATATATATAACTCTCTCCTCCACTAGATTTGTGACTTTATGTCATGCACATATTACGTATATAATACCTTACTTTATAATTTTCTATTATTGATAAATTAGTAAATTAGATAAATTAAGTATAAAGATTTTTCTATGATATCAAAGATCAAATAGGTATGAGAATTGGAGTATTTGAAAAATTGAATAATTTTAAAAACACAAAAGTATTAAAAATGTCACATGTCACGAAAATAAACATCTTATGTTATATGACATTAGATCTAGGTATTTGCGTAAATAAGTAAGAATCAATACCTTATACATAATAAGTCAACGAGAAATTCTTTTATGAGTCAACTCATAATTAATTAAAAATAATTATAAGTTTAAAAATATTATTAAAATTTTCACTTACCATCCACGTCACTATAGTTGAACTGACATTAAAATTTTGCATTTGTGATTAGATGGAAAGACTCAGATGGTTAACCTTCTTATGATTGTTTGTGTACCATACTTATAGTTGAAAGTCTAATGATAATCTAGAAGGGGTTGAATAGATTATTACAGATTAAAAAAATTATCTTAGGCCTTTTTGAATTTTTAGATAATTAATTTGTAGTGTTAGAAATTAATATGCAAGACAGTAAAAATTCAATCACACAATGCACAGAGATTTATCTGATTCACAACATACATCTCGGGTATGTTGTTACGACTCTCAAGCTCCTCTCTAGGACTTGAGATCATATTACTATCAGTAATAAATACTCCTTCAACAGGCGGAGAAACATTTACAAAGTTTTATAGACAAACTTACAAATATTCAACTAACTATCTTGGACAACAAACTCCCAGCTCTCTCCTTAAGCTTAGTTGTACCTTTCTTTTGAGTTCAGTTATATTCTATGATTTGATCTTGAAACAACAGCCTCTTTCTCACCTCACAAATACACTAGAGACCCAAATCCCAGCTGATCTCTCTAAGACTCTCGTCTTGGTCGAAGAATTACTCTTCCTCACAGATACATAAAATAAACTAACTCTACCATTTTTCCTTTTACAAAAAGATTTGGTAAAGATATGCTTCTTAAATAAGCAGATAGCAATTAGAGATCAAGTAATTAGTTAAAAGTTCAATAACCTTTATATGTGAGAAATGTGCTTCTGTGTAAGCAGATATAAATTTATGCTTGATTATAAAAATTTGTATAACTTTTAAACATATGTAAAAGTGCTTCTTGATTAAGCAGATGAATCAATTTGAAATAAAAAATGCTTCAGTATAAGCAGATATATAGTTTAATGCAGATTTATAAAAAAATATTTATTCTTTATAATAAAGAATGTGTTTCTTTGGATTAAAAGATATAACTTTTAATTTCATATATTATGTAATAAGTATTCTATGAATAAATGAATTTATGATCAAATACTTGTGATGACTGATATCAAGTATAATAATTGAATCGGTTAAATAATACTTGATATAATAAATAAATTTGTTTAACTCAAAGAATATATAATAATATATTCTATCTATTATGTGAATAGTTATAAATAAGGCCACTTAGGATTTTAAAGACCGTTTAGATAATTCGCTTAAGAGGAATAAATCTAAATTGTATCGGTATCTAAGTACTGACCAAATTTATAGTTTCACAATTAATATTTATATAACTATTTTCAATAATTCACTTATAATTTTAAATACTGGTCAGAAAGATTTCTGAAATGTTTCAGTATTTAAGTGATGATCTATTTTTCAATATTTATATAAATAATATTAATAAAAGGCTACTTAGGACTTTGAGTACTCGTTTGGCTAATTCCCTCACTTAAGAAGAATATCTCCATTATAATCTCGGTGTCAAAGTACTGATTTTTTTATTAATAAATAGATGAAATATATATATATATAATTGTGTATAAAAATTTATATTCGTATATCTATAAATCTAAATAAGCAAGAGATAATTCAAATAAATCAAATCAATTTCCTCTTCTCAAATGATTAGAACTTTTATAAGAAGAGAGAGAAAGCTTTTTAGAAAGAGAGAGAGAGCATGTAGGCAAGGAGAATAAATTTTCTTTGTAAGTGAATTGACAAAAAGAAATGAAAGAAGAGTCTCCTATTTATAGGATTTTGAAGCTTGGGGTGTTGGGGCGTAATTTACCAGGCCCAAATAGGATAATTCGCTAAAGCCCAATTAGCATATTAAGATATTGGGTCGCTGACAGGTGGAGAGGCAGCATCCACGTAAGGAAGATCCCCCCACGTGGGATTCTCATTGGTAGTTGGGAAAGTTGGAATATCAGACAATTCCTATTCTCAAGGTAGATGTCAAGATAAAATTCGACGTCTACCTTCTTTTGAGATGGTGGAGTTTAACCCCACTAAGGCACGGGGCCTAGTGAGGAGTCCGAGGAACGGTTCGGGGGAGAAGGGCGGGCAGGCCCGGGTGTCGACTATAAATACAAGGCAAACACTTCATTTTACGGGTAATGAACATTTTACAGTACTAGAGCAATATACCTCCATTGTTATACTCTTTGTTCAGCCTGTACTTATTCTCACACCAGAGCTATCCCCCGACGGCAAACCGTCCGGAACTCTGTGTGTGGTTTCGTTTCTGTGCAGGATTAACGCGCCCTTGGTGATTGAAGCGCGTGGACGAATTTTGGTGTTAACATTGGCGCTAGAAGGAGGGCCTAGTGCTCAGTAACTTTTCAATCACTTGAAATTCCCCGACCAGCGACAACGGTGTCGAAACGAATCAAGAATGGCTTCGGCGCATGGAGAATCCCCCTCTGGCCTTCCCCAATCCAGGGGTTCGGTTAGGGACAGGCTGGGAATGTCAAAAAGTCTATTGGATCGGTTGGGTCCCCTAAGCCATTCGGTAGGCCCAACCAACCCGCGGGCAGCGATTGTCAGGAAAAAACTATTCCCGACATCCCAAAAAAGGAAACAGCGGCACGGTCGTGCCAAAGACCAAAACTCCAGGCCAGGTCGGAGCCATGACGAAAGGGAGTCACTCATCGCCCGAAAGGCTCAACGTCACAAGGATACTATAGACGCCATACGCGTTCAGCAGGTGGAGTTAGAGAAGCAGTTGGCCCTTCTGATAGAAAAAGGGGTGGCTTCCACCAGTCGCTACGGCAGTCGGGAAATATTGCTGGGACGCCAGTCTAGGATACATAGTTCGGACGGCCCTCAGCGAGATAGGAGCTGGCCCCAGAGCCGCTCTTGGGATGGAGCAGGGTGACGGAGCCGATCCCAGGATAGGAGCTGGCCGCAGAGCCGCACGCAGGGCGAGATCGGGCGGCGAGGCCGATCTGAGAAGAGAAGCAGGCCTAAGAGCCACTCGCAAGAAAGGAGCAGGCCTCAGAGCCGCTCTAGGGATCGGGCTAGACAACGAAGCCGATCTCAAGAAAGGAATAGGCACAGAAGCCATTTTTGAGACCCCAGTAGTGGAAATGATGGAGGAGGCGAACTGAGAAGGCGGACGACCTCTTCAGTTCAGATTCGGAACGGGGGCGAGCGGCCCTCTCGAACGAGAGATCCCGAGGCCTTAGCCCGGAGAATCGCAGAGCTTGAAGAATTGCTCGCAGGGGCCAATCAAGAAGGGATTCCAATTGACCCGACTTCCCCTTTTTCACCAAAAATCGACCGGATCTGGGCCGATCCAAAGAAGACGGCCCCTCACATGGAAAACTTCGACGGATCGGGGGACCCCTATGATCATAGCCAGGCCTATGACCGGTTGATGAAATATTACGATTACTCCGATGCGGCCAAATATCAGATGTTCATTTCCACCGTGAGAAAAGAGGCTCGGCAGTGGATGACGTCTTTGGCCCCGAACTCAATATCCTCCTGGAAAGAACTCTGTGATAGCTTCTATAGCCGGTTCGGGAGTAATAAGAGGAGAGGGAAGCCCACCGCTTCTCTGACGCAAGTGAGACAACACTCTAATGAATCCTTGGGTCAGTACGTGAAACGATTCTGAGAGGCAGGTGGTTGGGTGGCAGACCTGAACGATCCCCAAGCCCTCGGTTATTTCAGCACGGGGTTGGACATAGCAAAATCTAAAAAATTGGTGAAAGACATGATGTTCAATGCCCCGAAGAGCATGGCTGAGGCGTATGACCAAGCTGAAAGCTTTATCGCAGTAGAAGAGGCCATGGGGAGTCTAAAGCCGAACCCACCCACTTTGGAGAAACCTAAGGACCGTGACAAAACTGCTTACCCTCGACTAGACTATAATAACAGGACGGACGGGTGGCCGTAGAGGAATTTCGGCGGGGGATCGGGAGGAGGCCGCCCACCAGTCCCAAATCGAAAGGTCAAAAAGGTATACACCACCCTGAACACCAGTCGAGCACGATATTAGAGCACATGAGGGACCAATCTTATTTCACGCCGTGCCCGAACAACGTCCACCTAAACCGGGGGAGTCAGAGCAAGTACTGCGACTACCACCAGGCATCGGGACACTGCACCGAAGACTGTCGAAGCCTAAGGGAATTGATAGAAAAGAATGTGCAAAGCGGAGAGCGGATCTAATATGTTGCTGGTCGAAAGGGTCCGAGAAGGGCAGCGAACCATGATAACGTGGAGCCAAACCCCCGGACCCAGCCACCAACAGTTCGGGGGGTAGTTGACGTGATTACCAGCGGAACTATCAGAAGGGTGACAGGAAAGAAGAGACGGGAGACGTTGGATTCGGTAATACAGGTATCTGAATGCCCCGCTAGGAGGGGGGCGATGTACCTTGGCATGACAATCTCCTTCACCGATGAGGATTTTTCATCGGAATCCGTTGAACCACAGGAGGGGGCATTAGCCATTACTGCCCAAGTCGGGCTAATGGACATGAGGCGGATAATGATAGACAATGGTTCCACAGTTGACATATTGTACGCCCACGCCTACCAAAGATTTAACTTGGAGGGGAGGAAGATGGAAGTCGGGCAGGAACCTCCGCTGTACGGGTTCAGGAACGATCCGATTCGGGTAACAGGGACCATCGAGTTGCCAATCATCTTGGGGACGGCTCCTCGACAGGTCGAGGTCAACGTCAGATTCTTCGTTGTACATGTGGACTCGGCCTACAATGCCAGTTTGGGAAGGCCGACGTTGATGGCATTGCAGGCAGTGACCTCTATCCCGCACTTTAAAATCAAGTTTCCTACGCCAGATGGCGTCGGCAAAGTCAGGGGCGACCTCGACCTCTCTCGAAGATGCTACAAAAACACGTTGATATCTTCGGCTGTCGGCAGAAGTAAACAGAAGTAAACTATGGCGATTGAGGTCGAACCATTTACTGAAGGTAGCACATAATCCTTCGCATTGCCGGCCGAAGAAACGGAGGATGTCGAACTGGTCCGAGGGGAGAAGGAAAAGACAATCAAGATCGGCTCGGGGTTGCAAGAGCCATTTAGGTCGAGGCTTGTTTATTTACTTCGGGTATACGCGAATATCTTCGCTTAGGAACCTAGTGATATGCCCGAGATCGACGAAAAAGTGGCGGTGCACAAACTACACGTAGACCCCGATAAAAGACCGGTTCGGCGGAAGAGGAGAATCTTTGCCCCAGAAAGGCAGAAAATTATCGACGATGAGGTGTTCAAGTTGCTAACAGCTGACTTCATCTATGAGATCTACTACCCTGAATGGTTGGCCAATGTGGTGTTAGTTCGAAAACAGAATGGGAAGTGGAGGATTTGTATTGACTATACGGACTTGAATAAAGCATGCCCGAAGGACTTCTACCCACTCCCTCATGTCGACCAATTGATCGACACAACGTCGGGGTATGAATTACTGAGCTTCATGGATGCATTTTCGGGATATAATCAGATTTCGATGTGCAGGAAAGACATCCCGAAGACGGCCTTCATAACACATCGGACGGTCTACGCCTACAAGAAAATGACGTTTGGATTGTTAAATGCCGGCACCATCTACCAGAGGATGATGAACCATGTATTCAGTAAGCAATTGGGCTGAAGCATGGAGGTTTATGTGGACGACATGATTGTCAAAAGCATGACCGTTAGACAACACCTGGACAAACTCGAGGACTGCTTCTAGACAGCCCGGGATTATAACATCAGGCTTAACCCCACAAAATGCACCTTCGGCCTCGGTTCTGGCAAATTCTTAGGGTACCTGATAAGCCAAAGGGGAATCGAAGCAAATCCCGAGAAAATCTAAGCAGTCCTGGACATGAAATCTCCTTAGAGCTTTAAAGATGTGCAACGGTTGACAGGTCGGATTGCAGCTTTAAGAAGATTTATGTCGAAATCGGCAGAGCGGTGTCTGCCGTTCTTTAACACTCTGAAGGGACCGAAGAACGAAAAGACCTTCTAGTGAACTTCAGAGTGCGAGGACGCCTTTCAGGAATAAAGAGCTACCTGTGTATTTGGCACCTCTGTTGATGAAGCCAGTCCCTTCGGAACTCCTGTATCTTTATCTGGCGGCGAGCCCGTTGGCGGTGCGGGCGGTACTAGTTCAGGAGGCCGTAGGAAAACAATTCCCCGTCTACTACGTCAACCACGCTCTTCGGGACGCGAAAACGAGGTACCCGAACTTGGAAAAGTTTGCCTACGCCTAGGTCATTGCTAGTCGAAAGCTCCGACATTACTTTCAAGGGAGACCGATCGTGGTATACACGGATCAGCCTTTGAAAAAGACGTTGAGCAAACCAGAAATTTCAGGCCGGATAGCCGCTTGGGCCATGGAGCTGATGCAGTTCGTACTAGAGTATCAGCCTCGAATGACAATCAAGGGTCAGACCTTAGCCGACTTCATAGTCGAATGTTCGTTTTTCGAACCAGATTTGATCGACCCACCGGAGAGGGTATGTTCACTTTCGGATAATATACCGATCCAGACATCATGGACTCTATATGTTGACGGGTCATCGACTTCGGACGTCAGTGGAGCTGGTGTCATATTGACGGGCCCCGAGGGGTTTAGAGTACAGCAGGCCATACGCTTCGAATTCAAAGCAACTAACAATGAGGCCGAGTACGAGGCTATCTTGGCTGGCTTACGATTAGCTAGAAGCCTCGAAGTGCAGAAGCTGGTTATCTTCAGCGACTCTCAGTTAGTTGTTAAACAGATATCAGGGGAGTATGAGACGCGAGGGGCAAGGATGGCCAAGTACCTAGAAGAAGTCAAAGGCCGACTCCATCACTTCAGCTCGTTTTCCTTTTGCGGAGTAGATCGCTCGGATAATACCGTAGCCGATGCCTTGGCTCGGCTAGCTACAACGGAAACAGGTTCATTCAACGGGTTGGTATATTTGGAGATTCTAAGTTCCCTCAGCATTCAAAGCTCAGAAGTGCTGATGGTAGAACGGTCAGACTGTTGGATGACTCCTTATGTAAGTTATCTCGCTGATGGAGTCTTACCTTCGGATCGGATGATGGTGAGGAAGATAAAATACAGAAGCACGAACTTCATACTCATTGATGGAGACCTATATCGACGAGCCTTCACCTCCTCTTTGTTAAAGTGTTTGTCCCCGTCCGAAGCAGACTACGCACTTCGGGAGGTGCACGAAGGGATTTATGGAGACCACATGGGGGCCAAAGCATTGGCATATAAAGTGCTTTGACAAGGGTATTACTGGCCGACGATTTTTCAAGAAGCTAAAGAGTATGTGCAGAAGTGTCGCAAGTGTCAGTTTAATAGTTCCATCCCCCACCAGGCCCCCGAGGAATTATGCTCGGTCCTATCCCCGATCCTATTTGTCGTATGGGGAATTAATATCATGGGACCATTGTTGAAGGCAAAAGGACAGGTCAACTTCTTGATAGTAGCCATCGACTACATGACCAAGTGGGTACAAGCAAAACTGCTTCGGACTATCACAGAGCAGAAATGCCTCAAGTTCTTCAAAGAGTTCGTCGCATTCAGGTTTGGCATCCCGATGGCAGTTGTATCCGACAACAGACGCCAATTTGTGGGCTCAAAGTTTGAAGGATTCTTAAGGGATCTCGGCATACAACATCGAAAAACTTCGATCGCCCACCCCCAATCCAATGGCCAAGTAGAAGTCACCAATAGGACTCTACTCAATGGTATCAAGAGAAGGTTAGATAAAGCTAAAGGCAGATGGCCCGAAGAACTAATAAATGTTTTGTGGGCTTACCGAACTACCCCTCGGACTACCACGGGAGATTCACCATACCGGCTGGCCTATGGGACAGATGCCCTAATTCTAGTTGAAATCGGATCCCCCTCACTTCGGGTCAGTGATTTTAGTGAATTATACAATGATGAAGACATTCGCCTCAATTTGGACCTACTAGAGGAGGTCTGCGAGTCAGCTATGGTAAGGCTCGCAGTTTACCAGAGTAGAGCGGCCAAACACTATGACAAAAGCGTACAACTAAGGAGATTCGAAATTAGGGACCTAGTTCTTCGGGAGATGGAAGCATCGTCACCCCAAAACCTCGAAAAACTGATGCCGAACTGGGAGGGACCATATGAGGTCGTGGAGATATCGAAGCCAGGAACTTATCGGCTTCGGTCAATAGACGACACAAAAGTCAAAAACACTTGGCATGCTGGAAGACTTAGGAAATATTATCAGTAACACACGTCAAGTAGTTTGCGTTATGATTTTGTAAATTTTACCACTTATCTAATGATTTCGAGTTCGGATCTTTCCCAAGAGATATTTTCATGAATTAATTAGTGTTTGAATTTCCATATGATGAAGAAATAATTACATGGTAAAACCTAGCCAACTATTACATATATGTCCACTACTTCGAGGACGCAGGTTCGACTTCATCCTCATCCGAAGTATCCAGGAGGTCGCCATTTAGGGTAGCTTGCCTCATCTTCTCTTTATCTTTATCTCGAGTGCTCTGGTAGCCAAGGTGCTATTGTATCACCTCGGAGGTCAGCTCAGGATCCGATACTCTTGAGGGATCCGTAGCTTAACTTCTTCGGTCAATGGAGGCGTCGACTCCTTATATTCAGCCAAGTCTTTCTCCGCCTTGGCACGTGCCTCTTCGGCCATGTTAAGCTTTACCTCGACAGTCTCGAGCTTTCGGCTGACGGCCTGATTGTCGATCATCAGTTCGTTGCGCTCTTTCTTGAGTTCGTCATAGCTCTCGATAAGCGCCCTTCGGCGTTGCTCGCCCTCAATGGCCTCTTCCTTCAACTTCTCAACTTCGACCCTCAGCTCTTCACAATGGCGGGCGGTGTTGGCATGCAACTTCTTGTCGTTCTCCCAACCCACCATTGCGGTGTTCAGCGTCAACTTCAAACGGGCGATTTTGGCCTCCAACTCATTTTCCTTCTTATCGGCTTCTCCGAACTGACGTAAGAGTCGGCCCGTGGCAACTGCAGCCTGAAGTTAGAAAAAGACAAAGTTAGGAGATAAACATTACACATGAACCCGAAGAGCAAATCATAATCAGACAAACTTACCCGATTCAAATGCAATGTATTATAGTTCGCCAGCTCGTGGCGGCCCATCCCTTGGAATATCTTTTCATCACCAGGGAGGACGAAATGCTCGAAGATGTTGATCGGGAAATCTCCGTCCTCATTGGGCCATAGGGTCACCGAAGTCGAAGTCTCCAAAATACGAGGAGGGATCGGCGAAGGCAGAGGGGACCACGACTCGACCTGCTGCCTCTTGGCCGGTGGCTCGTCTTTGACCTCCTTCTGAGGGTTTGCTTGAGGGATCTCGGAGGTCAGAACATTGGGTAGTGAGGTCGATTTCGTCACCGATGGGGGATTTTGCTTGGCAGTCTTTTGACGCCTTCGCTTCGCTCGGAGAATGTTCCGCCGTTCGGCTTCGGGGATGTCAAGAAGGCTCTTGGCTGCAAGAGTAGGCGAGGCGGCTTTGGCAGGGGACGTCTACGACATCGACACTGCGGTGATCGGCTGAACCAGAGGTGGGGCTTCGGTCGACTCTTTCGGCGGGACGACCCCGTCTTCGGGAACTGTCGTTTGTGGCCGCCTAATGTTAGCGGCTGCGGTCGGTTTGATCAAAGCCATTGTACAATCCAAAAGATAAAATACAATAACGTGAGGAATCGGTCCTTCAAAAGGTCATTCAATTTATGGGATCAGAGACTCACATTTATGATTGTATAGCCAAGTTTCGTCGCCCAGGAGTTCGAGGTCCCATTCCTTCATCGGCAGCCTTTTGATTGTTTCCACCAACTCCTCGAGTCAGGTTCGGGACAGTTCTCCCACAGTGACGTTAGATCGGGACGCATTAGTCTAGTTGGGGATTTCGCGGATACTGGGACCTCGGATGAAGAACCATTGAGAGTGTCATCCTTTATTGCTGGTAGGAGTCTTCATCAAGGGACGCTTCTCAATCGTCTTGTTCTGCTGTTTGTTTATCTGCCGAAAGCCAGACTCTCGGGATCGGCTCACATGGAATATGGACAAGAACAGGTCAATGGTGGGGGTAATGTTCAACTCGTGGCAGAAGGCGATGAAGGAGACGATATGAATGTGGGAGTTCGGCACCAACTGGGCGAAGCCGACCCCAATGAACCCTAACAAGAGCATGATGAAGGCATGGAGGGGGAGGCGCACCCCGTATTTGAGTGCGGAAAGGGAGATCGCTGTCCACCCATCCGGCCGAAGGTACATCCGCTCGATGTGGATTGGGGCTCGGATCTCATAGGTGGCCGGAATGCAAAACTGCTTCTGTATCCCATCCATATCCTGGGGGGAAATGGTGGAGACAGTGTTGATATGGGCGTAGGCGGCCTCATTGGAATACTCCTTCAACATCCTTAAATTATCGGCCTGAGCCTTGGTAAGCTGCGGCGGGTTCGGATTTGGAGGGGGAATGACTGTGGCGGTGGTGGCTGCGGTGACGACGGGGGCGTTGGAAGATCCAACCCCGACAGTTGACGAGGCGGCGGTTGTCGGAACGGTGGCTTTACCCATTGGCAAATAACAAGAGAATCGATCGACAAATTCGTTCGCCGAAAAAGACAGACAAGTGCAGAGATATCAGAGGGAGAGAGGGTGAAACGACGAGAGGAGGCAAGGATTGTGGCGGTTAATTTTGGAGGAAGAGGGTTTTTAACTTTTTGAATTTCATGCATTTTCCCGAGAACGGCGGCATTAATGAGACCGTGCGGTAATGGTGGGCCCAAGTGGGGCATGCCAAACGCACCTCTATCGCGACAGTTACTGGGCTTGGTGTCTCCGAGCTTTCCTTTTGGGCCTTTACTTTGACAGTCTTCCATTAATTGTTCCATTGTAACGGAAGACTAGGGGACAATGTTGGGGTGTAATTTACCAGGCCCAAATAGGATAATTCGCTAAAGCCCAATTAGCATATCAAGATATTGGACCACTGACAGGTGGAGAGGCAGCATCCACATAAGGAAGATCCCCCCACGTGGGATTCTCATTGGTAGTTGAGACAGTTGGAATATCAGACAATTTCTATTCTCAAGGTGGATGTCAAGATAAAATTCAACGTCTACCTTCTTTTGAGATGGTGGAGTTTAACCCCACTAAGGCATGGGGCCTAGTGAGGAGTCCGAGGAACGGTTCGAGGGAGAAGGGCGGGCAGGCCCGGGTGTTGACTATAAATACAAGGCAAACACTTCATTTTATGGGTAATGAACATTTTATAGTACTAGAGCAATATACCTTCATTGTTATACTCCTTGTTCAACCTGTACTTATTCTCGCACCGGTGCTACCCCCCGACGGTAAAATCGCCCGGAACTCTGAGTGTGGTTTCGTTTTTTGCAGGATTAACGCGCCCTTAGTGATTGAGGCACGTGGACGAATTTTGGCGTTAACATGGGGTATAATGGTCTTTATTAAATGCCGAATTTGGTTAATATTGATGAAGGTTATTGAGCCTTCATTTTTTACACGAATACACACACATGTATAATTAAATACTTCAAAGCTCCAAGTGTTTTTAGATAAAATATTTTTCTCCCTTTTGAAAATAATTTTAGAAAGCTTGAATTTATTTTAGAAAAATAGAACTTCTCCTTGCCTTAAGAAATGTTACTTTATGAACTAATTTTTTTAACACTTGATATTAATTTATCAAGGTTAGAAAAATCAATTCAATAAGATTTGAAAATATTTTAGGCCAAAGTAAATGAGATAAATAAAAATAATTAGAATATAAATCCTATGGAGATGATTTCTAATATTTGCTAAACCTATTAGAATTAGAATTGAGTCAATTTAATATTGATTTTCGCCCCAGGACGGCAATCAAGGCACAAGCCCTTGCCGACTTTATCATTGAGTGTTCCTTCCCCGAAGAAAAGGAAGCAGATCCAGTTAGAACACTTGACCCTTCATCTGAAACAGATTTAGCTTGGACCCTATATGTCGACGGGTCTAGTATTGGGTCCCGAAGTGGAGCAGGAGTAATTCTTACCTCGCCCGAGGGATTCAGAGTGCAACAGTCTATCAGATTCGGGTTCACAGCTACCAACAATACCGTAGAGTATGAAGCGCTCATAGCAGGACTAAAGTTGGCCCGAAGTCTGGAAGTAAAGAATTTGGTTGTTTACTGTGATTCTCAGCTAGTGGTGAAACAGGTCCTGGGGGAATATGAGACTAGAGAAGCGCATCTTCAGGCTTATCTTCAGCTCATGCAGACTCTCCTCACTCACTTTCCCAAGTTTTAAATTATCGGGATAGTTAGATCCGAGAATACGATGGCCGATGCACTTTCAAAGGTAGCAACAACTGACCAGGGAGATTTGGAAGGATCAGTCTACTTGGAAAATTTGCAACAACTGAGCACAATGGTCCAAACAGTGATGGACATCGAATCCGAAGACTCCTGGATGACCCCTATACTCAAATTTCTGAAAAATGATGAGCTACCCAAAGATAGAGCATCGGCCCGGAGGATAAAGTTTAAATCTGCAAAATACTATCTCATTGAGGATAACTTATACAGAAAATCATACTCCTCGCCCCTACTCCGGTGCCTTGGTCCAAGAGAGTCTGACTACGCACTTCGGGAAGTTCATGAAGGAATCTGTGGGGACCATGTAGGAGCAAAGACATTGGCACACAAGATTCTAAGACAAGGATATTTTTGGCCGACCATGCTTCAGGACGCCAAAGACTTCGTCCAAAAATGTCATAAATGTCAGCTGTTTGGCTCAGTACACCACCAACCTCCGGAAGAGCTTACACCCATACTATCTCCAATACCTTTTGCAGTTTGAGGAATAGATCTCCTCGGACCACTTCCTCAGGGCAAAGGTCAGGTAAAGTTTGTGGTCGTGGCAATCGACTACTTCACTAAATGGGTTGAAGCCAAACCATTGGCCAAGATCACCGAGAAGACATGCCTTCAGTTTCTTAAAGAACAGGTAGTTTATCGGTTCGACATTCCGAAGGTTCTAGTGTTAGATAATGGTCTTCAGTTTGTGGGGAAAGAATTCGAAGGTTTCTTGACAGAACTTCATATCCAACATCGTCGGACCTCGGTAGCCCATCCTCAAGCGAATGGTCAAGTGGAAGTGACGAACAGGCTGCTGCTAAATGGTATCAAGCGAAGGCTTGAAGAAGCAAAAGGAGCCTGGCCCGAAGAGCTCCTGCATGTCCTCTGGGCTTACCAAACAACTCCTCGAACCACAACAGGCGAAACGCCCTTCAAGCTCTTTTATGGGACCGAAGCCTTGATACCTGTTGAGATTGGGATACCCTCTTCCCGAATCTAGAATTTTGACGAAATTCTCAACAACGAGGGGCTTCGGGATAATTTAGATCTGTTGGAAGAAGAGCGTGATGCTGCAGTTCTAAGACTAGCTACCTATCAACAACGTACAGCTCGGCACTTTAACAAAAATGTCAAGAATAGAACGTTCAAGATAGGGGATTTGGTCCTTCGGCAAGCAGAAGCATCTACACCTCGAGAAACTGGAAAATTAATGCCTACATGGGAAGGACCTTACAAGATTATCGAAGTACTGGGATCGGGAACCTATAGACTTCAGAGAATGGATGGGCAGGATATACCAAACACATGGTATGTTGCTCGGCTCCGAAGATATTATCAGTAATTTTAAAGTCTTATGTACTTCGTTTCTCTTGAGGCTAGAATTTTAGCCGATTATGTCATCTTTTCGAAATAAATGAGAACTCTTCCTATATTTTATCTTTGTGCTTACTGTTTCAACATACACTTTAAATACATCTGCTAACCTTATTGGTTGAAGGCTTAAAAAGGTTAGTAGAGGGAGAAGACGTATAAGTAAACGGTCACACATATAGATAACGAGAGCTAACTCATGAGAAAAATTGATTAAATATCACAAACACTGAAATTTATAAAGTGCAAACACTTAATAAAAGAGTATGAATTACAGAATAAAAAATTACAAATCAGTTATCGGGGATAACAATTCCCAATGCATCAGGATCATGGCCTTTTCCCCGCACCAATTCTCGGGCAAACTCGAAGCCGTCATTGAACTCGTTTACTACAGCATCCTGAACATCTTCGTGGAATTGGTCTGAGGTCTTGTACTCCTCGATAACCTTCTGCCGAAGACTTGGTGCCAGAACGCTGGGTGATGCGGGGGCAATAGGACCCCTCAGCCAATCAGCTTCTCTTGAAGTCCAGCCTTCAATGACTGATTGCACATTCTCCTTCAGATTCTTCATCTGGTCAGTTTGAAGGCGAATAGTATCGTCTGATTGGCTAAGTTGTTCCTTCTGCCTCTCGACGAGCAATTCAAGCTCTTTATTTCTCCCCTCCGCCTCTTCGGCCCGCTTTGTGGTAGCCTCAGCACATTTGACGGCCTCTTCGGCTCGGGCTTCAGCTTCGTCCACTTGAGCATTAGCAGCTAGCAACTGATCCCTCAAAGCGGTCAGCTCCTTGTCGGTCTTCACCTTTTCCGACCGCATCACCTTATAATCATTCTTCATGATATGAAAGCTGTCATGCTGGGCGCGAAGTTGGATTCGGACCTTCGAATGCATCTCCTTCGCTCCAGCATATTCTTCGGAAGACTTCTTCAAGTCATGCTCCAAGGTCTTCACTCGATCAGAAACCTGGATAAGAAGGTTGTTTCCCTGCAGAATAACATTTGGGAATTAAGGGATAACAAGTGAGCAACAGAGGATGTTCGTTAAAATAAATCTACTGACCTCGGCATGACAAGCGAATAACTTCTCCATCAGAGCCTTTGTATCCCCCTGATCGACCCCGGTTGTATCGGGGGGGATCCGGGATGCCTCCAGAGCTCCGATAGATGTCCCCACACCTTCTGCCCTAGGCTGATCTATGACGTTAGGGGGAGGAGTGGGGAGACTCTGCTTCTTTTTCCTCTGCAAAGCCTCTTCCTCGGGGAGAGGAGACTATGCGTCAAAAGAAGCTGTTGTATCCAGCTCCTTCGGGGCAAAATTGGAGGACCCCCCAGTCGTAGAAGAAGGCTCGATCATGATCATCCCGACTGGTTCGCCTCCTATCTCGACCGAGGATTTACGTACCAGCTGTCTCCCCTAACGCCGTTTTGAAATTCGAAATGATCATTGGGCCGCTTATATTGGGGTAATGATGATGGGCCTCAAGACAGAAAGATTGGGCCTAAATACACATTTACGAGCAAGGTATGCCTACCACGGAAGCCCAATGCTGAGACAGGATTATTCGCCCTCGGGACGACACCTCTAGGGATCCTAATGGGCATCCTCTTTCGGTTCTTATGCTTTCGTGTATCCGAGGAGGATTACCTTTGGTCTGACGCCTTTGAGAGTCCCTAGGAGTATACATTTTCAGGCCAACACCTGAAGATACATGAAAGGGTGGTATCCTCGGTTTAGCGCCTCCGGGTTCCCGAGAGCATCGATCCTCTTTCTTTTATTCAAGTTTCCGACTGTTAAAATCCCTAGTTCACTCCCCCAGTACATATCATATACTAGGGGAGTAGGGGGCAATGTTCGGATATAAATCCTAATCGGCTTGATCGGGCTCCTTACATTGGGCTCGACCCAAAGGCCCATCATGCTTAGTGGATTATAAGAGGACTCTCCAGTCCGAAAAGGCTTAGGCCAGTATCTTATGTCCCTACCGGATAATACTTCTGTTGGATCAAGGTAATTGAATACGGGTCCAATAAGGATTCTGGGCAGAACACTCCTAATAGGAGTAGTAATTAGCTAAGTGAATCCTATAAATACTCAAATAACAATGAAGGTAAGATATGACGCTATTTACCCTACTAAATATTGAGCCTCCATTGTTGACGTATCTTAAACCCGTTACTCACTCTTACACCGAAGGAGTCCAAGGCGGCCCAAGCCGTCGGAACTTTTGTGCAGGTACACGTCCGGCGAGTTGGTTGAACGCGCGAACAAAATCAAGCGTTAACATGAATAATTTTTATGTCGTTCATTTTACTTGATCACATAAATACTTTGATCAAATCTCAGAGAAGCAAGGTTGAGATATAACATAAGAATTAGCACCATTATTCCCCATGTTAACAATTCCTGCGAAATTTAAAAAAAAAATACTAAGAAAAAAATAAATGAAAGTTTATTTTTAGATTTATATTTGCTATATATAATTATTATTTTCAGATGCTGTAAATGATATTTTTATATGAGTAATTTCTATATTGTTTATTTTACTTAGCTATATAAATACTTTAATCAAATAATTATGATGACTAGAGTATTTAAAAATTTGAATCATTTAAATAACACAAAAGTATTAAAAATGTAGCATGTCACGAAAATAAACATGTTGACATTAGATCTAGGTATTTGTGTAATAAGTTATAAAAGAATAGAGACTTAATGGTACTTGATAAAAAGGAAATTGTAAATAGTCATGTAATTTTGTACACTAACAGTAAGGGGCGGATCTAGGAATTTGTTTCAGCAGGGGCGGATTTTACTAATTTTTTGGTTGAAGTTAAATAAAGAAAATTTGAACTAATAATAATATTAACTAATCATAATAATGTTTACAAATTACAATGTTATCCTCCTACGCCTCATAGCTAGAAAATGTTCTAAGATAACTTCATTATCAATAGTTTCAAATACATCATTTTTAATGTACGGAACCAAACAAGCACTCAAACATTTATCGCTCATTTGATTTTGGAGAGTGGTTTTAATAATATTCATCGCTGAAAATATTCTCTCCACCGTAGCAGTAGCAACTGGTAAAGTCAAAGTAAATCTCAACAACAAATAAACCCAAGGATACAATTCAGTCTTGTTCTTCTTAACCAACTTTTGAGCACGTTCATCAATCCCTTTCATATTAGAAAATTCAGAATCATTTTTCACATCTAGAATGTAAGTTTCAAGTTCATCATCAATCCCCCAAATATCTCTATCTTGAAATTCCAATGGATAAAACTTTGCAAATTTAATCAACTGTTCTTTCTCAAATGCTGAGAAAGAGTTACTTGGATCAAGACACGCCATACATGAGAGCAACTCTGTATTAACATTGTCAAATCGATCATTTAATTCTTGAAGTTGACTATCTATCACTGTATATAGTAACTCAACTTGAAAGTGATGAAGATTTGTGACTTTTTCACCCCGACGTGATCTCCCTTGAACCAAAAAGGTATCTTCCATTTTGTGAACGACAATCCCACACACATTACAAAATTCAGTAGTTTCTACCAACAAAGTCTCCCATCCCAAATCTCTCATACTTTGTAACCGTTGCTTTGAGATAGTAACTAAAGTCATTGCATTTACGAGATTTTGGTCTTTCTTTTGTAATGCTAGTGACAAGGTATTCGTGATTCCCAAAATCTTTTTCATTAAATGCAACAAGAAAACAAACTCAAAATCTCGCATGAAATGCAACAAGGTACCTGCTTTTGTACTTTTATCACCTGATATATCATCTTCTACTATCTCAAGCACTTCAATTGTTTCAGAAAATAAGTTAATAACACTAAGATTTGTGCCATAATGTGAGCCCACTGTGTGTCTCCGGGCCGCTTCAAGGTCGCTTCTTGATTCAACCCACGCCCGGTCTTGATTTCACCATTAGCAACTCCTTGAATTATTCTTTCTATATGCTTCACGCGAAGAATATATTTACGCTTGCAAGAAGCTCCAATAACATTTGCCAAAATTGCAAGATAATCAAAGAATGATTTAAGCTTCTTATGTTTTTTTGCAACTGCTACAAGTGTCAATTGAAGCTGATGAGCAAAACAATGAACATAAAAAGCAGACCTATTCTCTGACAAAATCAAACTCTTAAGACCATTGAATTCCCCTCGCATGTTACTAGCTCCATCATATCCTTGCCCACATACACGTGACATGCTCAATCCATGTGTTGCAAAAAGTGACTCAATAGCCTCTTCAAGTGTTTGAGCACGTGTATTGACAACATGAACAATGCCAAGAAAACACTCAATAATGCACCCATATTTGTTCACATAACGTAAAGCAATAGCCATTTGTTCTTTAATTGATGAATCACGAGCCTCATCAACTAACAAAGAGAAAAAATTATCCCTAATCTCTGCAACTATAACTTTTGTGGTCAAAAATGCAGCGGCACTACAAATATCTTTTTGGATCAAAGGTGCTGTCAATTTCTGGTTCCCAGGAGCATTTTTCAACACAACTTTATTCACATCATTATTGTTTTCGGATAAAAATTTTAGAATCGAAAGAAATAAACCTTGCCTTTTTGAAGCATCTGATTCATCATGGCCACAGAAAGGCAACCCCTCACTTAAAAGCAATCGAACACACTTAATAGATGAGAGCAAGCGAAGCTTGTAATCTTTTTTTTCTTGGTCTGATATATTGCCAAGTTTGATATCTATGTGTTGTTTTCGGTTCCTCAAATCTTGACAAGCCCTCGTGCATTGTCTATGAATACTATTAGGTGACTCTCCAACATGTTTAGATAAGTATTCTGTTTTCCTCCAATTATTAAATCTCTTACCGACAAATGTATTCCCACCCCCTTGACCACCAATATCAACTTTGAATAGATAACAATATAAGCAAAATACTGCATCCTTCTTTTCACTATATTCCAACCAACCAGCATATTTTTTGTACCATTCGGGATTAAATCTACGTTTTTCTCCGTAAATAACAGTTTGAGGGAATTTGGAAAGCATTGGTTGACGAGGACCCTTAAGCAAATATTCTCGACGAATACTATTGATGAGTGGGTTTTATACCTACGAATCAGGTATTGTTAGACTTAATTATTGTGTTCTTTAAGTGTTTTTAGTATTATTTTATTTGTTTTTGTGTTTGTTTATTGTAGGATTGGAGCTGGAGGGGCAAAAGGGTAAATTTGGAGCTTAAAATACACTTGGTGGCATTTTTGTAATTCCTGGATATGACCTAGCGCCAGAAGCGCTAGGATTTGTACTAGGGTAGCGCCAGAGGCGTTAGGGCATGGAAATTGATGCTGAGTTGCGGCTGGAGGAGGAAAAAGAAGCCAATTTGGAAGAGGATTCTAGTTATTATTGATCAGATTTGGAGAAGGAAACAAAAAGAGGGAACTTGGAGACGATTATTATTATTATTCTACTTTTCTAGAGATAGTTTTGTGGAGTTTTACCGTGGATTATTATTGTGCAAGTGCTGGATATTGACGTGGATTGAACTTTACTTTGGATTTTATTCTTCAATTGGGTTTGATCAATCTAATTCTTCTTACTTCAATTGATTGTTTATTTTTCCATGTTTAATTTTGATCCCATAATGGCTTTTGGTTCAGACATGAACTAATCTCCATTATGGGATTCTAACGGATTTTAATATGTAGTCTAAATTATAGGCTTGATTGTTAGATTGTTTTGCATATCATAAAGAAATTTCTATCATGATTGTTTTGCATGTATGAATGCTTGATCACCATTCGACTTCAGTGCTTGTATGGAATTGAGAAATAACATATAAGTATGGATTGTAATCATGATAGCTTGCGAATATGAGGCTTAATTAGATAGCTTAATATTTTGTGAATCAGATAGAAATATATTGTTTCACCGTAAGAGTCAAAATAAGGGCTTGTGCTTAAAATCAATATAATTGCAATTTCACATAGAAATATAGTGATTTTGATTATAGTGGTGATTACATGGTGTCTATCGAGTATGGATATTATGTAAGTAGGTCATAATGCATTGACAAATGGTTATGTCTATTTTAGTGACCTTGACTACTTTTCTGTGATATGTGAACCTTCTAGCTCGATAGTGGAAATTAGATGAACTATTAAATGAAGTTAGGATCCCATTAATTCTAAGCTTGATATATTTCGTTAGTATTTGCATATTTAGTTATTAATTAATATTGGAATAATTTTGTCACCAAAAGTAAGTCAATAGTTTAGGCAAATAAACATAGTGATAGAACTGATGCATAGTGATTTAATTTAATCCTATCTCTGTGGGACGATACTCTACTTCCTCTGTATTACTTGTTGACCGTGTACACTTGCACGAGTTAGAGCTCTTTTATTAAAGACTTAAAAAGAGGCAACAACTATCTCTCTTGTTAGCATCATATTCCAAAATAGATGGTCTTAGTCCCGGATCCGCAATAAGCTCCTGTTCTAAATTGAATTCAACTTGGGATTGAGAATTGATATTTTGAGATTGTGATTAGATAGGGCTTTCATTTGAGAGATTTTGAGATTGTGATGTTGATGATTCCGTTTTGGAACGTTTGAATTTTGACTACAAGTCATGAATGCCTAAATCAATCAAAATACAAGTACACAACAAAGTCAAACAAACAATTATTTGATGCAACATAAATAGAATTCTATAATATACAACAAATAAATATGCATAAATCAAAACCCAAAATAAAAAATATTCAAAATAAATAAACATTTAGATAGAATTTAGAAACTTACTTCGATTACTTATCATAGTTCAATTTGAAATTCAACTGTATGCACAAAGCCTCAAACCAAATTTGCTTCTATATTCAAAGAAAATCAAGCCACAACAGTCAAAATCAACTCACAATTCACGTACACAACAAATTCAAAAAAAAACTAAATTGCATAACACTTAACAACATTATCAGCATATTCATTTAAGTTTTAACCCCAACCCACAACAAATTAAAATAAATATAAACTTTAAACTATTAAACAAAAAAAATTATCAAACAAAAAAAAGCCCTAATTACCTACCTCTTAAGTCCAATACATCAAAATACAAATAAATTGAATTAGGTTTAACCCCAAGTCCCCAACAACAACAAATTCAAACAAGTTACAAGTTTTAAATTATTAAATAAAAAAGCCCTAATTTTGTTACCTTCTAATTTAGAGACTACAAAGTCTACAATAAAATGAGAAGAGGAGACGAGGTCGCGGGCCTTGCGGCTGAAAAGAGGAGAAATCGTTGATCGGATGCTTGGCCAAGCACTAGCAGTGAAGTAAAAATGGAGAAGAAGATTTTTTTTTTTAATTTTAGCCTCTCGCCTCTTCTGCTCCCTGTAAGCCCCGTAAACATACTCTGAAGTTTGAAGAATTAGATTATACATTTATAATCTAAATTGCTTTTTGCCCCACGCACTTTAACTTTTGTTTTAAATCTGCCCTTTGAGTTTACTAACTTACAATTTTTGCCCCAAGAGGTTACCTGTAAAAAAAAAAAGTGAGCATAGACAGCTGCCTATGCTGCCCTTGCAGTACATCCGCTCCTACTAACAGTTGTAGAAAACTTAAAAACTACAATTATATATTTGACGTACTTAAGACATTTGATAATATTTTAATAATATTAAATTTTATATAAAACATTTTTTAAAACTCATATTTTAAGAAAATTAAATTTTATATAAAACATTTTAAAAAGAGTTTTAAACACACCTTGACATACAGGAATAAATAATTTAAAACGGAAAATGTCAAATGGCTTCCCATTTTTTGGAGGAAGGAGTATAAGAAAAATGTTAACTAATTTGACAACTGTTGTCTAGATTTATAAATCTTAGAAGAAATAGATACTCCCTCCGTTCTAAATTAATTGTTCAGTTTTGACTTTTTAAGTCAAATTGACTATTTTTAGAATTAATAATTAAGTATATATAAATATATTTTTAAAATTATAAAAATTGGGGTTAGTAATAAATTGTATATACTTTCTTTTGGTTATAGTCTCTTCACCTATATTTTAGCAAAAATAGTAAAAAAATTAGTTTTAAAAATGGTCAATTTGACTTTAAAAAATCAAAACTGAGCAATTAATTTGGGACGGAGGGAGTAAATGGTACTTATAGGTTAATTTTTTGGAAAAGTTGTTCAGTTATTAACGTTTACAACGTTTGTAATGTTTGTATTTCGTGCGTTAGGACTTCTAATTGCATTATGTCATATTGCATTATACCATTTTGGGGGTGTTTTTATTGAATTTCAAGCTAGTTTATTCCTATTTTGCCGGGAACAGTGTGGTAGAGGTGGTGCTTCATGCCTAAACCACCTGGACGGTGCCCATGCGTTTTTTCTTAACAGACTAGACAATTTTTTTTGACAGTCTCATTTATTTATTTTTTAATTATATATATTTGTTAATTATATGAAACATATAGTTGATGTAATTTTTTAAAATTTTAAATAAAAAATTACTCAAAAATTAATTTTTTAAGATTTAATAAATTCATTTAAAAGTATTATAGAGTTTTAAAATCTTTATTATCAGTGTTTATTTTGCCTAGGTGGGGTTTAAACGTCAAGTCAAATTTGGGCGATAGAAGACTTTAAGAGGGAATTTTTAGAACACATAGTTTAATTTATGTCAAAAAAATAATTAAAATAAAAACAAATAAATAAAAACAAAATGTGGACCAAAGATTAGAATCTCTAACATAGATCATCACAATCGTCATCAAAGGGGGGCAAAAAGAGCCAAAGCAATATGTCATTTTCTATTATTGGCAGAAAATTCCATTTGAATTCCACCCAAAATACTAATCGATGGGTTATATTCACTTGTGCTCTTTCTGTCTCCTTCCCTACACAAGTCGATCCACTCAAATAATTCCTCACAGCTCAACATCAAACCCCACACTTCTCAGTCCCTACACAAAATTCTACCTTACCCATCTCTAAAATCCACCCAAAACCATAACCAGCCAGTTCTCATATTCAGCAATTGTGCCTCTCAAGTGCGGCAGAGTGGAAGAAATTTTGACCCAACAACAATTTTCTTTAAATCCCATGTCTGATCCTAACAGTATTGACCCAGAAGTGCTCCAGAAGTTGATATATGATGCCCTGGTTTGGAGTTCTCTTCACGGGCTTGTTGTTGGAGATAGAAATGTTCAGGTTAGTGTAAAAAAAAAAAAAACCAATCTTGAATCTTCCAACCTCTCTCTCTCTATATATATATGTCAATATATATACACACACTCACAAAAACATATATGTCTATCCTGTTCGGCAATGACTTATTTTAAGATGACTGATAAGTTAATATTTAAAATGACTTACTTGTTATTAAAAGTGTGGCGCCATTTTGATTTATAAGTCCGAAATTAAGTAAAAACAAGTTTTAAAGTCGTATAACTGAAATGAGGTATAAGTTGCAAAGATTACTAAAAGGAGGGCAAAATAGTGTTTAGATTTGGTCTTTTAAGTCATTTTTTGAAAAGTAAAAAATTGTTACTTATTAAAACTACTTCTAAGTCAATGTATAAGTTAAAAAAATAAGTCCCATACGAACACTTAAATAGTAAAAACCTACTTAAAAGTTGGTTTGACCAATTTGTAAGTAATTGCCAAGTTGAACATTGTTTTAATTCAGTTACATAATCTGTTTGATTTACACCCAGATGCTCAATATAATTTTTGTTAAGATTTCTTTCTAGATTTGTTTTATGAGTACTTGAGTTTTTGTTCAATCACATTACATACTTGAAAGAAGTGGGAAAATTGATGTTTGTAGTTGTGAATACTGATTAGAATGAATGGTACTTGTAGTTGATGTTGTGGTGTTTTAACTTACAGAGATCAGGAACAGTGCCTGGTGTGGGCATGGTTCATGCTCCATTTGCTTTATTGCCAACAACATTTCCTGAAAGTCACTGGAAGCAAGCTTGTGAACTAGCACCCATTTTTAATGAACTTGTCGATCGCGTGAGTATGGATGGAAAATTCTTGCAGGACTCGCTCTCCAGGTTTTTCTCCTCTCTCTTTCTCTTATGAAGGGACATACATCTCCACTCAGTGATGAACATGCTGGCATCTACATTATAACTTTTGAATGTGTTTTTGCACAACCCGACTCTGTTTAACTAACCAATTGTTAACCTGACATTAGCAATCACATGAATTTTAGGCCCCTATTTGGGGTATTGATGGTTATTATTTGTTAAACCAAGGAGCAAACAAATTCTATGAAACAAATGATTGTAGTCTAGCTTTACATTTTGGGTATGAAAGATATAGGATTTCCCATGATCTAAAAAATATCATATACCTTTAAGACTTCTCAATCAGTTGGGATCAATTCATTGCTTGGTGTAGTGTAATTAATGAAATCTACTCCATGGAAGACTCTCCTTGTTGTGGGAAACTCTAGTTCTTTTCATTGCCTCAACCCATACGATTCTGGATTGTACTTCGTATTTACAGCACCTCAAACCAAAGCATATTGTCCCGTCAATCTGTGTAGTGATTCATGCGCAGTGTACAGAGCTGGATTCATCTCAGCCATCTCTTGATATTTAATAATTTCTATCACATCTTTTATTGTTTGTCTACTCAACTGTTGAAGCTCACATTTCTACTAAAAAGACTCTTTTTATTTTATTTATTACGTATTGACGAAAAAAATAAAATAAAATCTGTAGGAGCTTGCTATTAACAGTCAGCGCTGGGAGGCCTTTAAATATGGCTTCACCCGAACTATTAGGCTGTAGAAAATAGCAAAATTAATTAGATTAAGCTATGGAAAACTGCCTAGCTCAAAGAGGCTCCTCAGATATTCTCCAATTCATACATACAATCCAATCCCACATAGGATATAAGACAGTATTTCCTGTTTTCGCTTGTCTCATTAAAACGTTTTTCTTTTTTCTTAGCACTGTAGATTGTGTGTTTGTGCTGCAGCTGGATTTTTTTTTGATTTCCTTCTTTAGAAACAGTATGATGTTACTGCTAAGGGAAATTTCTTTATCCTAGTAACGAAAGGAATTGTGTTGAAAATAAGAGAGAGCCTGATTTACTTCAGTTTTCTAAATGCTTGCTGAATGAGCACCTTTGCAATAGTCTTAACAGTCCAATTGCTTGCATAGCACCCTGGCTCTATTAGCCCAGTTTTGGTGCTTAGGTCTATCAAAAGATGCAAATAAAAGAGTAAAGTAACATTTAAGAATGCCTGTACTATTCGAAAGAAGCTAATTCCAAGGAATTGAAGGCTTATGAGTCCTGATTTTACTCCAAGCAGAAGTAGACACATACTCTCCTCATATTGTGAGTGTCCACACTATCTGATCAGCAGATTGAGGTTTAGACAATTCAGAATGAACCTTTGCTATAATCTCCATTAGCTTCCTAGATACAAGGATTGGTCTGTTCCATCATTACCACTGATAATTGCTGAACCAGTTACATAGTTATGTTTTAATGCAACTGACAGATCTATCACCTTATCTTAGGTTAAGTGACATATAGATGCAAATACGATTCCAAAGAGACCTGCTTCTAAGTTCTGCTGGCTCTGATTCTATAGTTGATCCAGGATCTAGCAAATTCTATCAACTTTAGTATTCTTCTATAGGTCATAATATAGTGAGTAGATGTTGGAAAATGTGTGTTATAGCTGCCGTCCTTTATTCCTTGCCTCAATCCAACAAGTTAGGTGAAGTTTGCTCCTATCCAGCTCACTCTCAGTGGCTTCTTGTGTATGCGATAATTCTGTCTTAACTTTATTTGTAAGATTTGTAGGGAAGAGCTTGCGGATAATAGATACATATGATTCCTATTATGCTCCTTTGTCTGTGAAATCCATTTCACATCAATGAACTCAACACCTTAATGTCTCATAAACTTGTTCGTTTGTTAACTTGTGCTAGCCTAACAATTTCATATTGTTAAAGAATATACAGTATATGTTTGTGTTATTTTTTCTGTCTATTGGGTACGGTTAGTTTCTTAGCTATTTCTTTTTGGATAGATGATTTGACGTTAAGCGTGGTGATTGGACAAAGCGACCTTGAAGTTATTCCTAAAGAACTTGGCTCCTCTGCATTACCATTCTCTCCAATTTTCCTCAATCCTACATAATATTTGTTATAGTATATTTGTTATGGAGAAGAACCCAATAATGTGATAAATTCTGCCAAAAATTAGTATATTAGAGACATTTTTAGCGTTAAAAATTAATAACAGTTATCAACCATTCAAATTTGATTCAAACTCCACATATTCATCGGATGGTAAAGAATTGTTTGATTGCTCTGAATTTTGGTAACATGATGTAATGCAATTAGATAAATTAAGTTATAGGTTTTGATTTCATTTGTAATATTTAAAATTCTAAATATTATAGAGGATTGAGTTAAATTGGAGAGAAGGGTAATTGAGAGGAGAAAACTCCATTCCTCAAGGCTTCTGCTATTTCTCCTACCCTTGGTGTTAGTTCCCCACCACCCCTCCCCAAGTTTATGAGTCTAGGAGCACAAAAATAATTCGATTAATAGATGCTCAAGAGTACAAGTTTGGAAAGAAATGTGAACTGATTATATTCTTCTAATATTGCAGAACAAAGAAAGTGGACGCTTTTACCTGCAGACTCTTAGATATTCATTCCAAGATGCTAGAAATGGATAAGAAAGAGGTGCGTCTTAATAGGGGATTATGTTTTGATAGCATAGCATTTTACTGCTAGTTCAATTATTCTTATGGTATTGTGGTACAACCTCATGCATTTGTATATATGATGTCTACTCTGTTCAAATGCTCAACATATCTCAAGATTCAAGAATGCCTTTTGGCAATTATCTTGGTCAGTCATGTGAATCCTTTTGCCTTTTTCCACTTTCTTTTGGTCCTAATATGCATTACATCACATGCTATTATATATTTCCATCCTTGTTAATCTTCGGTTTCCAACTGCATTTAAAGGGAAAAATGGAAAAAATAAATAAATAAAAGAATTCAACTCTACAACCCCTCTTCTTAGCATCTCTCAATCTATATAATTGCACTCTTACTTAGTGCTGGAGTAATCGGTCTCATATTTGAGCTTAAACTAAATCATATTAAGACAATTGGTTTCTAGGCTATTAAGTTCATTTAAAATAATTTTACAAACTTTACGCATTTGGTACTCAGGAAGATTCTAATTCGTTTCAACCACTTACCTAGGATATACGCTTGGGGTTACATCGATCTGATTATATGCTTGATGAGCAAACCAAATTACTACTCCAGATAGAGCTCAATACAATTTCATCCTCATTTTCTGGGCTGAGTTGTCTTGCTAGTGAACTTCACAGGTTCAGTAAATCTATATAAACTGTATAAGTTATACCTTTCAAATGTTATGTTCTTTTTCCTAATCATTCTCTCTTTTTGGGTAAATGTTTAAGTTCATAATTTTAGGTATAATTGTTATGTACAAATATTGCCTTTAAATCTTACTTAGGAGTGGCATTGTTGTTCACACACTTATTTAATTCAGTTACTGTGCTTACTGTAGGTTCTATTTTTATGTAGATGGTAACTGCAGGCTTGTTTTGGCCATACTTAAATGAAGCAAAAATTAAACATTCAATTAATTTTAATAAAATTGTTATCTTGAGTTATCTTATCTACTATATTAAGCTTGATCAAACAAAAATAGGGTTACTTGAACACAATATCCATCTAAAAGAGTTGATTTATTGCATTCTGTTCCCCATATTGTAGAGAAGCAATACGTGTTCAAGTAACATGTAGTTTTGAAATTTGACTATTTGGATGAACAATTTGTGCTCAAGCAACATTATAGGAAGAGAAATAGCAAGGTGTTCTGGTAATGTGGTTGGTTAACTCAATGTGATCTGGATAGTAGTTTGATATGGCACGTGAAACGAAAAATGTTACTTTGCGTTGTACAAAGTACAACATGGGTAGGTTCTTTCGAATTGCTTAGTTGGTATGAAATACGTTTTTGGAACTTGGTATACCGGGAATAGCTTTCTTGAAAGTCAAAGTTAAAACTAGATGAGAAATAGTAAAAATTAGTTGAGTTGTTTTAAGTGCAGTGTTACAATATGTACATTTTCAAGGAGGTTACAATATGTACTCTTTTGTGTTTTTTTTAAATTTATTTTAACTTTATTTATTTATTTTATTTTAAATGTGACGGTGAAACCTGCAATCACCACCTATCACCACCTTTTTAAGTAGCTTTATTCACATGACACATAGTTTAAGTAAGACCAATGCTTAATGGTCTTTTTATTTTTTATTTCTATTTTGCCAAAACTATTAATAAATTTAAATAGTTAAATACACTTTGCATCCTCAAAGTATACCACATTTTGCATATTGCATCATATATTTCAAAATGTGACACTTTGTATCCCGCACTTTTAGCGAACTGGTACATAACACCCTCTGCCCAAAGTCCGTCACTAAAAGTGGCGGGAAAGTGTCGGATTTTATACTTTTAGCGACGGATTTTGGGTCAAAGGTGTTATGTGCTGGTTTGCTAAAAGTGCGGGATACAAAGTGTCACGTTTTGAAGTATAGGATGCAATGTGTAATATAGGGTAAACTTGGGGACGCAAAATGCATTTAACTCAAATTTAAAAAGATAGAGATTTTTTATTTTATTTCAATCATACCCCATAAAGAATATAATGCTATACGGAATGAGATTGACATTTCTGTTATTACTTTTCAAACATAACAGTAATATAGTTAGATTGATCAATTAATCCGGTCATATATAGGCTTTCATAATTTGGGACATCCCAAAATAAAAAGGTCTTTTAAATTAGCATGCAATAATTTGTCACTTCAATGAGGTGAACTAAGAAACCTTGAGTCAAAGGGTTACCAGAGAACCCTATCTGCCCTGCAATTTGTGAACCGGGAACTATCTTTTTGCATTCCGAATCGTGGTGCGGGAACGTAGATACCTTTTGTATTTCACTAATAGGTAGTGTTCCCTATACCATTTCGTTCCATTTCATTCCATTTCGTTCTGCATACTGAATCAATACATGTTCCTGGTAATTATTCTGCATGAATAAGGTTTGATCAAGGTACTGAGATTTATGTGAACAACGTTTTTCATTTAATAAATATAGAACTAATCTTGATGCTGTGATCGTTTCCGTCCCATTTTGTGAGTATAGCTTACTTTGAAAAGGAAACAGTTGCTTCCTAGTTACAAGATGAAACTGAGGACAGTTCCTTAAAGTGGAAAACAAGAATTTAATGAGTCATACAAGTAGGGTAGGAAGCATTAATGTAAATGGGTCTGAGATGGTGAAAGAAAAGCAAGGGAGAGATTGTATCAAATTGTCAAGATGATGTCCATCTTTTCCATGTATCATATTTCCAAGGGACATCTATTTAGTTGTGGTCTGGTTAAAGTTATTACCACTTGTTAATTATTAGTTAACTAATATCTCAATCTCCTATACTGAACCTGGTAAATATTGCTCCTTATGTTCCACAATATCGAAATATAGTGGGAAGAGATTATTAATTATAGCTGTATTATGTATGAATCTAGCCAACAATTACAACTTAATAGTTTTTATTTTCCCTTGTTTGTTCTGTACTACTTGAACATTGTTAAATTCATGCACCAACAAATGGTATTGTAAATATATTTGACATTATCCTAACAAGATGATTTTCTCTTCCTTCCATTTTCTCCTTCCCTTTGTCAGTAATCATGATTGTTTTCCTCTAGGCATCTTTAGTTCTATAAAATAACCTCAACACATTCTGATGCATTGTCAAGAAAGCGTACATCAAAATTTTTCTTATATATATACATATACATATATACATATACATATATATATACATATACATATACATATATATATATATATACATATACATATATATATATATATATACACGCATTTATAAATGCTAAGGTTTTAATTTTGCATGTTTGTAGGAGTTTAATCAATAAATACAAACATCATCTTGGATTAGATTTCAAAAAGATTCCTAGCAACACTGCTGTTATTCAGTTTGCTGAGGCATTGGCTAAAGCTTGGGCTGAATATAACAACCCGAGGTTGGAGATTGAGATTTTTTTTTAAGTGCTGCATTGCTCTATTCCCTTCCTTTTAGGCGTTTATAACTTTAAATATGTAATATAGGGCTGCAGTTATGTTTGTGGTTCAAACTGAAGAACGCAACATGTATGACCAACATTGGATTTCTTCAGTTCTGAATCAAAGATATCCTTTTGTGGACTTGCTGAATTTTTACGAAGCTACTGATGTGAAAATCTAAACATTTTGCATGTTAATTACTTAAGGTGTGGTACTACGCTTACATTTACGTATATATGATTGGTAGATGTTCTACCGCCCTGGATATTTATTTTTGAAGTACTTAACAAAGTTCTATAAATACTTATAGACAAATAAAGGTTTTTTTTCCCCTTTATTTTAATTTTTTTTTACTCGTACAAGTATTACCACTAGACATCTTCTTTGAGATGTTTTCCTCAGCTTAATAATACACATAACATTGCAACTATTCGGAAGACATTAGCTGAAATCAATGCACAAGGGGAGCTCCTTCTGGATGGAACACTTCTCATGTACGTAGAGCCTTTTTGGCATCACAAAATGATACTTTTTCTCTGAATCTTCTGAATAATCATGTTTTTTTATTTTATTTTTTTTATAAAATATAAAATAAATGATGGGTTGAAAGCTTTCAAATTACAGACGTGGTGAAGCGATTGCAGTTGTTTATTTCAGAGCTGGGTATGCGCCAGCTGATTATCCTACAGAATCAGTGAGTAGATCTGCTTCATAAATTTCTAGAAGAAACTTCTGGCTTTGATTCTCTACTACTTGTATGTAAGTTGCCAAACTCTACTGGAGCAGATTAAGTCCTTCCAAAAGTTGTCTTGCTCAATTGCATTGTTGGAGGGTTTCAATCCCAAGGTGTGGAGGCCAAAAATTAGAAAATTGTTGAAGATAACCTTATAATAATATTATTGTGAAATTCGACTTAGTATCTGTATAACGAATATTCTTATATTGATGACTTTGCCTAAATCAAATAATTAATCACATGTGAATCAGCAAAGCAATTTTTTTTAATTGCCAAAATCATTCATTTGTTTTCTGAGTTACTCAATGTCACTAAAAATAAAATACACTAACCCCACTGTGCTTATTCTCTTGTTTCTATTGTATATGTTTTTTGAACAGCAGCAGTACTTGATCCACCAAATTATCCACTAGATTGTAATCACCGGTCATGTCTCCTCCCCACTCACTTTTTTCACCCCCTGGTGCCCCCGAAGTTCTCATGTACCCAGTTGATTATGCTTTTTGCTTACCCCTTCTCATTTCTTCTAGGAATGGAGAGCTAGACTACTAATGGAGCAGTCCTCTGCAGTCAAGTGTCCTTCAATTTCTTATCATTTAACCGGCACCAAGAAAATTCAACAAGAGCTTGCAAAACCCAATGTACTCGAGAGGTAATAGACATTATTCTATATCATTATTCTCTTTTACAAAGTAATATGCCAATTACTCGAGAGTTGAGGCTTTGCTTGAGCCTCTGAGAACCTTCCAGAGAGTATAATGGCCTCTCGTATAGTTCCCTTTCTTTTCTGTAGTTTTGATCTTTAATGAATTTGAATATAGATTTATGGAACAATAGGTTATTCTTATCTGCTACCCCCCTCTGCCCCCGGCCAAAATTTTATTCCAAATTTCTGATGATTGTTCGACGGTACTTTTCAGTTGCGCTTTTATATTAATTTATTTGAAGTAATAGAAATGGGAAAAGGAAAATCATTTGCTGATGACCTTGAGAGTGAATATTATTGAGGTTTACAGTTTCAGTGAGTATCAGCTTTGCTCATACCATTCACTACGTCTCGCATGAAGTTTTTCCTTAAATTTCTGTACAGGTTTCTCGAAAACAAAGATGACATTGCCAAACTACGAAAGTGCTTTGCAGGGTTATGGAGTTTGGATGACTCGAACATTGTTAAGGATGCGATAGAAAGACCTGAATCATATGTTATGAAACCACAAAGAGAAGGCGGAGGTCCTGTTTCTTTTAACTTTACTTTTATTGCACTTATCTTTCATCAGTAATTATCGATTTAATTAGGAATTCTTGTTCTTATTCCCTTTAGCTTTCATTCCACTCCAGGTAACAATATTTATGGAGATGATGTGAGGGAAGCCCTACTAAGATTGCAGAAGGAAGGGACTGAAGAAGACGCTGCTTACATCCTTATGCAAAGAATTTTTCCAATCATTTCTCCCTCAATTCTGATGCGAGAGGGCATTTGTCATAAAGAGAATGCCATATCAGAGCTTGGAATATATGGGACTTATTTAAGGTATACAGTGTCCGTCTCTGATCCCACAACTTAATGGTTCCCCTGCACAGTCAATTCCTTTGAACATGTAAATGGCCAGGAAGATATTTTAATGACATACTCCCTCCGTCCCCAAAAGGATGAGCAAAGTACAATTTGCACACATATTAAGAAAAGTAAATGTAGAGGAAAGATGGTAAAAAAGTTCCAAATTTATCCTTAGTAGCCCCACAAGATTATATAAAGTGATGAGTACTTTTATTTTTTTATACTAATAGACTCCACTAAATGACATATTTACCCTTCACTTTATGTACTTTATCTCATCCTTTTAGGGATAAAAAAATTTATACCTTTAGTCATCCTTTTGAGGACGGAGGGAGTATTTGTTTCCATGATTCAAGTTAGCATGATACTAAATTTATGAGATAAAAGGATATATATATATATATATATATATATATAAATAAATATATATATATATACATATATATATATATGTGTGTATGGGGACTGATCCATAACCAACATTGTATCCTTACAACAGATCTTAGCCGTCTATCTGCGGATCAAATGGTAAGGAATAATTAGGAGGATCTGGGTTCCGTAGTTTAATATGGGGGATTCCGCAATATTAAACTGCGAATTGGATGATGTCCAAAATATCTCTCGTCAATTCGCAGTTTAATACTTTTGGATCTCATCTCATTTTGTGACAGTGGCGATCTGGATCTCATCTCATTTTCCTCCTGCTTCTCTCCCTCCAAATGCTTCTCCATCATCGACGTCGAAATCATGCAGGAGGAAAATGAGATGAGATCCAAATCACTATTGCTACCAAATGAGATGAGATCCAAAAGTATTAAACTGCGGATTGACGAGGGGTATTTTGAACATCATCCAATCCGCAGTTTAATACTGCGGAATCCTCCATATTAAATTGTAGAGCCCAGATCCTCCTAATTATTCCTTACCGTTCGATCTGCGGATAGAAGGCTAAGATCTGTTGTAAGGATAACCTTATTCTTACAACGTTAGTTATGGATCAGTCCCCTATATATATATATATATATACACACACACACACACACATCCTCTTGGATTGACAACATATAAGTATAAATATTCATAATTACATATACATGTATGTGTACAATTATTTGTCATAAAAGAAATTATATCAAGTAGTAATGTTTCTTTCCTCTAGTAAAATGCAGTGTTATATATTCCATCCTAACACAATTCTACTTGTAGACTTTACACCTCTTTTTTAGCTTGTTTGTATTGTACTGCTTGTCTCCCACATTTTTGTAAGTTATTAATTTTATTATTTTAGGGATATAGTTGAAAAAAATGAAGTTATCCTTAAAAATCGTCGTTTTACGAATGTATCTCTTATTTGGGATTGGAGGGTTATTATTATATTAGATACTTAATATTTGTATTGTGCAGGAATAAAGACGGAGTAATTATGAATGATCATTCTGGTTACTTGATGCGGACAAAGGTTTCTTCATCAAATGAGGGAGGGGTTGCAGCTGGCTTTGCGGTTTTGGACAGTATTTATTTGACTTGACAGAGTCATATCTTCAAGTTACTACAACAGAGTTTTGGTAAGCGGAAGAATTGTAATCTACTCATGCCTAATTTGGCTCAGATAATATTTGCATTGGACAAATCTGTTGTAGCGATCCACCTCCTTAGGTTAATTTTTCATTATGAACGTGTATAAGCAAAGGTTGATGCAGGAGTTTTATTTGTTTCACCAGCTCCATATTCAATGTCAACAAACTGATGTCATTTTCAATGAAGTATACATTTTTTTGGGAGATTTGCTATCATTCTGAATTTCTGATATTTAATACTCCCTCAGTTCCACATTCCACAAAAAGAATTCCGTTTTTTATAATTTTTTGTGCACCACAACAAAATCGTCTTTTTATCAATAGTAGTTACAATGACACAATGTCTTTAAGTTTGTCATTCATGTTTAAACATAGAATAAAAACACATCGTATATTTTGTAACGCGATTCTTTTAGTGAAATGTAGATAGTATTATATAAAAACCATTTGTTGATTTAGTAGCAAGTAGGTTGTTTACTCCGCTCAAAGCTCTGGTTCGATTTTCACCCACAGTGGATAGTTGGTGACAACTCTACGTCTTACACGTTATTAGCGGAGGATTCATGAGTTTCGGTCCCGACCTAGGTGCGGTAGGAGTTCCTTTAGATGTATTTGGTAGTTGTAGGCACAATGTGCTCTGCTGAGAGTTTAGAATACTTTACCTACTTCTCATTTGTTGCACCCAAAAAAAAAAAAAAAAGAGAAACGAGTACTCTAATTAATTAAGGTCAACATGGAATTCTACCTATGAAATGGTTTAAACCTAGGTTTAAAATTTCCAGATATGTTTCATTGTGTTGAAGTGCGAACTTCTAATTTTTGCTGTCATTTCAGAAATTTTAACATTAAGAAATCAAAGGAACTTTCACTCATATTACACATCTCCATGGTTGTCATGATGGAATTTTGCAAAGAAAATGATGATTTGAAGGACAACTTGCGAACCTACAAAATTAGTAAGTCCAAAAAAATTTCTCCAAGAATTAGCCCTTTCTGAGCTAGTATTTTTCAGTGCAATCTAACAAAACCACTTAACAAGAGTGTAGGCGAATTAACAGACCGTAAATAGGATACTATATGTGCTGAAGTGAAAGTAATGTTTGACAACTCAATTCTAAGACTTGAAATTAGAATTTAACGCCAAATTGTAACTAAATATTAACTCTCATAGAACTGCAAATGTGCTTTCAGTTTCAATTCTGAAGCTTGAATCTAAATTATGTAGAACTACCTGGAAGATTAATTACTATTTGCATACGAATATTTACAAAACAGATATGTAATTAGAAATTATAATCATGTCAAGGAAACCTATGCAATTGGAATTAAAATATGAAAGAATCACTGAAAAATATCGAGAATTTCATTTACGAATAAACTATTCTTCAATCCTGCCATCCATTTAAACGAGCTCGATTCTCCCACAATGCTGAGAGCTTACGTTCTTCTATAAGTTCTGCTTGGGCCTTCTCCCTTGCTTGTTCACAAGTTTCCATTCCTGTATTGCACTTCTCTCCTTCTTTCTGATATTGCGAAGAGATCTTCCTTGCATCCATAATTAACACCTTGGTGTGTGCCAAGCTATCATCGCTTACGCTTTTCTGTAAGCTGATTTCCTCTGTAAGTAACGTTATAATGTCCTTCTGCATTTCCTCATTCGTCTCGGGATCATCTTTTGCACAGTCTGTCCATAAAATAAACACAATGATCGATAGGTCAGATATGGAAGAAACTAACACAAGAAGACTTTAGAGCAGTAGCTTTACTTGGCAGGAGGGAAATTCCTTACTCACTCCATTCCTTTTTATTTGTAATTTATTCATTTTTATGTGTCGTTTGTAGATTTAAGAAAGCATTAATGACTAGTTTCCCATTTCGTCCCTACATTAAATACCAATTTGTTTCTCTTTCATCTTTCCCATGAATTTTGGAGGGGTAATCTTGAGATTTTATATTCATTTTAATCAATCAGATAAAACATTAATTACATTTCTTAGTCTCTGTGTTTTCACTTAAAACGTCAATTAAAAAGGAACGGAGAGAGTAATTTGTATCAGTTTGAGTTGATAAGCACCACTTAACTATGAATTAAAAAAGCATTAGACATTATTTATCTCTATTCTCAATAGCAAGAATAGAGAGGATAATAGGCATGCATATGAAGCGAACTCAACTAACCTGATAATGTGCTATCTGAAATACCTGAAAAAAAAAAAACAAAAAAAACTCATCAATTTGAAGTAAGGGAATATGTTGTAAACACGAAAATAATTAATATGATGATCAAATGTTTTTAATGCAAGAAACATACAGAAACAACTAACATAAATGATAAAACAATAGGATTATGTATCAAATAAGTACTATAACTATCAATTCATACAATAAGCATGGGGTTTAATAAATATATTTAGTTACATAACTGTTAAAAAAGAAAATTGGAGAGTACTGCTAGAAATTGTGCCACATTTTCCTACTTTTAATATCCGCATGCCAAATTGATTATTGTAACAAGTACTCTCTGTTAAGAGGTATCATTATATGTTTGCAATGTGGTATTCAGCACTTAAATTTGATGAAATTTGCTCTAAGCGATGTTTATGTTACAATAGATAGATGCCATTCTACACTGTTATGAATAGGTAATTATCAAGTGTTACTCCTTTTTTCCCTTTTCTTTTCTATTTGTTGCAAAAGCAATACGAAAGGACCAAACCTCATGAAAAGGACAAGTGTCTAACCAGCTAGCCCAAATGCCTGCATATAAATAGTATTTTGAAATTTCTTCTACTATAATGCAATAACACTGAGCTAATCTATAGTTGTTGAATAATTTTAAGCTTTGGTAGTTCAATTAGCAGATGTACGAGGATATGAAATGCATTTAATAACAAAAATACAGAAACATGAAATCAACGATATGAGGTAGAGTAGCTGACTTTGAAATGAATGCAGCTTTTGCTCTAGATTCTATTTTAGAGGAAATAAGGTGAAAAATGAAACTCAGCTTGAGACAACCAGAGGTCCAAACTGTAAACCTCCGGCACACAATAAAGTCGCAACAAACAAGGTGGAATGCAATAACATACACAATGAATCCTCCAATTGGACATAAGTAAATAAAAAACAAGAAAGAAAAAGGAAAATAGATTTCCATTTATCAGGTAAACCAAGACATCTACCACCACTTGGTTTCTTCCATTTTTCGTTAGGCCACCATCTCATGTTACTTTTGTCTTGATGAAAATAGTAAGGGTAGTCAGGCCAGGGTATGAAGTTGAAATACTTCCACAAAAACAACCCCCAACCCTTCTTCAACTACAGATCTGGATTCGGTTTAGTAACCTTTGGTCACTTCATAAGAAAGTATTGCATTTGTATAGCATAGTGTTGCATTGTTAGTACTTCGCTATTGCGATGAATTGATCTAATGAATTGACCAAAGTCTAAAGTCACCGAATTCAAATCCCATAAACTAACTTTACACTTGGTCATCAAATTTCTCCACTTCCCTTCTGCACTGCGTGCCATGAATATATGAAAATCAAATTAGCTACTGTACATGAATCTGGCAAAATAAAAACTGAAAATAAGTGGAAAGGACAATTGTCATGGATATTCCACTCTAGAAAGGTTTAAAACCTTCTCTGCCGTGTAGATTTTCTGATTGCCAAAATAACAGCACCTTCAGTTTGAATCATATCACCTCCTAGCACTAGTACTCTTTGCAAATAGCCTAAATTGCCTCAACTATATCCTCATCCACCTTTACCTCTTAGTTATGAAATTTACATGCAAGACCTTGAAAAATAATAAAATTAAGAAGAATCCAATAGTTTGTGAGTGATGTTCATCAGCAACATTTTCTTTTTCGGATCTTATACACTAAATTACAAATCATAACTTATAGAAAGATGCCAGACTAAATAAAGAACATATTAATGCCATGTTCACGAGCACGGTTTCGCTAAGATCCTATTCCTATAGTTTATAAAATCCTAATTCATCTTTCAGTTTTAAAGTGGTGATCAAAATCTAATGTAGCTATTCCTTACACTAAAAATCTCAACCGCTTATGATTAGTCACATATTTGGCAGTAAATGAGATGGGGAAATATCACAAATCATCTCACAGTAACAAGTAACAGTTAAGCAGTTAAACTAACAGAAAACAGAACAAAAAGGGTGGGGGTGGGTGGTGGGGGGTGGGGTGAATCCTCAATAAATCCATACCTTCTACACAATCGTTGTTTAAGCAATATTTTTCATCTAACAACAATGCTGTAATGTAGTCCCTCCGTTCCAAATTATAATCTTATTATTGACTTTTAAAACTAAAAGTTGGTATGATTTCTTAAAAATTATGAAACCATAAATTTATAGTTACTACTTTTTAGATAGTTTAAAATCTTTCTGATGAATTGACTAAAATTAATTGAATCTACATTAATTTTGAATATGAAAATGTCTTAAATTGACTTCAAAAATCAATAACTGTCTTATATTTTAGAAACGGAGAGAATTAAGTATGCTTAAACTAGAAAGTTTTCACAAAAACGAGTAATCCCAGAAATAAAAGTAGATAACAATCTCATAAATTTGGAAGTGTAAAATGTTAGAGATGAAAAACTCACCTATAGGCAAGGGGATGGTGGCTTCTGAAGAACAATCACAATCACATAAAGGACATGAAGCCCGTATATAATTTCCAGTGGAATGCCAGAACAACAATTGTCTCCTCGCAGTGTAACCAACCAAACACAACCCCATCAAAAACAGAACTAATCTAAAAATTCCAGGACTACATAGCCTATTGTCTGATGGGTGAGCCATCTATTTCCACAAGAACTCAATTTTCAACCCTTTGTTACAAAAAAGAAAAAATAAAAAATGAGAAAAAAAGAAAACCCACCTCAGATTTTATAGTAAGAGTGAAGATTACCCAAGATTGTTTATTAAAACCCCATTTCTGAATCACTCTCAAAGAATCAAAACTAACTCAAATTTCAAAATTTCAAGCCTTTGAATCTCGAAAAACAAAACACAATTCAGATATTTATTGCAATAATGAAGAATACCCAAAATTATTTATCAAAACCACATTTCTAAATCACTCCCAAAAGGTTATAACTTCCTTCAACTCACTCATTTGAACACTCACAACTTAGTATATACTAAATGTATATTACCAGAGGGAGAGAGTGTATTTTATCTTTAAAGAATTTGTGTTGAAATCAATCAGTGTAATGAAAAGCTCAGAATCCAAGAGGAGCCAAACATATCAAATCAAATCAAATCTTAACTTTGCTTTTAGGGAAACTAAAGATGACCCAGATCCCCAAAAAGTGACAGACGAAGTTAATGGGAATGTATTTACGGAAAGGCAGTTGTAGAGAGTGAGAGAGACAGATTCTGGTTGCGGATTTTGAGTGATGAAGAAGGAGTCTCCCTTCTTTTAAAAGGGCTTATTTGTTTTTGTGCTTGATTGGCTTTTAGTACAATTTTTTTGAAAAAGAAAAAATATAAATTGTGGCATTTTGTTATGGATTAATAAGAAACAAACTTCTAAATTATGCAAAAAAATACCGATAAATTTTAAAAATTACATATCAAATAAATTTTAGAAATGATATATTTGAGTAAATATTTATAATAGCAGTAATGATATTTTTAATTTCGAATGAAGACATTACAATATGTCATTTTAATCCATATAATAGATGTATGTTACATTTAGTATTTTTAAAAAAAATTGCCGTTATATTTTTTATGAATCGTCCTATGCGCGACGTGTAATATTTTTACGAGTTATGTTGTCATTTAAAAATATATATTTATATCTTGAGTTATTGATTGATAGATTGAAAAAATAATATATACCTATTTGTAAAAAGATAAAATGAACATTCTAGAGAGGGAAAGAGTTATGAGAAAACCATTTTCTTCATTAAGCAAGAATGAACTAACATATTACATTTATACAACTAACAACTTCCTTACTAAGCTAACTTCCTAACCAAACTTGCTTACATCAGCAACTTAACATAAATAGCTATTCTAAGTATTTACAATAATGCCCTTGTTGATAGACTCTACGACACGCTTGTGTGAGGTGGTCGTCGCCCAGATCGTTTCTAACAAGTTGATAGGATGGATAGCTTGCAACACCTTAACCCCCTCGCCTATATGTAGACCGTAATCTTGGTACAATTGCTTGCAAAATGAATTCTGTGTAGGATGTATACCAACGACACCTCGACCTTTCGCTTATATTGAAGCGGTAATCTAGGTACAATCGACCATTGATGCGGTAGAAGACGTCACACACAACTATGAATAGTTGTATGATAAGTCAATTATGAATCTCAAAGAAGAACTAAGGAATACTTAGGAATTCTTCAAAGAACCACAAGTAGAGAAACAAACTCACAATAATATTGATAATGCTGAAAATTGGTTGTTGAAACCATTACACCATGAAGCCTATTTATACTAAGCTTGAGAACAATCTAGAATCAAACAAACCCTAGCAAATGCTGAAAAACATCATTACAGAAAACATGGAACTGAAAATAAGATAATTTCCCTATTTTGGGGAAGGAATCCCGCAATCCAAGAAAGTCAAAATCTGCAACTAATCTAGGAGGTTGGCGCCGGGGCGCGGGAAAATGGCCTGGGTTTGGCGCCGGGGCGAGCTTGCCTGTTTTCATGCAAACTGATTTCTTTTGTTTTTTGGTTCGCCTTCCATTTGCAACATGTTCATGGTCTTCATACACTTGGACTCCATCCCCATAACCTCTGTACTTGATTCAACCTCGTTCCATAGTTCATGAATCATCTCGTTAAGTCCTTCTTTGAAGCGTTTAGCTCGAGCTCTCGTAATGGGTCCAAGTGGCAAATGCAATGGATCCTCTCGAGTTTTGTCATGGGTTTCTGTGCTCAGGATGTCCTCATTATACCTCTCCTCTTGAAAAAGATTTGTCCTCAAATCATCACCTACATCAAACGGGCTTAGATCAGAAACATTGAAAGTTGCGGTAACCGTATACTCACCGGGTAAATCTAATTTGTAAGCATTGTTATTAATACGTTCAAACACTTGAAATGGTCCATCTCCACTTGGAAGTAATTTCGAACGCCTTTGAGCAGGAAATCTTTCCTTACATATGTGTAGCCATACCCAATCCCCGGGTTCGAAGATTACTTGATGTCGACTCTTGTTGGCCTGTCTAGCATATTGGTCCATCCTCTTCTCAATGTTGAGTCTTGTCTTCTCATGTATCTGCTTAACAAAGGCAGCTTTGTTTTTGCCATCCATGTTAGTATACTCGGAAACAGGTAATGGTGACAAATCCAATGGTGTTAAAGAATTAAAGTCATACACAATTTTAAAAGGTGAGAATTTAGTAGCAGAGCGGACAGATCTATTATACGCAAACTCAACATGTGGTAGACATTCTTTCCAAAGCTTAATATTCTTTTTAATGATAGCCCTCAATAATGCAGATAGAGTCCTATTAACTACTTCAGTTTGACGGTTTGTGGATGACAAGTAGTTGAAAATAGCAGTTTAGTTCCTAATTTACACCACAAAGTTTTCCAAAAATAGCTCAAGAACTTAGCATCTCTATCTGAAACAATTGTTTGGGGCATGCCATGCAAACGCACAATATCTCGAAAGAATAAATCAGCAACATGTGATGCATCATCAGCTTTGTGACATGCAATAAAATGTGCCATTTTTGAAAATCTATCCATGACCACAAATATAGAATCATGACCATGCTTAGATCTAGGTAAACCCAACACAAAGTCCATAGACAAATCAATCCAAGGTTCACTTGATATAGACAATGGTGTGTAATAACCCATGGGGTTGAACACGAGATTTAGCTTGACGACAAGTAATGCATCTATCACACATTCTTTCTACATCTCGTTTCATATGGGGCCAATAAAAATATTTTTTTTATAACAGATAAAGTCTTATCAACATCAAAATGTCCCATCAAACCAACTCCATGTGATTCTCGAACTAACAATTCACGTAAAGAACATGCAGGTATACACAATCTATTTTCACGAAACAAGAATCCATCCATTTTAAAGTATTTACCTACAACATTCTTTTCATAAGATTTAAACTCTTCACATAAATCATGGTCATTATTATACAACTCTTTGATTTGCTCAAAACCAAGTAATTTGGTGTCAACAGTATTTAACAACACATACCTTCTCGAAAGAGTATCACCCGCGACATTCTCCTTACCTTGCTTGTATCGAATGACATATGAGAATGTCTCGATGAACTCCATCTATCGGGCATGTCTCTTATTCAATTGTGTTGGCCTTTCAAATATTTTAACGATTCATGATCCGTATGAATCACAAACTTTTTAGGCCACAGTTAATGTTGCCATGTTTCCAACGATCGAACCAAGGCATATAACTCCTTGTCATAAGTAGGATAGTTTAAAGCTGCCCCACTCAACTTCTCGCTGAAATATGCTATCGATTTTTCTTCTTGCATCAGTACAGCTCCAATTTCTAACCCTGAAGCATCACATTCAATTTCAAAGGTTTTAGTAAAATTAGGTAATACAAGTAAATAAGCGTTAGTTAATTTTTCTTTAATCAAATTAAATGCCTTTTTCTGTACATCGCTCCACTTGAATCTCACACTCTTCTTGATTACTCCGGTAAGTGGTGTTGTGACTTCGCTGAAATTTCTTACAAATCGTCTATAGAAATTGGCGAGTCCATGAAAGCTACGAACTTGACTAACGTTCGTAGGAGTTGGCCATTCTCGGATTGCACGTATCTTCTCTTCGTCAACCTGCACTCCCTGCACACTGATAACAAAGCCAAGAAACACAACTCGATCCGTACAAAATGTGCATTTGTCCATATTAGCACACAAATTTTCTTTTCGAATCACATTTAAGACAGATTTTATATGCAATGCATCCTCACCTAAATCCTTGCTGTAGATTAAGATATCATCAAAGTAGACAACTACAAATTTCCCAATGAAGGAACGCAAAACATGGTTCATTAATCGCATGAACGTGCTAAGAGCATTAGTTAAACCAAAATGTAAGACTAACCACACATATAACCCATATTTTATTTTAAAAGCAGTTTTCCATTCATCTCCTTCATGCATTCGTATCTAATGATAACCACTCCTTAAATCAATTTTAGAAAACACACACGATCCATGTAATTCATCTAACATATCATCTAACCTTGGAATGGGATGTCGATACTTTACCGTGATGTTATTTACTGCTCGATAGTCGATGCAAATTCGCCACTTCCCATCCTTTTTAGGCACTAAGATAACCGGAACTGCACATGGACTCATACTTTCTCTCACGAACCCTTTATCCATTAGCTTGACAACTTGCCTCTACAATTCCTTTGTCTCCTCGGGATTGCTTCAGTACGTCGGACGGTTTGGAATGGTCGCACCAGGAACAAAGTCAATTTGATGCTTAATTCCCCGAACTGGAGGTAATCCCTGTGGAAGTTCTTCGGGAAATATATTCTGATAATCTTGTAAAACAGAAGAAATAGTACTAGGCAAAGAAGATTCATTAACGTTAGTATTCAAAAGTGCCTCTTTAGGCCGAAGTATGATTATTGGCTTTTGAGAATCCAAAGCTCGCCTTACATCGCCTCTTTTTTCATATATGTTTGTTTTTCTCTCTTATCCTTTCTTTTTTTTTCTCTCTCTTTTGTTTTTTTTATTTTCATGGTCTCTTTGTAAATGTATTTGATCCTCATGCACCTGGTTTGGTGACATAGGACACAAGGTAACCTTCCTTTGATTGTGAACAAAAGAATACTCATTAGTAAACCTATCGTGTTTTACTCGTCGATCGAACTGCCAAGATCTCCCAAGCAGTAAGTGACCTGCCTACATAGGAACTACATCACACAAAATCTCATCGACATATTTCCCAATTGTAAACGGAACGGATACTTGCTTGGTAACTTTGATGTCTCCGCTGTCATTGAGTCATTGCAATCGATATGGATGAGGATGTTTTGATGTTGTAAGTCCCAATTTCTCCACCATAGTGATGCTTGCCACATTCGTACGACTCTTACCATCAATTACGACACAACAGATCTTGCCATTCACTATGCATCTAGTATGAAATATATTTTCTTTTTGTTCACTGTTTTCTTCCTTTACCTGTGTACTAAGCATTCTTCATGTAACTAACACTTCACCATGCATAGCAACCTCTCTATCTTTCTCCAATGGTTGTATAGAGTCGTTGTCGCTATCTTTTTACTCGGTTTCCACGTCTCCATTATCAAGCAACAATATAGTTTTTTGATTTGGGCATTGATTTGCAATATGTCCCCTGCCTTGACATTTAAAGCATACAATATCTCGATTACGACTAGTAGAAGTTGATTGGTTTTACCTTGCAATCCTTAAGTAGTCACTCCCTGCTTAATTTCTGTCTTTGGTTTGAAAACAGTTGGCTTGTCCTCGCGCTTCACATTATTGGACTTCCATGATGATCCCGTGGTAGGATTTTTTCACTGGCCACCTTTCCTCTTAAGTTGTTTCTCTATTTTGATAGCCATATGCACCATATCTTCCAATACCACGTAGTGTTGACGCTCCACTAAATCTGCAATTTCCTAATTTAACCCTGCTGAAAATCGGGCCATCGTTGCCTCAATATCCTCGTCGATGTCGGCCCTTGACATTAACATTTCTATTTCCTTGAAGTATTCCTCCACACTCTTACTTCCTTGTTTCAAGCTTTGTAAATTTCGAAACAGATCTCGGTAGTAGTGGCTTGGGACGAACCTTTTTTTCATTACAACTTTCATTTTTGCCCAAGTCTCTATTGGATGCTCTCTACACCTCCTTCGGCTGGTCATCAATTAATCCCACCAAGTAACCGCATAATCTGAAAATTCTGTAGCAGCAATTCTAACCTTTTTGAGATCCGAGTAGCTATGACAATCAAATATCCACTCCATTTTCTTCTCCCACTCTAAGTATGCTTCGGGATCACTCCGACCTTGGAATGTGGAAATTTTCATTTTAATGTCATCGAGGTTGTTGTCCTCTCGATTTCGAACGCCTCTATCCTTTGCAACTTGTCTTTTAGGGATAAAACTAATTTCTCGATCCTCTTCCTCTCGATTCTCTTTCTCGCTGAATCTTTAAACATAGTAATTTGTCTCCTCTTGCCTAGCTTCCTTTTGATGTGCTTTTCCTTTCAGACGCCCACCTGGAGGGTTTTGAGTTTGTTCCCCTTGAGTGTCACTTAAATGATCGATGCGATCATGTACCTGCTCCATAGCCATCCCTAACTGCCTGGAAAATTCTTTCATCATAGCTTCTATCATGAGTTTTGGCTCAAAATTCGATGTAGAAGGTTCATTTGCAGCTTCCTTATCTCTTGAGTTAGACATATTTTCTGCAAAACAAAGGTTAGTAGAAAATAAGTTTCTCACCACTCCCTTACGTGTTTCGTTCAAACAATGTATTCCATAATTTATAAAACGCCCGTGTATCACACAAATAGGCCTTTACCCTCTAATAATCTCATTACTTTTGCCTTTTTCCGCTTGGTATCCTCTCTTATAGGTTCTTCTTGAATTCACTAAGTAATTACCTCAATTTTCCAAATACAATCCAATAAGAAACTTATCAAGACAAATGATAATAGTTATGAATATGAATACCAACAATATTTCAAATCGCCAAATATGACTTTTCGAATGAAATCCCAAGAATAATAACAATAATAATTTTCTGCAATTTTCCATTCTTTTTTTTATTATAATCCAACAACAAAATTACAGATACGTAACTTGATAGGAACTTAGCTTTGATACCAAATGATAGACTCCACGACACGCTTATGTGAGGTGGTCGTCGCCCGAATCGTTTCTAACAAGTTGATAGGATGGATAGCTTACAACACCTTAACCCCTCGCCTATATGTAGGCGGTAATCTTAGTACAATTGCTTGCAAAATGAATTCTGTGTAGGATGGACACCAACGACACCTCGACCCTTCACTTATATTGAAGCGGTAATCTCGGTACAATCGACGATTGATGCGATAGAAGACGCCACACACAACTATGAATGGTTGTATAATAAGTCAATTATGAATCTCAAAGAAGAACTAAGGAACACTTAGGAATTCTTTAAAGAACCACAAGTAGAAAAACAAACTCATAATAATATTGATAATGTTAAAAATTAGTTGTTGAGACCATTACACCATAAATCCTATTTATACTAAGCTCAATAACAATCTAGAATCAAACAAACCCTAGCAAATGCTGGAAAACATCATTATAGAAAACATGGAACTGAAAATAAGATAATTTCCCTATTTTGGGGAAGGAATCCCGTAATCCAAGAAAGTTAAAATCTGTAACTAATCTAGGAGGTTGGCGCCGGGGCGCGGGAAAATGGTCTGGGTTCAGCGCCGGGGCGCGATTTCTGGCCTGGATTTGGCGTCGGGGCATGGACCAAACTGGTCAGGGTCGGGGCGTGGAAAATGGCATGTGGTTTGGCGTCGGGGCGAGCTTGCCTATTTTCATGCAAACTGATTTCTTTTATTTTCTGGTTCGCCTTCCATTTGCAACATGTTCATGGTCTTCATATACTTGGACTCCATCCCCATAACCTTTGTACTTGATCCAACCTCGTTTCATAGTTCATGAATCATCCTGTTAAGTCCTTCTTTGAAGCGTTTAGCTCGAGCTCTTGTAATGGGTCTAAGTGGCAAATGTAATGGATCCTCTCGGGTTTTGTCATTAGTTTTTGCTCTCAGGATGTCCTCATCACTTGTGATCATGAAGTGAATCATCAGATGTTGATATCTTATCACCCCCCCCTCAAGTTGGTAGGACTAAACAAGTTTAGGGCTCCCAACTTGGATAACAAAAACTGAAGATAAGCTACAGTTTGAGGCTGGTGAGAAGATCAGCTGTAATGACCGCGAAATTCAGATAATTTTTATTAATGTTAAGAATTTAAAATTGATTAATAAATTCTTTTGCATACTTATTTAAACCATTTTTGTGGTATGATTGTCCATGTGTGTGACTAATTGCTAGATTGGGTTAAAGGGAGTTCCACTAATAGACTTATTTAAATTAGTGGGCTAGCCTAATGTGTTTAATATCAAGATGTTGATAAGTAAATTACCTAAATGTTCAGTTAAGACTGAATATTCCGCAATGAAGTTACGTTGTGTGTCAGGGCGAACCCATTAAAGGTTATGGGATGAGTTTTGTTTAAAAGATGATTGATCGTTTTCTTTCGTGAAACTTCTTTAATTTGGTATCATAAGTGTCAGCCATGATAAGGGCCCAAACCATTATGAGATACTATGTGGGCCAATGGGGGTATACCAGCCCAATCTAATATACTGGCTATGTTTAGTCCTAGCACAGCAAACCTTGGACCAATACTAGTAATTGTGAAACCATCGAATCGGGTCGGTAAGTCAGATGGGTTATTCCTGATTGGTTACTGATGAATGGGATAAGATAAGTTGGTGGGAAATCCCTGATTTCCAGCACCGCCGGTACAAGTAGCCGCATAGGCCACTGGCCTATCACTCACTTTGCGTGCTAACTAGATTAACCAACCGATTACTGTGGGCATGGCTGAGAGTGAGTTGGTGAGCTTTTCACCTAATCACTTTTAGCCAGCGAGTACTACCGTTGGGTATCGGTCTTACACGCCGGGTAATAACCAGTAACAGGGTAAAAGTCTCTCTATAAATAGAGACCCTGGTTTCTCTTGTAGAGCTTGCTGAGTTTATTAGTCTGATATAAGAGAGATATTGAGAGATAAGAGTAATCTGAAGGAGGAGTTCTTATCGTTCGGGGAAGACGAGCTGAATCTGAAAGATAGGGAGAGGGCAAACGAAGCTCCGAAGAGGTGAGACATTTTCTTTTTATTTCAAGTATTAGTCTTTCCTTGTTCAGTAGATTTCCCTACTGATTGAGTCAGTATGGATGAGTCAAGCATGATTAGTGCGACGTTAGAGTAATGACTAACTCTGGAGTCGTAGAGTAGCTGTCCAGGGACTACATGCTTAAACCAGAGTCGTATTAATGACCATATCCTTATTACCTAGTAGCATTGGAAGAATTAAAGTTGTCCGATGAGGTTCGTCACCTCACCTCGAACTCATAGACCTAGGCAACGGGGTTAGGTAATAGTAGTTACCCGACCCTAGACTGTAGAATGGTTCCCGAAGCGGAATCTATAGTCGAATCTGAAGGTAGTAGCCTTTGTTCCGGGTTTAGTTCAATACCGGACCCGAAGCCGAACCCCTGGTACCTGTAAGGTTCGGACCCGACTTCTAAAGTCATAACTTCGAAGCCGAAATCTTAAAAATGAGACCTAAACCTTTGGCTTCCCGAAGCTAAACTCAAAGCACATCCGAGCCTAAAGAGATCCCCGAACTACAAACGGTTCTGACCTGGAGCCGAAGCCAAAATCTTGTCGGCATAAGGTTGGCCAAACCCGAAGTATATTCCAGATATGTTTGACCTTAGATTAACCGGCCAAACGATGTTCCTTGACTTTAGAGGGCTTCTCAATCCTGGTGAATCGTAAGGTGAACTCTACAATCGAAGAGTGGTCTCACTCCGATCATAGAGCTCATTTATAAACCGAAGAGTATGATAGCCGAACCCTTTCGGCCATCGTAGAATGGACTCTACCGATGGTATTACAACCCTACTGATCGTAGAACTGTCCTAACAGGCAGTAGAGTGTTGGAGTGGTCCATAGAGTGGACCGTACGAGTCGTTCATGTTTAATTATTTAATATGTTATGACTGCATAGCTATGTTTAATCAGAGAGTGAAATCATATTATGTAGGGTACTTACCGAACAGAAACGTAGAGTAAATCATTAAGCAGCAGATCAGGCAAGTTTCTAATCGTACGTTTCTTATTGCAAGTTCCCTTCGCTTCTAGCTTTTATACTAATTGTTATACCATTGTGTATAGCTCTGTAAGTTCCCTACCTCACACACCATGTATGTTGTGTGCAAAGTTTCGCTTTACCCCAATCCTTGTATTGAGAAATTCTGAAATGTATTTAAGCGACTTCTATTTCCTTAAGCATGTGCTAAGTGGTTTAATTGCTTTAAAAAAATTACTCCACATTGATATTATTAGCATTCACATATAATGCATTTGGAATCGATTCTATTGTTGGATGGTATCACCATTTAAGGTTCTGTCATTCAAGAACTATACAAGGGAAGTCTAAGCCATTTGACCGGCTAGACATATGCACATTAAATAATTTGAAAGCTATCCAAACCCATTTGTTGGAATGGATTTTTTGACTACCATAAACAAACCCTTGATAAAAAGGGGAGCATCCTAAGTATCTGAAATACGATACAGAGCAGAATTAAATGGTATGCATATTCATAGGTATAAGAGGCCGATCCCCTCGCATACAGTTCTGGCGGTTGTAACCTAATAGGGGTCAGTCAATGCGACTAATGCCTTAAAGTGTGTTCATAGTCTATTTTGACTATCGAAAATAAATAATCAATCTTCTACTCCAATTTGAATCTTGATTATATTGTTCAGTTGTTTCATCAATCCTTTTTATTGTTAAAACATGTTGATTGTTATTCATATTCATTCATGATATATCTTTTATTCCCTTTAAATCTGCTGAGCAAAATTGTTATTTACCCTTGCTATATCATGAAAACATTACAGTTAAAAGTCCGAGTGCTCGAGCAGAGATAAAAGCAAGGAGAAGATGAAGTTCTAGGCTTCGGATAGGCACGCCATCTGTTTTGAATATGTGGTCTAGACTCTAGTTATGTAACACGAATTATGGTAGTTACCTGTTTGAACTTCGTGATGTATTATTTAAGGTTATAGACCTTGGGACCCCTTTGTAAGCCTTTTTAAATGATTAATATATAAGTATTTATTCCGCATTTAGTTGTCATATGTTCGTTAAAGGTGATTGGATGTTGTTGATCGTGAGCACTAAGTTCGGGGTATTGGTACCTGAATTTGGGGGTGTCACATCAGCAGGTTGATGAGTAGTAGAAATATGTTATGGTAGAATAAGACCTTGATAGACTTTTCCCGAATCAAATGACAATCAATCTCAATATGTTTGGTTCTTTCATGAAAGACTGGGTTTTTAGCAATCTGAATAGCGGATTTACTATCAGTATAAAGAGGGACAGGAAGTTGTGATTGAATCCCAAAGTCCGTGAGTAGGGCTAATATCCAAGTAACTTTACACACAGTGTTAGCCATTGTTATATACTCTGCTTCAGTAGATGACCTAGCAATAGTTTGTTGTTTCTTGCATTTCCAAGAGAGTAAAGAACCTCCAAACATCACACAATATCTAGAAATTGATCGTCTGGTCATAGGGCAAGTTCCCTAATCATCATCACAAAATGCTTGTAACTGAAGAGAGCTGGTAGAAGATAAAAGAAGGCCTTGACTTGGTGCAGCTTTAAGATATCTAACCAGCTTCAAGGCTGCATCCATATGAGCCATAGTAGGAGATGACGAAAACTAACTAAGAATATGAACAGCATAAGAGATGTCTGGTCGGGTAATGGTTAGATAGATGTGCCTACCAACCAGTCACCTATAAGCACTAGGATCTGTCAAAGGTTGTCCTGTGTCAATACTAAGTTTATGTTGATGTTCAATAGGAATTAAACTAGGCTTAGCTCCCAGTAGACCTGTGTTTGTAAGAATTTCCATTGCATATTTCCTTTGATGCAAACAAATTCCAGCAGAAGATCTTGCTTTTTCAAGCCCTAAAAAATACTTCAATGATCCAAGGTCCTTGACTTTAAACTGAGTATGAAGATAGAGTAGGACTTGAGCCATAATATCAGGATAAGTGCCAGTTAAGATTATATCATCAACATAGATAAGTATTGCAGTGAAAGAGTCGTTTGTCTTTAAAATGAATAAAGAATTATCATTAAGAGACTGTTTAAAGCCATAAGTCAACAATGTAGTAGAAAATTTGGAAAACCATTGTCTAGGTGCCTGCTTTAGGCCATAGAGTAATTTATGGAGTTTGCACACTGGTTTGTAAGATAGCAGCTCTTTAGGAACATGAAATCTAGGGGGCAAATCCATATATACCTCTTCCTGAAGATCTCCATGTAAGAAAGCATTGGTAATGTCCAACTGAGAAAGTTTCCAACCTTTAATAGTAGCAATGGACAACAGAAGCCTGACTGTGGTCATCTTTGCTACTGGAGCAAAAGTTTGAAAATAATCTAACCCTTCTGTTTGAGTGAAGCCCTTGGCAACCAACCGGGCCTTATACCTTTCCACACTTCCATCAGATTTATATTTTACTTTGAAAATCCATTTACACCCAATAGATTGTTTATGAGGTGGTAAAGACATAATAGTCCAAGTGTTATTAGCCTCCAAAGCATTAATTTCCACTTGCATAGCCTCACACCATTTTGAATCCTTAACTACTTGAGAGTAAGTTTTGGGCTCAACAATAGCAGAGGTAGAGGCTATAAAATGTTGATAACTAGAAGAAATATTAGAACATGTATCATAAATGGATAAAGGATATCCAGTGGAACAATGAAAGGAAGAAATACCTTGTTGTGATGCCAAAGGAAGAGTGGTTGGTAGATTCTGAGGTAAATCTGTATAATCTTAAAATTTTGCAGGTAAAGTTATTATTCTTGAAGGTCTTAACACAGGAATGGTGGACATATTAGGAGAGGAAGTATCAGATAACTGAATAATAGGAGCAGGTTGTGAGGATATAGAAGGTGTAGGACTGGAATGAGAAAGGGAATGAACAATATTATCAGAAAAATAATGAATGGGAACTGAGAAAGATGTATTTAGATCATCAATAAAAGTAAAATCAGAGTGAAGAACAGGATTAGAAGACTATACCTCATAGGCTGTAGCATAGGAAAAAATGTTTTCATGAAAGACTACATCTCTTGATACAAAGACCCTTTTTGTAGTGAGATCAAAAACTTTATAGCCTTTTTGATTAAAAGGATAACCAAGGAAGATACACTTGATAGCCCTGGGTGCAAACTTATCCTTTCGAAGAGACAAAGTGGAAGCATAACAAAGACATCCTAGAACTTTAAGATGACTGTAGGTAGGAGGTTTATGAAATAGGAGTTCATAGGGAGTTTTGTTGTGCAAAACTTTAGAAGGCATCCGATTAATAAGATATGTGGCTGTAAGAAGACAATCCCCCCAGAAATGAATGGGAAGATGAGCCTTAAATCTTATTGCTCTAGCAACTTCCAACAAATGTTTATGTTTTCTCTCAGCAACTCCATTTTGCTGAGGTGTCTCAACACAAGAACTTTGATGAATAATGCCAAGAATATCAAGCATAGGAGTCAGAGCTTTATTAAAGAACTTAGTCCATTATCTGACCTTAGAATTTTTACAGTGCCATCAAACTGTGTTTTGACATAACAAAGGAATTTATGTAGAACTGAAGCAACTTGAGACTTGGAAGATAACAAATAAGTCCATGTGCATTTTGTATTATCATTAACAATTGTTAGAAATGAAGTACAATTGTGATATGTCTTATGTCTATAAGGACCCCATAGGTCACAATGCAACAATTCAAATGGGTTAGAGGCAGTAGTGGAACTAATAGGAAATACATTTCTCATTTGTTTAGCTAATGGACATACATCACAATGAAAGGAAGAAGTACAATTGGATGGCACAAGATTAGATATAGTTTTGATGACATGAACAGGTAAGTGACCAAGCCTATCATGCCACAACTGTAGTATTGAAGAAGACTGAGTAGAACAGACAACATGATTAGAAACAGTAGGAGTAACAAGCTTGTACAAATTGTCCTTTAATCTACCAATCTATTTCACCTTCTTCATCACAAGGTCCTGAAATAGATAAACATTAGGAAGAAAAGTGATACAACAATGAATGTCTTGACTGAGTTTACTCATTGATATCAGGTTGAATTTGAAATCTGGTACACAAAGGACATCATGTAAAATAATGTCATCAGTGAGCCTAACAGTACCCTTGTGAGTAATAATAGAGGACTGACCATTAGGAAGATAAATGATAGAATTTATGAAGACAGGATTAACAAGCAAATCAAATGAGGTAGTAATATGATCAGTTGCACCAGAGTCTATAATCCAGTCACTTGATACAGAAAAACTAGGTAGACATACAATATTTACAGATGGAGAGACATGGATACCTGCTAGAGAAATGTCAGTGGTAGAATATAAATGATTTTTGATTGAGCAAAGTCAACAATTCTTGATACTGCGCAGGTGTAAAAGTGGCAGTTATGTTGAGGAATGCAGTCGAATCAGTTGATGGGGAAGGAACAGTTGAAACAGATGTGTGAGCACTGATAGATGGAGAAGCAGTAACTTGAGCAACAACTTTGTTTTCTTTATGAGATGTGCCCTTGAATTTAGGAGGAAAGCCATTCAAGAAGTAACATATATCCCTGGTATGGTTGGTTCCATGACAATAGGTGCACTCCAGATTGCCTCTCTTAAATGATTTTGGATCCAATTTCTTGTTACCAAATGTGCCTTTTGCAAACCGTGAAGCAGGTTGATTGTTGTTAAACTTGCTAAGAAGTGTTGCAGACTCGGGAATCACATTCATTTGACTAGTGTAATTTCTTTGTTTCTCCTCTTGTTGAATAAGAGCTAAAGCTTGATTTAGATTCAGCATAGGATTCATCATAAGGAGTTGGCCTCTTATGTTTGTAAACATATCATTTAGTCCCATCAGAAATGAAGTAACCTTCATGTTTTCATCACAAACTTCTTGTAACTTCAAAGCACCACAGGTGCACTTACAAGTGCATTTAGGAACATGAGTTAGGTTAACTAATTCATCCCAAAGAGTTTTGAATTTTGTAAAATAAGTAGACACAAACATTGAATTCTGTGTTAAGGAAGCCAAATCCTTCTTGATCTCGTACAATCAAGGACCATTGCTATGTGTGAATCGAATGTTTAAATCATTCCAAATATCAGTAGCAAGAGGTATGTAAACAATACTTGAACTGATTTCAGGAGAAATTGTATTAAGCAGCCACAAAATCACCATATCATTACATCTCTGCCAATGAATTAGGTAAGGAGATGTTTCACCTGGTTGATTGAACTTTTTGGTCACAAAACCGAGTTTGTTCTTCACAGACAGAGACAAGGACATTGCTCTACGCCATTAATTAAAATTGTCCCCAGTTAGGGTTTGCGAAACTAAAATTTGACCTGGATGATCTTGTAGTGATTGTGAATTTTGTAAATAATTTAAAATACTTATTGAGTTAATAAATATTCTAGATGATTTATTTATGGAGTAAAATAAATAAATCATGGAGATTATTATAGAATAATTTAATTATGTGTGAATATGTTGGTTAAAGTTGTATTAGATAATTTATATTTTAGTGTGTAATTTTATTACACTAAATAGTGATATTCTAATTTAATTAAAATAATTAAATTAGAGGATAAATGATTTAGTAATAAAGTGATTTATTAAATAAACTTATAATAATTTTGTTGTTAACGTTTAAATTGAATTTATTAATAATTAAGTTTAATAAGAATTTAAATGGTGTGACATAATAACTTTATAATAGGAGAATTATTAAAATAAATTAAAGTGGATTTTATAAAGTCTAGCCAAACATGGCCTTGTGACTTTTGGTTAATTCAACTAATGAAACTCCCCACTTAATATTCATCAGTTTATTTTGTTTACGTGACTGGTAAGGCTTAAAGAAGAACACACAACCCTTTGAGAGTGTGAGAAGAGAGAAGAAATTCTCTGCTAAAAATTGGAGAGAAGAACTCTAAGAATCAAAGGAGGGTGTTAGCTAAGCCACACAAATCATCTCAATCAAGTGCAAAGAAGAAATTGAAGGTATAATTTAGTTTAAAATTTTTATTCAAGTTATTAAAAATTAGTTCTTTGTAATTGATTTTGGTTGGCTAATTTATTAGAAGAGTTGTTAAATTTGTTAATATGTATGAATAATCTATAATATAATGTTTAAGTATGGTTTTGAGTGATTTAATTCATGAAAACAAGACTGAGAATGAAGAAAATTGAGTTTTGGTTAATATATATGTTTTGGTCTACTTTAGGTCTAAAATTATGTGTCGAATCATATTTAGAATCTGAAATTGAGGGTTGTATGTCGTAGTTCATTGAAATACGAAAACTTTGCAAAAAGAATGGATTTAAAAGATTGAAAAACGGATTCGTGGTGCTTGATTTCAGTAAGTGTGAAAAAATATGAAAAGTTAGCCAAAACTTTGATTTTTGGCCTTTAATTTGATTATTGAAGCTTTAGGTGTTGTTTGAATCAATTTAAAGGTATTGGATTCTGATTATTATATGTATATAACAACTGAGTTGGCTTAATTTAGTGGTTTGAATGAAAAAAAATTAGAAGTTGGGTGAATAGAGCCTGTAGTTCACGAACTGCAGAAACAAAATCTGTAGCTTAGCGCCGCAATGCTATTCTTGCAGCACAAAATGGGCGCTACAGCGCCGGACTTCAATGGGATCGGGTCGGGCAAGCGCCGCGGCGCCGGCTCAAGACCAAAACCTAGCGCCGCAACGCCGGTCCGGGTTTTCGGGTCAGGTCGGTTCTGTCGGGTCGGTCAGAAAATGAAAATTTTTCAGCATTTAAAATAAAATAATTTTTACATATGTGGTGCAACATGTTATGAAAAGCAGTATAAATAGTATAAAGGCATTAACAATATAGTTTTTAAAGTGGTTAAACGATTAGTTTGAATTAAACTGTGATCGTTGATTGCTCAAGTGTGACCTCAATATATAGGTTATTCGTGGGAACAAGTAAATAACATTATTATAGAAGACGTGTCAGGCAAGTTCTTAATCTTTGCTCTTTTATTGTTCAGCAAGGTTATTCAAATTGATGTAATGCCGATATTCTTTTGAAAAGCATTTCAATTCTTTTGAAAGCGTTATCTTGATAACTGAAAATTGTTCAATTGCTAACCATTGATATCCAATCATTGCTATAATATCCTGTTCAAGATTACTTATTATCAAACCTTGAATGATTATTGAACCCATTTTGATTCAACTAGTCCATAGTTGATGTGCGTTTCAAAAACTTGGATTTTCTTCGAAACTGTTCCAAACCAAATTTCTTTTGGTACGGACTCTGATTTCAGAACTGAGATGAACAACCCTAATATAGGGGAATAAGTTACACAATGGCGTTAAGGTGTATGTGCACATTACATTGTACGAATGGCTGATCCCCTAAAGTACGAGATGGTACTCCTATAGTCTATAAGACTGTTAACGGCTGCAGTAGAAATACTCGTTAACCTAAGGACATAGTTCATGGTCTTATAACCCTCAGATGTACTTTCGATCCCGAAATATAAACTTGATTCAAGAGCAAAGTTTCTTATCGAGCAAACAGTTCTTCATCTATGTTTTGGTTGAATTCAGAAAGGTTTATACTATTCATTTGAATTTATTCACCGATTATTCATATGATATTATTGTTATCTTTGTGGGCAATTGTTTGCTCACTCTTGCATAAATATTTGCAGCTAAAAATGGAAAGACAGATGAGCCGTCCTCGAGCAAGGGCAAGAACAAGATGAGTAACTGAAGAAGATTAGACTAAAGTTTAAAGAATTTGAACTATATAATGGACTTAATTTTATTATGTTATTCCGCCGTTATGATGTAATAATTAAGGTTAGATTACCAGGGATCGTATTGGTTATGTAATCAAACTTGGTTTGGATTATGTAATTTTTATTTAGTTTACCATGTTTGGTTTATATTATCTTTGTCACGGGTAGTTAGATGTGATTATGAAGTATCGTGAGTACCAGATCCGTGAAATTTAAGTACTCAGATTTGGGGGTGTCACAGATCTTATGGATGCAAATAGAATGGGTGACTTGGATCCAGTACAAGGATTTGATACTCACTCTCTGTGAAATTTGCTTCAGTGTTCGTCACTTCGGATGCTGTTGAAGTCGTCATGATGATGATGAATTATTAATGATGAAAAACCTAATTTGGAAAGTACAAAGAAGGCTAGAAAAATCTGAGAAACAATTAGCTTTAGCAGATCAGTAAAATTTGTTGAGAATCAGAGTATGGAATAATCGATTTTGCAGAATAAAAGAAACAAAAATTCAAGATTTGTGCCGAGATGGCTTTGATACCATGTAAAAAGATAAAATGAACATTCTAGAGAGAGAAAGAGTTATGAGAAAACCATTTTTTTCATTAAGCAAGAATGAACTAACATATTTCATTTATACAGCTAACAACTTTCTTGCTAAGCTAACTTCCTAACCAAACTTGCTTACATCAACAACTTAACATAAATAGCTATTCTTTGTATTTACAATAGTGCCCTTGTGATCATGAAGTGAATCATAGACGTTGATATCTTTTCACTATTCATCCAATAGTATAATATTAGTGTTGACAATTATTTTTGTTTTGTAAGATCATCTCTTTCAAAAACTTGTAGAAATGTTGAGTTTAATTTGGTACCTAGTTAGAGTCCTGTTTATAGTGTATTAAAGCAACTTGAATGAGATAATTTTATTCTAAGCTGGTTCATGAATCAAGAAAAACTAATGGTCATAATATTTATAAAATTTTCTTGGTAAGTCCAAAAGTAATAATTATAATACAAGGTAGTAATATTAATGTCTTATTACATTGCATGTTAAGTGGAGCAAAAGATACATTGCATTTTAAAAGATTCACTGCATGGTAGTAGACGATAATAAAAAAAATTCTTGAATTGAGTTGATTAAAAAAACTACTGAGTCAATTGGCACCAACGAAAATAACTGATCGTAATATATTTATTTTAATGTATATCAACCAATTGTGGCCATTATAAATTGTACATACATTAGTTACTGAATCAATACAACATAAATTAACACAACAATAAATTTCAAATATATTACTCCCTTCGTTCCAAATTAATTGCTTTTTTAGGACTTTTTTTAAGTCAAATTGACTATTTTTAAAATTAATAATTAAGCATATATAAATATATTTCTAAAATTATAAAAATTGAAATTAGTAATAAATTGTATATACTTTCTTTTGGTTATAATCTCTTCACCTATATTTTAACAAAAATAATAAAAAGATTAGTTCTAAAAAAAGACAATTTGACTTAAAATGGTCAAAATTGAACAATTAATTTGAGACGGAGAGAGTATCGCATATCCTGATAAAGAGTATTTAAATAGCTTTAAGTTGATTTATTTTCTGTGTCCATAAGTTAACTAGCCACCATACCACAGTAGAATACTCCATAAAGTATTGAAAGGGCTGTTTTTTAAATAATGCAGGTTAGGGATTATCTCTAAATAAGGGCTTATATGTAACAGAAAGTGTTAAATGGTTACTATAACAACCTAAAATTTTACAATCTCGTGAAAATGAAATAATCTAAAGTTACTATAACCTAAAATTTTACAATCTCATGAAAATGAAATAACCTACTTGTTTAATTATGCATAGGGTATTCAGTTGTAATTTATAAATACAATTAAAAAGAGAACAAAGAATACATGACAATTTATTTATTTTTTAAAAACAATTCATCAAAAATTTGCCTTGAAAAACAATAATTCACAAACCAAGTAAATACCTAAAAGTGGTTAAAACAAGACTAATCAACAAAAAATTAGGCGACCAAATTATGCACAAAAACGTGCAAAAGCAAACACTCCCAAGCTGTCCTCTGTTTTCTAATTAGTAATCAGTAACTGCGCAATCCAAGAACACTTCAAAGAATTTTATTTCCGGATATTGGTTCGTCTTTATCTGCTCTGTCATCTGCGTCTCCTGCATTATCATCAGCTAAATGGTCGAAAAAAGAAACAAGGTACCAGGGACAATTTTCATTCCAAGCACCCCTACTGGCCTGCGCTCGCCATTTTTGATCGGCTATCATATCAGGGGATAGTCCCCATTCAAGCATCTCTTTTTCAGTGTGATTGATTGCCAGGCTGTATTCTCCGCCAGGGCCTAACTGCATTACTCGAACCTCTGCGTTTCCTGGATTGTTTAGGTACTCGAATTGCTCAACCGTCCACTTAAACCACTTCATGAGGAACACTCGCGAAGCTAGCCCGTGGGATACAATTACAAAATTTAAGTCATCAGAGTGGTTATGATGAAGCCTATGCATGTCTATATCCCTCCAAAGCGATTCGAGAAAACCTGCACAAGTGTTTCATATTAAATTGCTATATAAGAAATCTAGTACTTATTGTTTTAAAATTGTGGAACTCGAGTCCCTTTCAACTACTCTGTAAACGCTTGAAACTAGAAAAGAATAAAATTACGAAATTAAAAATGATTATTGCTCTGTTGATCAATCGTCAACTTTCAAGCTGGAAAAGGCATAAAACTGACATTATCTGGTTTTTTGTGTTCTCCAATCATCCGAGGTGGATGAGAAGTATCAATGAAATTTTGCCTGTCATAAACAGAGAAGTAGAAGTTTCTCCATACAATGGATGTTTAAGCTTGTTTCACACATAACAAAAGTAAATTTAGAGCAAAATATATCAATCGCGCATATGATTTTTGCTAGCTTTGTGGAAGAGTAATGCTAGGGGTACCAATGTGTCATTACATAGCTCAACAATTCACGTATATTACATAATGATTCACCATAACGTGATCGAACAATGTATCTAATAATGATTAATGACACATCAATTTGGTATCCTAGCATTTCCTTTTGTGGGAAGGTAGCCCAATGCAACCCAGCTAGCCCAATCAACGCAAAAAAGCACCACTACCTTATAGCTTAAGGGGTGTTTATATAGGCACGCCCTAAAATGTAAAAGAGACTACATGACCCTTCATATATAAAACCAATTAACCATTTACTTTTTATCCATTTTGGCCTTAAGACAAAATGTGTATAGACTTGGTTCGTGGTTTCAAAACTTGATTATGAACATAAATGAACCTAAACTACTATATTAATTAATTATTTCCTTAATCAATAGAATTCTTTTTAATTTGACAGATTTTATAACATAATTTATTTAAAAAATTGAATGAAAGACTAGAACACATAAAATATTAGGAAACATTAAATAAAATAAAGATTTGTAACTGCTAAAACTTTTTGTTCATATATTTTAAGGCATGATATATAATTTAGTTTTATGTACTATAATGTATACGATAATAATTTACATTTCATGAAGATAACTTAAAGAGAATTGGAGTTTTTTTTTTTTTTAGCATAATTAATAATCTTCAAGTTCAAATGGACAAGTGATGAATGTATTAATCTGCCTCCCATTAGCTAATAAAGGTAATATAGTCTCTTTAATTGTTAAGGGTGTGCATATGTTATTGCCAAAAGCTTAATGTTATTGCACAAAGTTTTCCAATATATTGGCAATAGTCTAGCACCATTGAGATTCTATTTCTTTATCTGGGTAAAGTTCTTGAGAGCCTTCAAAACCAAGAATTAACACTGTCAACTGAAAAGAGTTATAATCAATTATATGCTTTTCCTCATTTTCTTTTGAACTACCTCGTAAATTTGTAATTGGCAAAAAGTGAAGATAATTTATTCCTCTTAAGCTACTTCTGCCAATGGATTCTGTTGTATATTCTCTCTATTTTTTGTTTATTTATTTATTTTGTTGCAATTTTGACTTGTGTAATCTAGAAAAGTGCCACCACAATGATAATTATCCCTAAACCCTCAGAAATTATATTAAATGTGAATAAAGCTGGGCTATAATCATACCCCTCAATTAGTCGGTAAAAAGTAGAAGAATACATAAGGAAATTGCTTCAACTTTCTTCGACAAGAAGTTCCGCTAATCTATTAAATATGTTTCCTTCCCTCATACTTATGCTCAATAGCCAATGTAATTCGAGCCTTATAAACTAATATCTTCAGCAAAATAGGTTTCCTATGAAACTATAGCATGACCATGTAACAGAGTTGATCTTTTTTCTCTTATTCCTTGTAATCTGTGTGATAAAGAATTCACTTCCCTTAGTTCTCTCAATCTCACTATAATATCAGCTATTACCTCTTATTCAAGAGTCTAATGCAGCTAGTATTGAAGACAGTAACTAGATTATAGTATCAGCTATTACCTCGTATTCAAGAGTCTAATGCAGCTAGTATTGAATACAGTAACTAGTAATATAACAGATTAACAGGAACTTGATAGAGCAAAAACCATCATTATCCCAAACATTGCATAGCAAACGACACGACTAAAATCCAATTTGTACCCTAAACTTTAACCCTAAAATCAATTTGCACCTTAAACTTTATTTTGAATTAAATACACCCTATAGTTTTAACGAGAAAACAACATACACCCTCCACACCTTCTACATCAAAACAATTTGCAACCAAAACTTTAGTATGGAGGGTGCAAATTGTTTTGAAATTCAAAGTTTAGGGTGCATTTAATTCAAAATAAATTTTAGGGTGCAAATTGATTTTAAGATTAAAGTTTAGGGTACAATTTGAGATTTAGTCTAAAAGACACTATAGCATTTACCTATTTCAAAAAGAGGGGGGGGGGGGGGGTTATTTTCACTTGGGAAAATAATATTTTTAGGTCTTACTAATACTTTGTGAAAATATATACATTTGGAATTTGCAAAACTGAGGGAAGATAACAAAATGAAATCTAAAAGTTATTCGAACATTATATAAACTAAATTTAAGAATTGCTACTGATATGTGAATTTTAGAGATATAGATAATTGGATTTATGTATGCTAAAGATAGTTTTTCTCATTTTTATATGTATTTTTATTTTCTCCCCTGTTTCATTTCCCCATGTTTTCCAAGTTTTCAAAACATACCTTAAAAAAAGAAAAGAAGTACAACACAACATGATAAAAAATTAGATAATTGATATTTTCACGTGTAAATATAATATTTCCTCTCTCACATAAATATAAGTCCACTCATTATATAAGTGAGAGAAACTACGTGCAAATATCATGTCATTGAAATATCAGTTTCCAACAATTAAAACAAACAAATACGCCCTCTATTTCATAATATTGACTTTTTAAAGTTAATTGGATATATTTTTAAATTCACAATTAAAATATATTAATTTATTTCTAGACAATACATTTATAAAAATAGTAAATTATCTAAAAAATACTAGTAAGTAATACTATTATTTATTTGCAAGATTAACATTTTCAAAAGTTAGATGATCAGGTAAATTTTGAATATAAAACTATGTCAAACTGACTTTGAAAGTCAACTTTTATATCGAAACAACACTTAAAGCTATGTTTGACAACCCAATCCCAATTTAACCTTTTAAAAACTGAAATTGAAATCACATTTGCAGTTCAATAAAATTCAAATTTAGTCAAAAACTTTGGTGCTCAATCCTGATTTCAAGCATAGTAATTGAGTTGCCAAACATAACTTAAAACAGAAATATTCTTACTTGAAACGCGATCAAACACATCAGCAGCAGATTCTCCCTCCGGAAACCGATAAAAGAACCTCCCAAATCTCTCTCTAGTCTCCTTAATCACCTTCATTCTCTCCGCCACCTGAAAATTCCCAAAATCCTGTTCTCTAATCCTAACTTCCTCCCTCACTCCGATCATCTTTTTCCGGTTAAACGACCGTCCGATCTCCCGTAGCGTCGACCGAGTCCGCTCGTACGGCGACACGTAGAAGTACACCTTCCAGTTGCTGGAGCGGCCCTCATCGGAGATAATCCGCCGGATCTTTTCTCCGGCGAGCTTGCCCTGCTCGATTCCTTGTTGAGTTAGCGGGATCTTGTAGTCCGGTGTGGTTCCGTAAGCTGAGCCGTCAATGTTGCCTTGGCTCTCGCCGTGACGAACCAGGATTATTCTCTTCGGTAGAGATTTATGCTGTGGTGTTACTACTGCTGCTGTTTGATTTGTCATTTTCTCTCTCTAAAAATGTAGATTTCTTCCCTCCCTAAAATATAGAAGGCCAATTCCTCTCTCTAAACTGTAGATGCCCACCCTCTCTAAAATTTTGCTTTTGCGTGTTTGGATAATGAATATGAACTTAAAGCGGAAAGTCAACGTTCTAAATAGAACGCTCTGAATAGAACACAGTCAAAAGAGTCCTTCTACAGATACCGGCTTCTAGCCATCGGTCGGAATTTTTATTTATTTATTTTTTTCTCTTTTGACTCCCAAAAAATTTATAAAAATTATTAGATTTATTAGAACTAATTTTTTTTTTAAAAATAGTCATTTAGGTGTAATTTTGATACATATACAAATTAATGTTGTATAATTTATACAACACTATTTTGTATATGTATCTAAATTACACTTATACTACGTTTGGATTGAAGGAATGGAATGAAGAGTGGAATAATTCACTCCATTTTAGTTGGAATGCGTTATTCCATATGTTCTCCCTCCCTTAAAGAACCAAACACACTTTTTTTTCATTTCAATCGCAACCAAATACAATTTTTTTTCATTCCATAAGAATAAGTCATTTCATTCCCCTTCTTATTCCATAAATCCAAACGTAGCATTAAATTATTATTTTTAAAAAAAAAAATTAATTCCAATAAATCTTATAAATTTTTTAGAAGTCAAAAAAAAAAAAAATTCCGACCGGTCGTTAGACCGATTGCTAGACGCCAGTCCCTGCAGAATTATTGTAGTCATAATCAGTCTTATTTTTCACACATAATTTGAATATGAAGTAATCCTATACTCCCACATTCGTTAGCGCGTTCATGGTTAAAGTACAAAAAAATACTGATAATAATATTTATAATCATTTCATTAGTTGTAATTTACTCTTTCAGTTTTAAATTTTAAAATTATTATTAGTTTTTGAAAGTATAAATTTAAAATATTATCAAACTTAAAATTAAGATAACTTTTAAAAATAAAAAAGGGATATACCCTATGGGGATTAATACGTCTATTTTTAGATAAATCTAACCATATAAATTTAAAGAACATATAAAAATATTTGAATATATGAATTTTCATATAATTTGACTTTACAGTGTGAAAGTTCAATTAATCTTAATTGTCAAAAAATATACTCCATCCGTTTCAAATTATATAATTATTATTGACTTTTGAAAGTCAAATGTGAAATATTTTCAAATTCAAAATTACGATGAATCATTAAATATTATGAAACAATAAAACTTACAGTGAATAATACTTTTTAGATAGTTTACAATATTTATCATTGTATTGATTAAAATTAAAAGAATTTATGTCAATTTTTAATTTTAAAATCTATTAAGTTGATTTTAAAAATCAATAATGATCAAATAATATGGAACGGAGGGTGTACTTATTTTATAATATTATAATAATGGTGCTACACAACCTCAAATTAAATAAAAATTTATGTTTACTCTTATTTTTGCATAATCTTAAAAACTTGAGATAAACTAATTTTATAAAACTAAGGTATATAACTTAAATACCTTAGAGTGTATCTCCCGTAAAATCTTTATTAAAAGTTATAAAATAATAAATTTTATAATAAATAATACTTTTTAGATAGTTTACAGTATGTATCATTATATTGACTAAAATTAATAGAATTCATGTTAATTTTGAATTTAAAAATATTTTAAGTTAACATAATAAAAGACACTATTTTGAAACTGGGAAAGTATTGCAGTTTTAAAATATCTCGGTCATTTTGGACTAATTTAAAAATATCAACTTATTTAGAAAACAATTTAAAATGAAGTTTAGATTAAATAAGTAACCTATTAATATGTGTATTTAATCTTATATTTGTTGAGTGTTACTATATTTACAAATGTACTATTTATTAACAATTTTGTCAAAAAACTTATTAAATCGTGGTTTCTAGAAATGCTTTCCAAAATATTTTATAAACGGGAGAAAATGAATTACTAAGTTTTGTTTTGTATTTTGTATTTTATTAAATAACTTAAAAGACTGAAATATATTGACATTATAAATTGTTACAAAAAATAAAAAGATTACAGTAAACATATTAGAAATGGTAATCCTTTCAAATAAAATAACAGATAATCATGAAGAGGAATAATCGTACCAACAACTAGCTAACATCACAAAAATTCTGAAAAATAGTCATATTTCAAAAATAATAATAAAATACGTAGATCTAAAAAGTCATTTAACACAAATAACAGAAAAACAAGTCGTTAATGACACACCCGAATCTAAACATCTATCTTTATTAATCTGGATATCGAAAAAATTATTACAAGCGAAAAACATAATTTTCAAAATGGAGAAAACAAAATCGCACAAGAGATGATAGTAAAACTTTCTCACAAAAAGAAAAAGAAATCAAACATCTCATGGAGAAAACCAAGCCTCGTAAAAAGAGAAAAATAAATTTCACAAAATGGGAGAATAAGTTACTCCCTTTGTTTTTTTTAATTGGCGTTTTAATTCTAAATTTTATTAAAAAGATGAGTGAGAAACAATTTGAAAAACTAAGTATTTAATACTTTATTAAAATCTGCAAACGACAAATAAAAAAGAATAATATTTTTTCTCTAAAAAAGACGAATAAAAAGAACAACGGGAGTATTATTAAATAAAAAAAAAATTAAAAGAGGATATCTCCAAAAATTAGAGAGCCCTCCTCAAATATAAGGGAGTCAGGGTTTTTAATTAGCTATAGGGAAATGAGAGAAAGGAGAGGGAGAGGGAGAGGGAGAGGGAGAGGGAGAGGATAATTACCGAGCAATAACATAATTTAACTTAAGTCTGGGAAAAATGTTAAATTTTTAAAGATTACTCTCTCGGTCTTTAAAAAAATGAGCAAAATATAAATTTTATACATATTAAAAAAAAGAGTAAATAAAGTTTTAAATTTTGTTTAATGGTCCCATAAAATTTATAAAATGAGGAGTAGTTTTATTTTTTTATATTAACAGATCTCACTAAATAACATAATTATTATTTATTTTATGTATTTTATCTTATTTTTTAAAAATGACCCCGCCCGCCCGGACGGCGGCGACGCGTGTGGGTTCGAACCAAGCCTTGGCTAGGTCCTCTCCCTTCCACAAAAGTGGGGTGTCCCTTGGGGCCCTTCCCATTGAACAAACATCCCATATATAAAGTATTCATTTTTCCCTCTAATGCCCTATGTGGGACTTTGCAATTTTTTTAACATTTCAAGTAGGTGATTTTGGAGTCAATTTTCTCATTCAATTCTTAATGGATTTGAACACATAAATATACCAAGTTATACTCCTCACAAAGGAGAACATATTGGTGCAAAAACCCGACATCTCCGGAGTGTGGGTCCTACAATAAATTGAGCATCAAAATGCTCTAATATTTAATATTTCAATTCCATTTCCAACAATCCCCCACATAAATATAAAATTGGCTTTATATCATGTAGAAGAAAAAAAATATGTTATGAATATGCATACACTAGTTCGAGTACATGAGAAAAGATACTTCATCGGGTTAAGTAGCCCAGTGGCTTTGAACTTGCCCTAGTAAAGTCTATTGGATTTACTTGGCTAATCAGTAGACTTGATGTCTTTGAACCGTCAGCTTTTCGTGTAAACCAAGATAATAGAATTCACAAAATATCTCTTCAAACATTATTGGTTCTCACGTTTGTGTCCATTTTGGCCTTGAAACACCTCTTGGTTCCGTGAGTATATTAGAGAATTCAGCCTTCAAAATTCTCACAGAAGTGGCCCCCTTCTTACTCACGTAGGTGACTTCTATTAAGAGTATCCTGCAATACTCCACTTGAACGTATTTCAAGATATAAAAGTCATTAAAAGCGTAACTTATCCTGATTCTCGCGGCAGATGTGCACTGTCTCATAACAGGAATGGATAGGAAGAAATATCTCCTCAGTGCGTTACTGAGTACTACATAGTTCGGTTTGCCCATTGAACCTAGATCTTGGGATCTCCAGTCAGCTAGGTTGGGTTGCCACTATGACGACTCTTTTTTTTTAAACAGTAGGCTTTAAACCCATTCCCTTCGATGATTTTTCTACTTGCTCTCTTGTTAAACCTTTCATAAGCGGATCCGCAATATTATCTTTTGACTTTACATAATCAATTGAGATAATTCCATTTGAGAGCAACTGTCTAACGGTATTATGTCTTCGTCTTATATGGCGTGACTTACCGTTATATAAATGACTCTGTGCTCTTCCAATCGCTAATTGGCTATCACAGTGTATACATATAGCTGGCACAGGTTTTGACCAATTTGGAATATCCTCTAAGAAATTACGAAGCCACTCAGCTTCTTCTCCAGCTTTGTCTAAAGCAATGAATTCTGATTCCATTGTAGACCTTGCAATACACGTTTGTTTTGAGGATTTCCAAGATACCGCTGCACCTCCAAGGGTAAAGACATACCCACTTGTGGATTTTGAGTCTTTAGTGTCAGATATCCAATTAGCATCACTATATCCTTCCAATACTGCTGGATATCTTGTATAGTGCAGTCCATATTTTTGAGTATGTTTTAAATATCCTAAAACTCTCAAGATTGCTTTTCAGTGATCTTTACCTGGATTACTCGTATACTGTAAGATCCCGACTTTATGAAATAAAAGTTTATTATTTTCTTTATGATAAATTTTTTTTATAGTAAGGTGCGTAATTGTATAAATGATAGTTAAGGGTGTTATATGCGAATTATCTGATAAACAGTGTATGTCGGGGAATATTCTTTTTATCGGGGAATATTCTTTTTGTCGGAGAATATTATATTCGGCACCGTACGACGGCGCCGAAATATCAAAATATTAGTGGGCCCCACAAATGACAAAATTGTCAACGATAGTGGGCCCCATTGTCGGATACTGAAAGCGACAGTATTTTGTCAACAGTATTATCACCGGCAACTGTTGAAATACCCGGTAATAAAAAGAACAGTAAAATGCGTTATTCTACAGTAGTACGCGGTATTTCACAGGCACACGGTATTGCACAGTATTTTAAATTATTGATTCAATAATTGATAAAGTAGCAATTACACAGTATTTTGATTCAATAATTACAATAGCATCCGCATGGTACTTTTTATTATTTATCATAGCATTGTAACTCATATTAATTGTTATGATATTTTAGCATTATTGATGGATTAAAAGCGGAGTCTAACTTAGGGGTACCTAATTGAAATTTTAAAATTCACATGCTGTGAACTATTGGTTCACATGTGGGAACTATTGGTTCACATGTGGGAACTATTAGGGGATGTTATGCAAGATTGATAATACTTGAGGGATTATATTAAAAAGTAGAGGCAAAGATGAAGGTATTAAAGTGTAATAAGTCAAGCCCTTATTATGCAATTAATGAAACTTGGTTTTCCTATAAATAGGAGGGGTTATCTTAAGAAATCTTCACACATTCCTTACTTATACTCCCTCTCTCTCTCTCTCTAAATTTCTTGAGTTCTCTTAGTGTGCTAGGCTATTGTGAGTATTGGTGAGAATACTAGTATTGTCCAAGTTAATAAACTTCATAGAAAGCAACATCCAATCACTTATTAACGAAGGTAGAGGATATCATTTCTTTCATACTCTTATGTAATATCATTTGCTTCCTTGTTCGTAAGTGATATTATACTCAGAAAGGTTGTTATTCATTCCGTATTAATTTGTGGGGATAACCTGTCCGTGCGGTATGACGCACGCCTGGTGAATACCCTTTTGTATTCATTCCTTATTATTCTGTGGGAATAACCTGTATGTACGAGTGTCGTACCTGGTGAATACCCTTTTGTATTCATTCCTTATTATTCTGTGGGAATAACCTGTATGTACGAGTGTCGTACCTGGTGAATACCCTTCTGTATTCATTCCTTATTACTCTGTGGGAATAACCTGTATGTACGAGTGTCGTACCTGGTGAATAACCCTTTGTATTAATTACTTATTAACCTGTTGTGGAAATAATCTGTCTACGCGGATTATCGCATGACGGGTGAAAATCCATTTGCAATTTCATATATTCTGTTATACTCGTATAACGTATCATTTCTTTTGTACTTTTTAAGGAATATATTTTCTTTCACATTTCTTCATTTATGATAAGAAATCTCTGTTTGTTTCCAAAACCTTATTTTAAATGGTGAAAATCCTTTAAAATTTGTTGAATATCCTTAATAGTTTGTGCTTCATCTAATATCTTTTTACCTGAATCTTTCTATTTCGTTTGATACGATATAGTTGAATCGTAAATTTTATTTTCTTGAATATCATTCTTGAATTTGACTCCACAATTTGGTCATCATGTTGGCAATTTGGTCAACCTTCAACACTGGATAAATTAAACGTTTATTCTTATTCTTGATCTCACTGTATTCATTCTATATCATTGTCATCATCTTCATCCTTAAATTGTGGTGATAGTTCTCTTTAGCCCGTAGTGCAAAAATGAACTGGCGTGACATGATTTTGACCAAACTGTGTATTGATATTATCATGACTTTTGGTGTTACAAACAAAGGCGTATGGTGAAAGTTCTCTTTCGCCCGTAGTGCAAAGATGAACTGGCGTTTGGCATGATCATGACCGGTGATGTTACAAATAAATATCTTTGGCACATAGTGCAAAGATAGGCTGTTGAATATAAACTGTTGATTTGGATGTTCATAAACAGGGATTGTTGATTGGTGTTACAGGGATAAAATATTGGTGGTGATCCTTTAACTTATAGACGATGGTAGATATTATAATCTACTTGACTCTTCTAATGGATTGTTCGTTCCGCTGCAGTTGTGTTGAACAATTATAATATTTTTAAATCTCTGATTTATTATTGTTGAAGACTAAAGATAATTTTTATTCTTCATTATCTTAGTCATGATATTTCTTACTGGGCTATTTGTGCTCACCCTTTTCCTTTTTGTTCCATTGTTCTCCTCAGGAAAAGAGATGTAGCGGGGACTAGCCGGGGAATGGAGTGATGGTCCGAGATAATAGAAGTGTCTCAATACCTTACTATTAGTGTGACAATAAGTGTATTGAGAATTTAAGATGTATTTGTATTGTGTTGTCGTATTTTGCACGATACTTAATATTTGTAAATGGGAAAATTCATATTTGTATTTATATTTTGTGAAATGTTATTGGCGACTCAAAATGGGTTGTATGGACCTATTTTGGGGGCGTCACAGTTGGTATCAGAGCTTAGGGATATGATCTCTGGTAGAGATCTGGGATTAGAACTAGGAGGGGAGAGACGAGTAAAATCCTTCGCTAGTGTGTCCTACCTAAGCTATTTTTGGTTATTTAAGTAATTGGTTTTGTTATAGGGACAAGATGTTGCATGTCTATTTCTTTAACTAATATTTGTTTTGTGATCACATTTCAGAATGACATCTGAAAACCAAGAGATTCACTATGAGACCATTGTGGCTGAAAACCAGGAAGCTACAAATAATTCGGGTGCAAACTCAGAACATCATGATGTTAATCATGATGCTAACAACCGGATGAATGATGAACTTTTTAGGAACTTCATGCAATACCTGCAGAACCAGGCGAGAAGAGCTCCTGTCTACAATACTGGCAGAAACGCTGATAATGTACGGATGGTCACTGCCAAGCAGTTCAAAGAATTGGGGCCACCTGAATTTTTCGGCAAGCCAGATCCACTCAAGGCAGAGGCATGGCTTAAACAATTAACAAAGATATTTGATGTACTGCGTTGCACGGACGACCAAAAGGTTTCTTTTGTCACCTTTATGTTACGAGGAGAAGCGGATCATTGGTGGGAATCTGTGAAACGTACCCATCATTCGGCACTCGAGATGTCTTGGGTCGAGTTCCAAGAATTATTTAACGAGAAGTATTTCCCGGAAAGTATTCGTCATATGAAGGAGGTAGAATTCATCAAACTGGAACAGAACAACATGACGGTGTCACAGTACGAAGCCAAGTTCGCCGAGCTGTCACGTTTTGCATCCCATTTGGTGGACACTGAGAAACGGATGACACGAATGTTCCTACGAGGTTTGAAACCAGAGATTCGCCAATATCTCGTTTCTCATAAAATTTGTATATACGCAGATGTTGTGGATAGGGCTCAAGTAGTGGAGCAGGAAAGAGGACTACTACAACCAGGGAGCAACACCATTAGCACAAACATTCGTTACATCTACAGTTTATAAATCTTGCTTTGTTCAAATCGGCACCCTCACATTACCTGTTGATCTTATCTCCTTGAACATGCATGAATTTGATGTGATTTTGGGAATTGATTGGTTAACTGCTCATCATGCTAAAATTGATTGCTTTCGTAAGGTCATTAGTTTTCATATTCCTAATCAACCTATTATGCGAATTCAAGCAACCAAACCATTGAAATCAATAACCATCATTTCTAGTCACAAAGCCATTCGTTTATTGAAAAACGGATGTCAAGCCTTCTTAGCCCATGTAACGGATTTAAATAAAAGTACGTCAGATTTGAAAAATATTTCTGTGGTTAATGAGTTCCCTGACGTATTTCCCGAAGAACTTCCTGGCCTACCCCCAGACCGTGAAATTGAATTTTGTATCGACCTTGAACCCGGTACGAAACCTATTTCCAAAACTCCATATCGAATGGCTCCTATTGAACTTCAAGAGTTAAAAGTCCAACTACAGGAGTTGTTAGACAGCGGTTTCATACGTCCGAGTACATCGCATTGGGGTGCTCCTGTTTTATTCGTAAAGAAGAAGGACGGGAGTATGAGACTTTGCATTGACTATCGGGAGTTAAACCATGTCACCATCAAAAATAGGTACCCGTTCCCTCGCATTGATGACCTGTTCGACCAGTTACAAGGTGCTCAGTTCTTTTCAAAGATCGACCTCCGTTCTGGTTATCATCAGTTAAAAGTTAAAGCTGATGACATTCCAAAGACTGCCTTCAGAACTCGATACGGGCATTATGAATTCCTAGTCATTTCTTTTGGATTGACTAATGCTCCTGCTGCTTTCATGGATATGATGTGTGACGCCCCCAAAATAGGTCCATACAACCCATTTTGAGTCGCCAATAACATTCCACAAAATACAATTACAAATACGAATTTTCCAATTTACAAATATTAAGTGTCGTGCAAAATACGACAACACAATACAAATACATCTTAAATTCTCAATACACTTATTGTCACACTACTAGTAAGGTATTGAGATACTTCTATTATCTCGGACCATCACTCCATTCCCCGGCTAGTCCCCGCTACACTCTCTTTTCCTGAGGAGAACAAGGGAACAAAAAGGAAAAGGGTGAGCACAAATAGCCCAGTAAGAAATATCATGACTAAGATAATGAAGAATAAAAATTATCTTTAGTCTTCAACAATAATAAATCAGAGATTTAAAGATATTATAATTGTTCAACACAACAACTGCAGCGGAACAAACAATCCATTTGAAGAGTCAAGTAGATTATAATATCTACCATCGTCTATAAGTTTAAAGGATCACCACCAATATTTTGTCCCTGTAACACCAATCAACAATTCCTGTTTAGGAACATCCAAATCAACAGGTTATCTTCCACAGCCTCTCTTGGCAGTACGGGCCAAAGATATTTATTTGTCACACAAATCAACAATTGCAACAGCCTCTCTTTGCACTACGTGCCAAAGATATTTATTTGTAACAGCACCGGACCTGATCAGGCCAAACGCCAGTTCATCTTTGCACGACGGGCCAAAGAGAACTTTCACCACAATTTAAGTATGAGGATGAGGATGGATGACAATGATACAGTGAGATCAAGGATAAGAAAAACTTTATAATTTAATCAGTATCAAAGATTGACCAAATTGCCAACACGATGACCAAATTGTGGAGTCAAATTCAAGAATGATATTCAAGAAATTTTTTTTCATGCTTCAACTATAAACGTATAAAATGAAATAGAAAGATTCAAGTGAAAAGATATTAGATGAAGCACAAACTATTAAGGATATTCTACTAATTTCAAGGATTTTCTCCATTTAAAAATAAGGTTTTGGAAACAAACAGAGATTTCTTATCATAAATGGAGAAATGTGAAAGAAAAGATATTCCGTAAAGAGTACAAAAGAAATGATACGTTATACGAGTATAACAGAAATATATGAAACTGCAAATGGGTTTTCACCCGTCATGCGGTAATCCGCGTAGACAGATTATCTCCCCAAAAGATTAATAAGTAATGAATACGAAGGGTTATTCACCCGTCATGCGGTAATCCGCGTAGACAGGTTATTCCCACAAATTAATACGGAATGAATAACAACCTTTCTGAGTATAATATCACTTACGAATAGGGAAGCAACTGATATTACATAAGAGTATGAGAAAAATATGATATCCCCTACCTTCGTTAATAAGTGATTGGATGTTGCTTTCTATGAAGTTTATTGACTTGGACAATACTAGTATTCTCACAAATACTCACAATAGCCTAGCATACTAAGAGAACTCAAGAAATTTAGAGAGAGAGAGGGAGTATAAGTAAGGAAGGTGTGAAGATTTCTTAAGATAACCCCTCCTATTTATAGGAAAACCAAGTTTCATTAATTGCACAATAAGGGCTCGACTTATTACACTTTAGTACCTTCATCTTTGCCTCTACTTTTTAATATAATCCCCCAAGTATTATCAATCTTGCATAACATCCCCTAATAGTTACCACATGTGAACCAATAGTTCCCACATGTGAACCAATAGTTCACAACATGTGAATTTTAAAATTTCAATTAGGTACCTCTAAGTTAGACTCCACTTTTAATCCATCAATAATGCTAAAATATCATAACAATTAATATGAGTTACAGTGCTATGATAAATAATAAAAAGTACCATGCGGATGCTATTGTAATTATTGAATCAAAATACTGTGTAATTGCTACTCTTATCAATTATTGAATCAATAATTTAAAATACTGTGCAATACCGTGTGCCTGTGAAATACCGCGTACTACTGTGGAATAACGCGTTTTACTGTTCTTTTTATTACCGGGTATTTCAACAGTTGCCGGTGATAATACTGTTGACAAAATACTGTCGCTTTCAGTATCCGACAATGGGGCCCACTATCGTTGACAATTTTGTTATTTGTGGGGCCCACTAATATTTTGATATTTCGGCGCCGTCGTACGGTGCCGAATATAATATTCTCCGACAAAAAGAATATTCCCCGACAAAAAGAATATTCCCCGACATACACTGTTTATCCGATAATTCGCATATAACACCCTTAACTATCATTTATACAATTAAGTACCTTACTATTTAAAAAATAAAAATTTATCATAAATAAAATAATAAACTTTTATTTCATAAAGTCGGGATCTTACAATCTCCCCTCCTTATGAAATTTCGTCCTCGAAATTGACGTACATACCTGGCATTTCGAAGAGGTGAGGATACCTTGCTCTCATTTCAGATTCTAACTCCCAGGTCATTTCCTCAACATCATGGTTTCTCCATAAAACTTTGACTTGAGGTATAATCTTTGATCGTAGAATCTGTTCCTTCTTATCCAAGACCTTGACAGGTATCTCTTCGTACGTCAAATCCTCTGTTATCTCGTCTGGTTCTAACTCAATAATGTGGTTTGGATCTTTCACATATTTACGTAGCATGGATATGTGAAAAACATTATGAACACGAGACATGCTTGGCGGTAAGGCGAGTCTGTAGGCCACAGCTCCTACTCGGTCGAGGATTTCAAATGGACCGATGAATCGAGGGTTAAGCTTTCCTCTCTTTCCGAATCGCGTAACACCTTTCCACGGGGCAACACGTAAAAATACATGATCTCCGACACTGAATTCCTCGTCTCTTCGATGAAGATCGGCATAACTCTTTTGTCGATCTTGAGCTGTTTGTATACGTTGCCGGATCATTTGGATCTTTTCCGTAGTCATACGTATCAAATCGGGTCCCAATAATTTTGCCTCACCTACTTCATCCCAACATGCTGGAGATCGACACCTTCGTCCATACAGCGCCTCGAAGGGAGCCATGCCTATACTTGCTTGATAACTGTTATTGTAAGAGAATTCCACCAATGGCAAGTATTTGTCCCAACTTCCTTTGAAGTCTAGTACGCAGAGTCTTAATAGATCTTCAAGGGTTTGAATAGTCCTTTCCGATTGCCCATCTGTTTGGGGATGATATGCAGAACTGAATCGTAATTCAGTGCCCATAGCTTTTTGCAAGCTTACCCAAAATCGTGAAGTGAACCTAGGATCTCGATCAGAAACGATGGATACTGGCATGCCATGCAATCTGATAATCTCGCTTATATACATACTAGCAAGACGCTCAAGTGAATAACTTTCTCGTATAGGCAAGAAATGAGCAGACTTGGTCAATCTATCTATAATGACCCAAATTGCGTCTAAGCCTTGAGAAACCTTGGGAAGACCTGTCACGAAATCCATGTTGATGTGTTCCCACTTCCATTCTGGAATCTCAAGTGGTTGCAATGGACCCCTTGGTACTTGATGTTCTGCCTTGACACGTTGACAAGTTAAACATCTTGCAATAAACTCTGCAATCTCTCTCTTCATATTGTTCCACCAAAATGTATGTCGAAGATCACGATACATTTTGGTACTTCCCGGGTGGATTGCAAATGGTGTGTTGTGTGCCTCCATCATGATTTTGTATTTCAAGTCAGGGTCGTTAGGAACACACAGTCTAGAGTTGACTCGAAGTATTCCGTCTTCGTCGACTCTTGCTTCTGGAATAGCACCTTCTTTGTACCTTTTTCTTCATATTCACCAACTCCGGGTCTGTAACTTGAGCAGCTTTAATTTTGTCGATTAAAGCCGGTTCTACCTGTATATGTGCGATTTTCACATGGGTTCTTGGAGCCTTTAACTCTATCTCCATCCTTTGTAAATCATCCAAGATGAGCCTTTGCGATGTCAGTAATGCACTCGTGCTTGTATATGATCTTCTACTCAATGCGTCAGCTACTACGTTCGCCTTTCCAGGATGGTATTGGATGGTATGGTCGTAATCTTTCAACAGCTCGAGCCAACGCCGTTGTCGCATGTTGAGTTCCTTCTGGGTGAAGAAATATTTGAGACTTTTGTGGTCTGTATAGATCTCCACTTTCTCTCCATACAAGTAATGTCTCCAAATCTTCAACGCGAAAACGACTGCTGCCAACTCGAGATCATGAGTAGGATAATTCCTCTCATATTCCTTGAGTTGCCGAGACGCATAGGCTATAACCTTCCCATGTTGCATTAGAACACAACCTAGTCCTTTGCCTGAAGCGTCGCTGTAGATGACAAATCCTTCCGATCCTGATGGTATTGCCAATACAGGTGCTGAAATGAGCCTTCTTTTGAGTTCTTGAAAACTCTTCTCGCATTCTTCGCTCCATTTGAATGTTGTGCTTTTCCGAGTCAGTTGAGTTAATGGAATGGCTATTCGAGAAAATCCTTCTACGAATCTCCGATAATAACCAGCTAGACCCAGAAAGCTTCGTACTTCGGTTGCTGACTTAGGTTGTTCCCAATTTGATACTGCTTCAATCTTCGCTAGATCCACCGAGATTCCTTGTTTAGAAACCAAATGACCAAGGAATGCAACTTCCTCAAGCCAGAATTCACATTTCTTCAACTTAGCATATAACTTGTTCTCACGAAGCTTTTGAAGTATCAGCCTCAAGTGTTTGCTCATGATCTTCACGACTTTTAGAATATATGAGAATGTCATCAATGAAGACAACCACGAAATGATCCAAATAGTCCTTGAATATCCGGTTCATCATATCCATGAAAGCAGCAGGAGCATTAGTCAATCCAAAAGACATGACTAAGAATTCATAATGCCCATATCGAGTTCTGAAGGCAGTCTTTGGAATGTCATCAACTTTAACTTTTAACTGATGATAACCAGAACGGAGGTCGATCTTTGAAAAGAACTGAGCACCTTGTAACTGGTCGAACAGATCATCAATGCGAGGTAACAGGTACCTATTTTTGATGGTGACATGGTTTAACTCCCGATAGTCAATGCATAATCTCATACTCCCGTCCTTCTTCTTTACGAATAAAACAGGAGCACCCCAAGGCGATGTACTCGGACGTATGAAACCGCTGTCTAACAACTCCTGTAGTTGGACTTTTAACTCTTGAAGTTCAATAGGAGCCATTCGATATGGGGTTTTGGAAATAGGTTTCGTACCGGGTTCAAGGTCGATACAAAATTCAATTTCACGGTCTGGGGGTAGGCCAGGAAGTTCTTCGGGAAATACGTCAGGGAACTCATTAACCACAGAAATATTTTTCAAATCTGACGTACTTTTATTTAAATCCGTTACATGGGCTAAGAAGGCTTGACATCCGTTTTTTCAATAAACGAATGGTTTTGTGACTAGAAATGATGGTTATTGATTTCAATGGTTTTGGTTGCTTGAATTCGCATAATAGGTTGATTAGGAATATGAAAAACTAATGACCTTACGAAAGCAATCAATTTTAGCACGATGAGCAGTTAACCAGTCAATTCCTAGTATTACATCAAATTCATGCATGTTCAAGGAAATAAGATCAACAGGTAATGTGAGGGTGCCGATTTGAACAAAGCAAGATTTGTAGACTGTAGATGTAACGAATGTTTGTGCTAATGGTGTTTCAACAGATAAGTCAAAATCTAATTTTCCAGGAGTCAAATTCAGGCGTTGAGCACATGTTGGTGAAATAAAAGAATGGGTAGAACCAGTATCTAATAAGGCATAGACTTCACAAGAGTTAATAAGTAGTTTACCCGTAATAACCTCGTTCGGATTCTGCGCTTTTTGTGACGTCACGACAAAAGCTCTCCCTTGAACCACAGACTTTGATTTGTCCGTGACCGCCTTCGGTGTCATCATTGCAGCTGGACTTGACTTCGCTGCATGACAAAAGCGAGCTATATGGCCTTCCTTTCCACAATTATAACATACTTGGGATGGTTGTGTACAATTTGGACTAATGTGTCCTTCCTTCCCACACCTGAAACATCTAACAGGTGGCCGTTCTCCTTCTTTCGGAACTGGTGCTGGTGCTGGTGCTGACGTTGGTGCCTTTCCATGGTTGTTGAATCTCCTCTTCTTGGAATTGTTGCCACTTGACTCACTCCTTCTGTTATCGGGGCCAGGATTACCACCGAAGTGGTTACCATTTCCGGTGTTGTGATTCCCTCCTCGTTGATTATCATTATTTCGATAATTGCTGCCACCATTACGATTATTACCGTGATTTTGCTCTCGTGGTTGGGTGTCGCTCCCTGGTTGTAGTAGTCCTCTTTCCTGCTCCACTACTTGAGCCCTATCCACAGCATCTGCGTATATACAAATTTTATGAGAAACGAGATATTGGCGAATCTCTGGTTTCAAACCTCGTAGGAACATTCGTGTCATCCGTTTCTCAGTGTCCACCAAATGGGATGCAAAACGCGACAGCTCGGCGAACTTGGCTTCGTACTGTGACACCGTCATGTTGTTCTGTTCCAGTTTGATGAATTCTACCTCCTTCATATGACGAATACTTTTCGGGAAATACTTCTCGTTAAATAATTCCTGGAACTCGACCCAAGACATCTCGAGTGCCGAATGATGGGTACGTTTCACAGATTCCCACCAATGATCCGCTTCTCCTCGTAACATAAAGGTGGCAAAAGGAACCTTTTGGTCGTCCGTGCAACGCAGTACATCAAATATCTTTGTTAATTGTTTTAAGCCATGCCTCTGCCTTGAGTGGATCTGGCTTACCGAAAAATTCAGGTGGTCCCAATTCTTTGAACTGCTTGGCAGTGACCATTCGTACATTATCAGCGTTTCTGCCAGTATTGTAGACAGGAGCTCTTCTCGCCTGGTTCTGCAGGTATTGCATGAAGTTCCTAAAAAGTTCATCATTCATCCGGTTGTTAGCATCATTATTAACATCATGATGTTCTGAGTTTGCACCCGAATTATTTGTAGCTTCCTGGTTTTCAGCCACAATGGTCTCATAGTGAATCTCTTGGTTTTCAGATGCCATTCTGAAATGTGATCACAAAACAAATATTAGTTAAAGAAATAGACATGCAACATCTTGTCCCTATAACCAAACCAATAACCAAAAATAGCTTAGGTAGGATACACTAGCGAAGGATTTTACTCGTCTCTCCCCTCCTAGTTCTAATCCCAGATCTCTACCAGAGATCATATCCCTAAGCTCTGATACCAACTGTGACGCCCCCAAAATAGGTCCATACAACCCATTTTGAGTCGCCAATAACATTCCACAAAATACAATTACAAATACGAATTTTCCCATTTACAAATATTAAGTGTCGTGCAAAATACGACAACACAATACAAATACATCTTAAATTCTCAATACACTTATTGTCACACTACTAGTAAGGTATTGAGATACTTCTATTATCTCGGACCATCACTCCATTCCCCGGCTAGTCCCCGCTACACTCTCTTTTCCTGAGGAGAACAATGGAACAAAAAGGAAAAGGGTGAGCACAAATAGCCCAGTAAGAAATATCATGACTAAGATAATGAAGAATAAAAATTATCTTTAGTCTTCAACAATAATAAATCAGAGATTTAAAGATATTATAATTGTTCAACACAACAACTGCAGCGGAACAAACAATCCATTTGAAGAGTCAAGTAGATTATAATATCTACCATCGTCTATAAGTTAAAGGATCACCACCAATATTTTGTCCCTGTAACACCAATCAACAATTCCTGTTTATGAACATCCAAATCAACAGTTTATATTCAACAGCCTCTCTTTGCACTACGTGCCAAAGATATTTATTTGTAACACCAATCAACAATTTCAACAGCCTCTCTTTGCACTACGTGCCAAAGATATTTATTTGTAACATCACCGGTCATGATCATGCCAAACGCCAGTTCATCTTTGCACTACGGGCCAAAGAGAACTTTCACCACAATTTAAGTATGAGGATGAGGATGATGACAATGATACAGTGAGATCAAGGATAAGAAAAACTTTATAATTTAATCAGTATCAAAGATTGACCAAATTGCCAACACGATGACCAAATTGTGGAGTCAAATTCAAGAATGATATTCAAGAAATTTTTTTTCATGCTTCAACTATAACGTATAAAATGAAATAGAAAGATTCAAGTGAAAAGATATTAGATGAAGCACAAACTATTAAGGATATTCTACTAATTTCAAGGATTTTCTCCATTTAAAAATAAGGTTTTGGAAACAAACAGAGATTTCTTATCATAAATGGAGAAATGTGAAAGAAAAGATATTCCGTAAAGAGTACAAAAGAAATGATACGTTATACGAGTATAACAGAATATATGAAACTGCAAATGGGTTTTCACCCGTCATGCGGTAATCCGCGTAGACAGATTATCTCCCCAAAAGATTAATAAGTAATGAATACGAAGGGTTATTCACCCGTCATGCGGTAATCCGCGTAGACAGGTTATTCCCACAAATTAATACGGAATGAATAACAACCTTTCTGAGTATAATATCACTTACGAATAGGGAAGCAACTGATATTACATAAGAGTATGAGAAAAATATGATATCCCCTACCTTCGTTAATAAGTGATTGGATGTTGCTTTCTATGAAGTTTATTGACTTGGACAATACTAGTATTCTCACAAATACTCACAATAGCCTAGCACACTAAGAGAACTCAAGAAATTTAGAGAGAGAGAGGGAGTATAAGTAAGGAAGGTGTGAAGATTTCTTAAGATAACCCCTCCTATTTATAGGAAAACCAAGTTTCATTAATTGCACAATAAGGGCTCGACTTATTACACTTTAGTACCTTCATCTTTGCCTCTACTTTTTAATATAATCCCCCAAGTATTATCAATCTTGCATAACATCCCCTAATAGTTACCACATGTGAACCAATAGTTCCCACATGTGAACCAATAGTTCACAACATGTGAATTTTAAAATTTCAATTAGGTACCTCTAAGTTAGACTCCACTTTTAATCCATCAATAATGCTAAAATATCATAACAATTAATATGAGTTACAGTGCTATGATAAATAATAAAAAGTACCATGCGGATGCTATTGTAATTATTGAATCAAAATACTGTGTAATTGCTACTTTATCAATTATTGAATCAATAATTTAAAATACTGTGCAATACCGTGTGCCTGTGAAATACCGCGTACTACTGTGGAATAACGCGTTTTACTGTTCTTTTTATTACCGGGTATTTCAACAGTTGCCGGTGATAATACTGTTGACAAAATACTGTCGCTTTCAGTATCCGACAATGGGGCCCACTATCGTTGACAATTTTGTTATTTGTGGGGCCCACTAATATTTTGATATTTCGGCGCCGTCGTACGGTGCCGAATATAATATTCTCCGACAAAAAGAATATTCCCCGACAAAAAGAATATTCCCCGACATACACTGTTTATCCGATAATTCGCATATAACACCCTTAACTATCATTTATACAATTAAGTACCTTACTATTTAAAAAATAAAAATTTATCATAAATAAAATAATAAACTTTTATTTCATAAAGTCGGGATCTTACATGATGAGCCGGATATTCAAGGACTATTTGGATCATTTCGTGGTTGTCTTCATTGATGACATTCTCATATATTCTAAAAGTCGTGAAGATCATGAGCAACACTTGAGGCTGATACTTCAAAAGCTTCGTGAGAACAAGTTATATGCTAAGTTGAAGAAATGTGAATTCTGGCTTGAGGAAGTTGCATTCCTTGGTCACTTGGTTTCTAAACAAGGAATCTCGGTGGATCCAGCGAAGATTGAAGCAGTATCAAATTGGGAACAACCTAAGTCAGCAACCGAAGTACGAAGCTTTCTGGGTCTAGCTGGTTATTATCGGAGATTCGTAGAAGGATTTTCTCGAATAGCCATTCCATTAACTCAACTGACTCGGAAAAGCACAACATTCAAATGGAGCGAAGAATGCGAGAAGAGTTTTCAAGAACTCAAAAGAAGGCTCATTTCAGCACCTGTATTGGCAATACCATCAGGATCGGAAGGATTTGTCATCTATAGCGACGCTTCAGGCAAAGGACTAGGTTGTGTTCTCATGCAACATGGGAAGGTTATAACCTATGCGTCTCGGCAACTCAAGGAATATGAGAGGAATTATCCTACTCATGATCTAGAGTTGGCAGCAGTCGTTTTCGCGTTGAAGATTTGGAGACATTACTTGTATGGAGAGAAAGTGGAGATCTATACAGACCACAAAAGTCTCAAATATTTCTTCACCCAGAAGGAACTCAACATGCGACAACGACGTTGGCTCGAGCTGTTAAAAGATTACGACCATACCATCCAATACCATCCTGGAAAGGCGAACGTAGTAGCTGACGCATTGAGTAGAAGATCATATGCAAGCACGAGTGCATTACTGACATCGCAAAGGCTCATCTTGGATGATTTACAAAGGATGGAGATAGAGTTAAAGGCTCCAGGAACCCATGTGAAGATCGCACATATACAGGTAGAACCGGCTTTAATCGACAAAATTAAAGCTGCTCAAGTTACAGACCCGGAGTTGGTGAATATGAAGAAAAAGGTACAAGAAGGTGCTATTCCAGAAGCAAGAGTCGACGAAGACGGAATACTTCGAGTCAACTCTAGACTGTGTGTTCCTAACGACCCTGACTTGAAATACAAAATCATGATGGAGGCACACAACACACCATTTGCAATCCACCCGGGAAGTACCAAAATGTATCGTGATCTTCGACATACATTTTGGTGGAACAATATGAAGAGAGAGATTGTAGAGTTTATTGTAAGATGTTTAACTTGTCAACGTGTCAAGGCAGAGCATCAAGTACCAAGGGGTCCATTGCAACCACTTGAGATTCCAGAATGGAAGTGGGAACACATCAACATGGATTTCGTGACAGGTCTTCCCAAGGTTTCTCAAGGTTTAGACGCAATTTGGGTCATTATAGATAGATTGACCAAGTCTGCTCATTTCTTGTCTATACGAGAAAACTATTCACTTGAGCGTCTTGCTAGTATGTATATAAGCGAGATTATCAGATTGCATGGCATGCCAGTATCCATCGTTTCTGATCGAGATCCTAGGTTCACTTCACGATTTTGGGTAAGCTTGCAAAAAGCTATGGGCACTGAATTACGATTCAGTTCTGCATACCATCCCCAAACAGATGGGCAATCGGAAAGGACTATTTAAACCCTTGAAGATCTATTAAGACTCTGCGTGCTAGATTTCAAAGGAAGTTGGGACAAATACTTGCCATTGGTGGAATTCTCTTACAATAACAGTTATCAAGCAAGTATAGGCATGGCTCCCTTCGAGGCGCTGTATGGATGAAGGTGTCGATCTCCAGCATGTTGGGATGAAGTAGGTGAGGCAAAATTATTGGGACCCGATTTGATACGTATGACTACGGAAAAGATCCAAATGATCCGGCAACGTATACAAACAGCTCAAGATCGACAAAAGAGTTATGCCGATCTTCATCGAAGAGACGAGGAATTCAGTGTCGGAGATCATGTATTTTTACGTGTTGCCCCGTGGAAAGGTGTTCCGCGATTCGGAAAGAGAGGAAAGCTTAACCCTCGATTTATCGGTCCATTTGAAATCCTCGACCGAGTAGGAGCTGTGGCCTACAGACTCGCCTTACCGCCAAGCATGTCTCGCGTTCATAATGTTTTTCACATATCCATGCTACGTAAATATGTGAAAGATCCAAACCACATTATTGAGTTAGAACCAGACGAGATAGAAGAGGATTTGACGTACGAAGAGATACCTGTCAAGGTCTTGGATAAAAAGGAACAGATTCTACGATTAAAGATTATACCTCAAGTCAAAGTTTTATGGAGAAACCATGATGTTGAGGAAATGACCTGGGAGTTAGAATCTGAAATGAGAGCAAGGTATCCTCACCTCTTCGAAATGCCAGGTGCGTACGTCAATTTCGAGGACGAAATTTCATAAGGAGGGGAGATTGTAAGATCCCGACTTTATGAAATAAATGTTTATTATTTTCTTTATGATAAATTTTTTTTATAGTAAGGTGCGTAATTGTATAAATGATAGTTAAGGGTGTTATATGCGAATTATCTGATAAACAGTGTATGTCGGGGAATATTCTTTTTATCGGGGAATATTCTTTTTGTCGGAGAATATTATTTTTGGCACCGTACGACGGCGCCGAAATATCAAAATATTAGTGGGCCCCACAAATGACAAAATTGTCAACGATAGTGGGCCCCATTGTCGGATACTGAAAGCGACAGTATTTTGTCAACAGTATTATCACCGGCAACTGTTGAAATACCCGGTAATAAAAAGAACAGTAAAACGCGTTATTCTACAGTAGTACGCGATATTTCACAGGCACACGGTATTGCACAGTATTTTAAATTATTGATTCAATAATTGATAAAGTAGCAATTACACAGTATTTTGATTCAATAATTACAATAGCATCCGCATGGTACTTTTTATTATTTATCATAGCACTGTAACTCATATTAATTGTTATGATATTTTAGCATTATTGATGGATTAAAAGCGGAGTCTAACTTAGGGGTACCTAATTGAAATGTTAAAATTAACATGCTGTGAACTATTGGTTCACATGTGGGAACTATTGGTTCACATGTGGGAACTATTGGGGGATGTTATGCAAGATTGATAATACTTGAGGGATTATATTAAAAAGTAGAGGCAAAGATGAAGGTATTAAAGTGTAATAAGTCGAGCCCTTATTGTGCAATTAATGAAACTTGGTTTTCCTATAAATAGGAGGGGTTATCTTAAGAAATCTTCACACATTCCTTACTTATACTCCCTCTCTCTCTCTAAATTTCTTGAGTTCTCTTAGTGTGCTAGGCTATTGTGAGTATTGGTGAGAATACTAGTATTGTCCAAGTTAATAAACTTCATAGAAAGCAACATCCAATCACTTATTAACGAAGGTAGGGGATATCATTTCTTTCATACTCTTATGTAATATTATTTGCTTCCTTGTTCGTAAGTGATATTATACTCAGAAAGGTTGTAATTCATTCCGTATTAATTTGTGGGGATAACCTGTCCGTGCGGTATGACGCATGCCTGGTGAATACCCTTTTGTATTCATTCCTTATTATTCTATGGGAATAACCTGTATGTACGAGTGTCGTACCTGGTGAATACCCTTTTGTATTCATTCCTTATTATTCTGTGGGAATAACCTGTATGTACGAGTGTCGTACCTGGTGAATACCCTTCTGTATTCATTCCTTATTACTCTGTGGGAATAACCTGTATGTACGAGTATCGTACCTGGTGAATAACCCTTTGTATTAATTACTTATTAACCTGTTGTGGAAATAATCTGTCTACGCGGATTATCGCATGACGGGTGAAAATCCATTTGCAATTTCATATATTCTGTTATACTCGTATAACGTATCATTTCTTTTGTACTCTTTAAGGAATATATTTTCTTTCACATTTCTTCATTTATGATAAGAAATCTCTGTTTGTTTCCAAAACCTTATTTTAAATGGTGAAAATCCTTTAAAATTTGTTGAATATCCTTAATAGTTGGTGCTTCATCTAATATCTTTTCACCTGAATCTTTCTATTTCGTTTGATACGATATAGTTGAATCGTAAATTTTATTTTCTTGAATATCATTCTTGAATTTGACTCCACAATTTGGTCATCATGTTGGCAATTTGGTCAACCTTCAACACTGGATAAATTAAACGTTTATTCTTATTCTTGATCTCACTGTATTCATTCTATATCATTGTCATCATCCTCATCCTTAAATTGTGGTGATAGTTCTCTTTAGCCCGTAGTGCAAAAATGAACTGACGTGACATGATTTTGACCAAACTGTGTATTAGTATTATCATGACTTTTGGTGTTACAAACAAAGGCGTATGGTGAAAGTTCTCTTTCGCCCGTAGTGCAAAGATGAACTGGCGTTTGACATGATCATGACCGGTGATGTTACAAATAAATATCTTTGGCACATAGTGCAAAGAGAGGCTGTTGAATATAAACTGTTGATTTGGATGTTCATAAACAGGGATTGTTGATTGGTGTTACAGGGATAAAATATTGGTGGTGATCCTTTAACTTATAGACGATGGTAGATATTATAATCTACTTGACTCTTCTAATGGATTGTTCGTTCCGCTGCAGTTGTGTTGAACAATTATAATATTTTTAAATCTCTGATTTATTATTGTTGAAGACTAAAGATAATTTTTATTTTTCATTATCTTAGTCATGATATTTCTTACTGGGCTATTTGTGCTCACCCTTTTTCTTTTTGTTCCATTGTTCTCCTCAGGAAAAGAGAGTGTAGCGGGGACTAGCCGGGGAATGGAGTGATGGTCCGAGATAATAGAAGTGTCTCAATACCTTACTATTAGTGTGACAATAAGTGTATTGAGAATTTAAGATGTATTTGTATTGTGTTGTCGTATTTTGCACGATACTTAATATTTGTAAATGGGAAAATTCATATTTGTATTTGTATTTTGTGAAATGTTATTGGCGACTCAAAATGGGTTGTATGGACCTATTTTTGGGGCGTCATATATACCTACTTGGCTTACTTACCGAATAAGCTATATCTGGTCTAGTACAGTTCATGCCATACATTAAACTGCCTATTATACGAGAATATTCTAGTTGAGATATGCCATCACCTTCATTTTTAGCTAGATGGAGATTTATATCAACTGGGGTCTTATTTAGAATTATATTATACTTGTTAAAATTTTTAAGTATTTTCTCAATGTAATGAGATTGAGATAATATAATCCATTAGAGGTTCTAGAAATCTTAATTCCTAAAATTATATCAGCAATCCCCAAGTCTTTCATGTCAAACCTATTTGACAACATACGTTTGGTAGAGTTGATAACTTCATCGTTGCTACCCATGATTAACATATCATCCACATAAAGACAAACAATGACATATTCCTTTTGAGTGCTTTTGACATAAACACATTTGTCACACTCATTGATTTTAAATCCATTTGATAACATAACATTATCAAATTTCTCATGCCATTGTTTTGGTGCTTGTTTCAATCCATACAAGGATTTAGCAAGTTTGCATACTTTCCTCTCTTGCCCAGGAGCAATAAAACCTTCAGGTTGTTCCATATATATTTCTTCATCTAATTCACCATTTAAGAATACAGTCTTTGCATCCATTTGATGTATTTCAAGTCTATTTAAGGATGCTATTGCTATTAGCATTCGAATAGATGTAATTCTTGTAACAGGTGAATAAGTGTCGAAATAATCCAATCCTTCCTTTTGTCTATAGCCTTTAATAACAAGCCTTGCTTTGTATTTATCAATTGAGCCATCAGCTTTCATCTTTTTTTTGAAGATCCATTTATACCCTAAGGGTTTAGAACCAGGTGGAAGGTCCACCAATTCCCATGTATGATTTTGCATAATGGACTCAATTTCGCTATTTATTGCTTCTTTCCAATAAGAAGCATCTGGAGAGGATATTGCTTCCTTGTAAGTTTGAGGATTGTTTTCTAACAAAAATGTTAGAAATTTCGGACCAAAAGACGTTGAAGTCCTTGCCCTTTTGCTACGTCTAGGTTCATCCAATACAGACTCTTTATCTATATTTTCAGGATTATTACTAGTAGCATTCAAAGGTCTTTTGTTTAAATTTGAATCATTATTTCCATTATATGGAAAAATATTCTCAAAAAATAATGCATCTCTTGATTCAATAAATGTATTAACATGAATATCATTAATATCAGATTTATGAATAAGAAAGCGATAAGCACTGCTGTTATTTGCATAACCAATGAAAACACAGTCAATTGTTTTTGGTCCTATCTTAACCTTTTTAGGTTTAGGAACCATCACTTTTGCTAGACACCCCCACACTCTTAAGTATTTATAGCAAGGTCTATGACCTTTTCATAATTCATAAGGTGTTTTATGAGTTTTCTTATGAGCCACTTTATTAAGAATATAATTGGCAGAAAGCAAAGCTTCCCTCCACAAATTATGGGGTGCTCCAGAACTGTTTAACATAGCATTCAACATTTCTTTCAATGTTCGGTTCTTACGTTCAGCAATACCGTTAGATTGAGGTAAATAAGGAGCGATAGTTTGGTGAATAATACCATGAGTAGAGCATATCTCTTCAAATGGTGATTCATATTCACCACCTCTATCGCTTCTTATTGCTTTAATCTTTTTGCTAAATTGATTTTCAACTTCATTTTTATAAAGTTGAAACATTTCTACAGCCTCATCTTTGCTTCTTAGCAAATATACATAACAATATCTTGTGCAATCATCAATAAAGGTTATGAAATATTTTTTCCCACCTCTAGTTTGCACAAACTTTAAGTCACATATATCAGTGTGAATTAAATCTAGAGGTTCAGTTTTCCTTTCAACAGAATGAAAGGGTAATCTTGTCATTTTTGATTCCACATAAATTTCACATTTATGTTTTAGATTAATATCAAATTTAGGCAAGAACTCTAAATTAATTAATCTACGCAAAATATTATAATTAACATGTCCTAATCTAGCATGTCATATATTTGAAGATTCTAACAAGTAAGCAGAAGAATTAATTTTATTATTATCAATAGACTTCGGTACAACAGTTATAACATTCATCTTAAAGAGCTCATCAGTCATGTAGCCCTTTCCTACAAATATATCATTCTTAGTAAGTACAAATTTATCAGACACAAACACCAACTTGAAGCCATTCTTGCTAAGCAGTGACCCAAAAACTAGATTTTTGTGAATATCTGGCACATGCAACACTTCGTTCAAAGTCAGTTCCTTGCCAGATGTCATTTTCAGTATAATCTTTCCACGTCCTGAACCTTTGAACTTGAGGAGTTTCCCATGAAGAGTTGATCATCATTTTCTACTGGTTTGTAAGTAGAAAACATCCATTTGTTGGAACAAATGTGGCGAGTAGCCCCAGTGTCCACCCACCATTCTTTGGGGTTTCCTACCAAGTTACATTCAGATACAACTGCACAAAGATTAATGTCTGAAACATTTTCAGAAAGCTTTTCCAGTTCTGTCACATTTGCTTGAGCCTTTTGTTCTTTCTTGAATTTCTTTGGCTTACGACATTTATTTGATTTATGTCCTAGAATGCCACAGTTAAAGCATTTGCCTTTGAATTTCTTCTTGGCCTTGGAAGTATCTTTGCCTTCACGCTTCCTTTTGTTGTTGTTTGGCCTTTGTTCTACCACATTTGCCTTTGCTTCAATGAAGTTTTTCCCAGTCTTCTTCTCAGATACTCGATTGTCCTCTTCAATCCTAAGTCGCACGATCAATTCTTCAAGATTCATCTCCTTGAGTTTATGCTTTAGATAATTCTTGAAGTCTTTCCATGATGGTGGAAGTTTTTTAATCATTGCTGCAACTTGGAATGAGTCACTTAATGACATTCCTTCAGAATGAATGTCATGTAGAATTACTTGTAATTCTTGAACCTGAGTGATAACTGCTTTAGAATCTACCATTTTATAATCCAGAAATCTATCGACTATGAATTTCTTCATGCCAGCATCTTCAGTTTTATATTTCTTGTCTAAAGATTCCCAAAGTTCATTTGCAGTTTGAATTGTACAATACACATTATACAATGTATTATCTAAACCATTCATCACATAGTTTCTGCAAAGGAAATCCGCATGTTTCCATGCGTCAACAGCAACCACTTTTTCCTTGTTTGTTTCTCCTTCAGCAAGAGTAGGACAGTCTTCTTGTAGAAACCTTGCCAAGTTCAATGTTGTGAGATAGAAGAGCATCTTTTGTTGCCAACGCTTGAAATCAGTTCCATTGAACTTTTCAGGCTTTTCTCCATGAGACATAGTCACGGCAGGAATGGTACTAGTAGATGCCATTTCTGTTATACAAGAAGATAATCTTAATAAACATAAACAAATTTCTGTTGTACAAAAATTTAACAGAATTCAAACAATAAATTTTGTTTGCAAAATTCAAACACCAAATTTAATTTACAGAGTATCTGTTTACAAATTTTGGGTACAACTTTAGTTTACAAATTTCTGTTTGAACAGATTTGTACACAATAATTTGACAGGTTTTGTTAAAGTTTAATACAATGCTTATATATTACTATCTTTAACATTCAATACTATATATTAACAAACAGAATAAATTTAAACAAATAAACAGAATACTATATATGTATATTACTCATATAAATTTAAACAAGATCAGAATAAATTTAAACCATAACCGAATAGCATACTGTTAACATGTAATCAATTAACATGGAATTCATATAATAGCAAATTGATTTGTGTATATTTGTAATAATAATGCAGAATTATTATTAGCAATAATAGATTTTAACATATATAATATTCCTGAAATACATATAATAACAGAATAGTATGCAATTAATATCCAGAATACATAATACTACAATTACAGAATCAATAAATTTGCTTTAAGATTGTAATCTGTAATATATAGTATTATTTAATAATGCATATAAATGTAATAATAATAAAAAACATTTATGCAGAACATGAACAAATTATAAAAATAAGTAAAATATAAATCCGAGTCCTTTGAATTCACAAAGTCACCTTAAAGCAAATTTATTTCCTCACTGGTGCTAAAGGATTAATAGAATAATTGCTTCCCAAGATAAAACGGATTTCCAGTTCTTAATTAGAAGCACTTCAAAATTAAGAACACTTCGAACCAAATTATATGTTATGCACCGAACTTATATGGATATTAATAATGCATGCACGAATGAAAACTGGAAAAACTTACTGAACAATTTTATTGCAGAAACGGGATTCTGTAGAACGGCAGCAGAAACGGGACTTCTGATATTGGAAAGAGAAGGGAAAAATAATATATCAGAAATGCACCCCACACTGTTTATTTATAGAAAATTTCCGCGCGTTATCAGTTGGGATATGATCGTTAGCGTTCAACTATTGTCAAAACGACGTCGTATCGTGATCAATATTATTAAACAAATTTTGTCTAAAAAAAATATATATCACAATTTGACCCACCAGCCCCGACCCTGGACCCCGCCCGAACGGCGGTGCTCGTGTGGGTTCGAACCAAACCTTGATTAGGTCATCTCCCTTTCACAAAAGTGAAGTGCCCCTTAGGGCCCTTCCCATTGAGCAAACATCCCATATATAAAGTATTCATTTTTCCCTCTAATACCCTATGTGGGATTTTGGAGTCAATTTTCTCATTCAATTCTTAATGGATTTGAACACAAATATACCAAGTTATACTCCTCACAAAGGAGAACACATTGGTGCAAAAACCCGACATCTTCGGAGTGTGAGTCCTACAATAAATTGAGCATCAAAATGCTCTAATATTTAATATTTCAATTTCATTTCCAACAAATAAAAATAATTATACTTTTAATTATTTTTTTGGACAGAGTAATAAAGTTATCCTACTTTGTCTCTTCCATGTAAAAGAAAGACTTTTGTCCTCTCATGCTACTTCGAAAATTTGTTCAAATCTCGATATAGTTTACACTTGTTGCATTAATTAGATGGAACATGTTTTTTTTGACCTGGAAAGTTATATTTATCATGACTACTTTACATCTGTCAATATTTTGGTATTGTATGATGCTTGACAGTTAAGATATCATTATCTTGCATATTTAATAGATAAAGAACTTGGCAATCGATGGGGTATCTAACAAAAAAAAATTCCCCCACGTTCCAAAACCGTATCACCTTATTGGTTGCAACTTGAAAGTATGAATGAAAATTTGTGCCTCCACGCGGTTTCTGTCAAGCTTCCATTAATCCAAATGTTAATGAAATGGTTTGAGAAAGTACTGTGTATTAAAAAACGGATAATGCTAGAGCCACACGATTACTTTTACAATCTTTTTTATAAATTACTGAGGTGGCACCCCACCTTAGTGTACCCATTCTCTCTCTTGCGTGTCTCTTTTTTTCTCTCCAGATTTTCTCTCTTTCATCTCTCCAAAAGAATGTAAGAATGTTTAATACTCTCCTCCTTCTAAATTATAAAGTTATTATTAATTTTTTAAAATTAAAATAAATATTTTTAATTTAAAATTAAAATAATTTATTAAAATTATAAAATAATAAATTTTAAAATTAGTAGTATTTTTTGAATAATTTATAATATTTATCATTATATCGACTAAAATTAATAAAAATTATATTAATTATGAGTTTGAAAATCTACAAGGTATATCTTTTTTTGTTTCTTTTTCTTTTTACCTTCTCAGTAGTACCTTGTAGATTTTCAAACTCATAATTAATATAATTTTTATTAATTTTAGTCGATATAATGATAAATATTATAAATTATTCAAAAAGTACTACTAATTTTAAAATTTATTATTTTATAATTTTAATAAATTATTTTATTTTTAAATTAAAATTATTTATTGTAATTTTAAAAAATTAATAATAACCTTATAATTTGGAAGAAGGGGGAGTATTAAACCTTTTTTTTGAGAGAGAAAGAGAGAAAATCTGGAGAGAGAAAGAGAGACACGCAGGGGAGAGAGAGATAATGGGTAAGCTTATGTGGAGTGCCACCACAGTAATTTGTAAAAAGTTTGTAAAAATGGTTCTGGCTCTAGCACCACTCTTAAAAAAATTCAATTCTAATATCAATAGTTAATTTTTGTATTAGAAGTTAATGATAGTACTTGTTTATTTTTAATTCATAATAAATATTTGTTATGAATCGTTTCTTTATATATAAATAAGTTCATCAATCTCGTGCGAAATAATGATTTATTATATTATTAAATAGATAAATATTAGCTTAGATTTTGAGAAGATAATTATAATTATTAAATTATTAAATATTTATTTAACTAATAAATATTAAATTTTATACTATAAATTATTTTGATTAATTATTAAGCTAAATATTTGAATGAAGTGTCTATTTATTTAGTTATAATTATGAGTTATTTTAATTTTATTTAAATTTGTAATAGAATTCTACATTAGTGTTTATATTGATAAAATTTATTTGAAATTCTAATCCGAATAGTTTTATGAAACTCAAACTCTAATAAATTTTAATTTAGTTATGACAATTAGATAGTAATAAATTCACTATAATTTTTTAACTAATTTTACAGTTATTATGTGTTAAAAAAAATCTCATATATTATTAATACAATTAATCGTGTGATTAGGTATAATTTCAAGTCTTAATAATTTCAGGTAATATATTGTATAATGTGTTATATTGTCTTAAATAATTATATAAAATTATGATAAAAAAATTTGTAATTAAATTGGTAAAACCAAAAATAAAAATTCTTTTAGAAGTTACTTTTTCTATTAGAGATGGTTGGGTTTCCTTTGAATGCTTTACAAATTTGGATAGTATATATTTAATTATTATAAATTTGTATAGTAGTTATACTAATTTGAATAGAAAAGAAAAAGATCTTTCTTTTTCTATTTGTGTTAGAGAAATAAATATTTTTAAATTCGGATAGTATTTAATTAACTGATACAAATTTGGATAGTACTTATACTAATATGAAATAGAAAAACTGAACCAAATCTTGGCTAAACCAAACCAAGTTTGTGCTTTTCATTATATAAGCTCACTAACTTTGTGCGAGGCACGGGTAACATGGATAATAATTTATTATATTAATAATTAAAAAAAATTAATTGTAATTTCGAGAAACATAGTTGTAGCTATTAAATAGTTAAATATTTATTCAAATAACTAATGATTGAATTACATATTGTAGGTTCTTTCAATCAATTATTAAACTAAATATTTGAATGAATTATTGTAGATTTATTTAGTTGTGATTGTGTGAAAAGAATTATTTTAATTTTATTTAAGTTTGTAATGGAATTCTATATTAACGTTTATATTGATAAAATTTGCTTGAAATTATAATCCGAATAGAATTATGAAACTCATGTTTTAATAACTTTCAATTTAGTTATGACAATTAGTTAGGAATGAATCTACTATAATTTTTTAACTAATGTTACTGTTATTATGTTTCAAATTCACATATATTATTAATACAATTAATCATGTGATTTGATAAAATTTTAAGTTTAAATGAATTAAATTAGTTAGGATATTAACTTAATATTGAAATTCACGGCTAATATTAATATAATTAAATCACGTGATATATCTCTTTAGTTTGTTTAATTGATTGTTTTGCAAGTGATTGTTTTAGTGAAGTGTGTTTTACCAATTATGTAATAAAATTGGTAAAATCAAAAAATAAAAATTCTTTTAGAAATTACTTTTTCTATTAGAGATTGGTTATGTTTCTTTGAATAGGAAATAATTGTTTTTCTTTTTTTATATTCCTCTTAGAGATAAGAATATTTTTAAATTTGGTTGGTACTTAATTAATACAAATTTGAATAGTACTTATGCTAATATGAATTAGGAAAGCTGAACCCAAATTTGGTGAAACCAAACCAAACCAAGTTTGTGCTTTTAATTATATAACATGCTCACATATTCCGTGCGAAGCACGGATGACATAAATAATAATTTACTATATTAATAATTAAAAAAAATTAATTGTGATTTCGAGAACATAGTTGTAGTTATTAAATAGTTAAATATTTATTTAAATAACTAATGATTGAATTATATATTGCAGGTTCTTTAATTTCAATCAATTTTTAAGCTACATGTTTGAATGCATTATTATAGATTTATTTAGTTATGATTATGAGAAAATAATTATTTTAATTTTATTTAAGTTTGTAATGGAATTCTATATTACCGTTTATATTGACAAAATTTGCTTGAAATTTTAATCCGAATAGAATTATGAAACTCCAATTTTAATAAGTGTTAATTTAATTATGATAATTAGTTAGGAATGAATCCACTAATTTTTAACTAATGTTACAGTTATTATGTTTCAAATTCACATATATTATTAATAATATTAATCATGTGATTTGATAAAATTTCAAGTTTTAATGAATTAAATTAGATAGGATATTAATTTAATAATAAAGTTCACGACTAATATTAATATAATTAAATCGCGTGTATGTTAAGAGATTTTTTCGACATCTTAATATTATAATAAAATTATAGCAATAAAATTATCCTATACAAATTTATTAAAATATATAAACTAAATAAAACTATTGAAAAGAACACATGTAGTAATTATCAATGGATTACATGTAGTAATTATTCAAATTTTAGAGTATTTATATTAATTTGAATGGGAAATAAAAATATCTTCTTCTTTTTCTATTCCTCTTAGAGATAGGAATATTTTTAAATTTGGATAGTATTTAATTGATACAAATTTGGATAGTATTTAATTGATACAATTTTAGATAGTACTTATGCTAATATGAATTGAGTAATTGTGACACCCCCAAATCTGAATACTTGCTACTACAAATTTGATGCTCACTATTCATCCACATCACCACAACTAACTAACTAACTAATAAATACAAACTAACTTATATTAATATTTCATTATTTACATAATTAAGTCATACAAATTCTCAGGTCTTACTTACATTTCATTAAGATACATCTATTCCAAAATATTACATTATTAAGCATTAATTAACTGATACATTATAATTTTTCTAATCTTCCTCTGTCACTTTGTCTTTTCCTTTAATTTATCTTTGATATTTGACCCCTCGGGTTCTTCCATTTTAGTGGTAAATATAATTTACAAGGGTGAGCAACAAATTTGCTCAACAAGTATAAACAATTTAAAATATCAGAACAACAATTATGATTGAATCCAATACTGATGATTAAATAAAAACAGGGTCACATTTAGAATTTTGGAATCAATAAAATATCTTCATAAAACTTTGAACTGAATTTTTCAACTTGAGTTGAGCAAATAGATCTCAAAGCTCATCATATTCGCAAGGGTAATTGAAATTCAACTGAGTGGTTGTACGGATCATGAACTATTTAAATGTTCATCAATTGTGGACTGAGAACTCTCCAATAATGTTCAACAACCATAAAGACTGCGAACTCTCCATAGAGTATCATTAGAGGATCAACCTAACAATACTCTATGTTACGCGTAACATCATCTCTATGCTGTATTTTTACAGCATATGTCGGTTACCCGACAATTCAATTATCCCCTATTTTTAGGGTTGTTCTACATACTCAGTCATAAATTATAGTCCGCACCAAAATAATTTGGATTGGATTAACACAACATCAAAGAATCTTGAACATTTCAATAAATTGATAGGAATATAACAACTGAGTTTAGCCGAACAAATGACATAAACTCTTTTTATAGACGATCCAAGAAGCTTCTCAGCAAAATTTACAGTTTAATAATAGGCAAAATTCAAATGCACAAGAGTGCGAGAACTTGTCTGATGTACTTCCCTCGTTTAAATAACTTTTTATCCCCAAATGTTCACCTACATCATCCATAATGATTTACTTAATTAAATCATTTAATATTTTCAATAGTTACCGTCAGTAACTATTTATAACTTCGTTTCGAAAATTTCGGTTATCGTAACTTATTCTCAACTGAAACCTATTTTTAAAATTTTATTCTCAAAATGGTCATTTTGCCCTTACTTAAGCTAACATGTTTTATTTTAACATGTATTTACCGACAAATTATATTATACGTTTCCCGGTAACTTTTAAATTAATTTTTCATAATTTCTTAAATCCTATCTTCTTTATTAAATCTCTTTTAACCATTTTATTATTTTTGCTCTTTCTGGCCATACTTCAATTTCATTCCAGATCCTTTTTGATTTTTTCAGATTTTTTCAAATATATATAGTATTTATTTTAGGCCAGTTTCTTTTCGAAATTGTAATATTTATTAAAAATCAAAATTTTGTTCAAAAATCATGAAATTTGTACAGAATCCTCTATGAATCTAAATTTATTTCCACCCAAAATTTCATCACAATCCGAGTTGTAAAACTCAAGTTATTGCAGTTTTAATTTTAAATTTTCAGTTTTTATTTTGGCCATAACTCCTTCATCTTAAGTCCAGTTTTGTTAATTTTTGGAAAAAGCCTTCCTTATACTTCTAGGTACCACAGGCCAAAAGCCTGAAATTATCCAAGCAAGTTAAATATCCAAAACAGTCTGCACAAAAATAAGGTCAGTAGGTTCAACAGTCTGCCCTATTTGGGTAGAAAATTCACCAAAAATAATTTATACGGAATTTATGTCTCAAACTACCTCCAAATTGTAGTTAACTTACATATCTATCATCCACAACAGGAATCATGCAAAATTTCATAGTATGCTAAGAGTTATGCATGTTAAATTTCAGGTCAGATTTTAGGATTTTCTAATCTAGCTAGTTTAAGTTTCTTTTTAGGTTTTCTTGTTTTTCTTTAAAGTTTTTGCATGATCTAAGCCATATACTACTAAGATCCAACATATTTAGGTGTAAAAAAGTGTGATTCATATTTATTAACATAACTCTAGATCTTTTACAAGAAAAGTTGAATAAAGGAGGGATTTAGGGTTTATACCTTCCTAGTTTGGCTTTTCTATCCTTGATTCTTGCTTCTTTTGGTTGTTGACTTGCTTGATCTTCTTCCTCTCTTCTCTACTCCTAAATGTTGAACTCTCTCTCTCTCTCTCTCTATTTTCTCTCTTTTCTAGTTTTTGCTCTTATGTTAGTAAAGTGTTGGATGAGATATAAGGGTTGGATATATATAGGCAACGTGGAAGCTGTCGTTTATACCCCAAAATTAAATCCTTACTAATACTCTAGGAACACAAAATTCAGTACAGTGATAAGTAAGGGTCGATCCCACAAAGAGTGAATTATTTTATATTTATTCTTTTATTTTCCTAAATCAAATTAAACAATGAAAATAAAGATTGGAAGGTTTTGAGTTTGATTAACTAAACTAACATAAATAAAGTAAGAAGAATAATCAATGAATAAAAGTTCCAGTTCTTAAGTTTAGTATCCCCTTTTTATAATAACAGATTAATCAAGTGTAACACTATTTATCCTTCAATGAAATTAATAACCCTGAATAACCGCAATCACTAATTATCCGAAATTTCCTTTAGGTTTTAAATCTAATGTGACAATCGCCCAAGAGACCCTAACTATCATACAACCCAGAACTATCAGTCTAGATTTAATATAACAACAACATTAAGGATTAGGGAATTAGGTTATTCCAAGCAACAATCGTACTATCAGAGATTATTTAACTTGCCTTCTAATAATCATAACAATACCCAAAAGCTTGTCCACAATCAAGTATTATTAATTGCTACTTATGATCAGATACAATATCGTTTGCTTAATACTATATCTTAATCTAGCAGATGATATTAATTAATTAATTTAATCCTGCAGAAATCAAATCAATAAATCCAATAACATATAAACAGTTCAATAAAATTATCAGAATAAATCTCATGTAAGAAGGAATAAATAAATAAAACCTGATTAAACCATTAATTATGATAAAGGTTCAACATCCCTTAGAACTGAAAGTAAAAGTTTAGTCTGACATGCCTTCAATCTTCTCCAATTAGGGTTACAATTGTAGTTGTCAAGATGTCGCTCTAATAATAAACTAAAAACATCTATTTATAGTCCTAAGATAATATCCTAAGTCTCTAAGAATTATAAATCCAATTCTGATTAGAAATCCTCAAAAATTAAAAAAATTCAAAGCTGGTCAGAGTCGGCCTTTCTCGTCGAGGCGAGGAATTTGTTCTTCAGTTTCTCGCCGGGGCGAGAAACTCCAGAGAGGTCTGGGTTAGGGCGAAGCTCTGGCGAAAACGGGCAGAGCACTTCTCGCCGGGGTGAGAAAACCTAGTATAAATTTATCGCTGGGGCGAGAACCTCAAATTTTCTAACTTTTCAACTTTTTCTCGTTTTAGCTCCGATTTTCCATCTTTTTCCATGTTTGACTCTAAATTCTCCTGAAATCGATAAACAACCTAATAAATGCATATACACAATAAAACATGTAATAAACTAAATATATAGGAATAAAAATAAATGAATATCATGCACTTATCAAATTCTCCCACACTTAGTCTTTACACGTTCTCGTGTAAACTAAAACAAAAGTTATATTGAAATTATTTGAATTCTATTCAACCAAACTTCCAAAGGTTCAAATTCAATTACCAACTATGAACATTAACACCCATCAACAGAAATTTGACCAATACTTCATCAATCAACTCATAACAATAACATCATCATTCTCCACTGAACATCTCTAAATCAAATCGAAACCACATAAGCATCTCCTATGATTAACACAAATACTCAACTTAGTTCATATGCAACAACAACCGTGCACACTGACTCAAACCCAGAACATATTTTTTTTCCTTCTTTTCTTTCTGCTATCCATTTTTTTCATTCAGGTGAATGCATTTTCTGCTCCATTTCACCTTTCCCATTCTTTTCTTAAGTGAGTGCATTTTATGCCCCATCTCACTTTTTTTCTCACCAACGAGTGCATTTTACGCTCCATCTCATTGCATGTGTTTATGGGTGAGTGAGTTTTACGCTCCATCTCAACCCACCACATATTTTCCTTTTGAGACAAATTTTTCAGTTTTTTTTCTCAATTCTTTTTTAAATTTTCAATTTTTTTTCACATGGTCCTGCAAGCAAGATAAGTAGTTAAACAGTTCTAAATCATGAAATCAGTGCACAAAGTCAACTCCATAAATAACTCAATCAAGTAAACATGTATCTCATACTCAAGTACTCATGCAATACCAACTCAATCTAAGTCAATCAACTATGGGTCCTAACTTAGATACCATCATTTATCAATTAATTCAGCATCAAACAAATTCTATCAATTAGCATCAATTTTCATTCTACAAACATAACCTTCGAAAGCTTACGGAAATAAAATCTCAAGAAAATTTTTACACAGATAAGCATCATTGGATCATAATCTCCTAGAGTAAACCTAAATATAACCTAAACCTCTCCCCCACACTCAAACCTTACACTGTTCCCAATGTAAGACAATCATGCAAAGACGAGATAACTAAATAAAATGCAACTAAAACTAAGAAGTAAAAAGGGATAGAAAAGCAAATCTGAAATCTTGGGTTACCTCCCAAGCAGCGCATTTGTTTTATGTCATTAGCCCGACATCAATCCTCTCAATCACGTAATTGGATATTCATACTTCAAGTGGATTGGCAAGGGGCTCAAATCCAGATTAGGAGCCTGCATAACAAAAGATAACAATTGATTGTGAGAAACAGGTAATCGAATGGAATAGAATGTAGATGTATCTAAAATTTTAAATAAAGAACGTAATTCAGATTTAGCCTCCTTCCGATCTGCACTCTGCTCAATTCCTTCTTCTTTATTCAAAGTAGCCTGCAAATTCTCTTCGTTTGGTTTCTCAAAAATCTCCTCAACCTGATGAACTGTTTCCAGTACCACTGTCTCGTGCTCCTCCTTCTTCGGCTTGAACGAATCTATCTCCTCCTCGATCTCTTCACCATTTTTCAAGGTAATTGCACACACTTTCTCTCTTGGATTAACAACTGTTTGGGAGAGTAACTACCATGAGCCTTGAGACTCCAATCTACCAACTGTGGTAGCTAGCTGACCCACCTGATTCTCCAGATCATGTATGGAAGTCCTTGTTTCATGATGAAACTGTTGTGTCTGGATCATGAAAGCCTTGAATATATCCTCAAGAGATGGTCAAGCATTTGTAGGAGTTGTTTTATAACTCAGGTTAGGATAATCTCTCCATCCTGGATTGTAAGTGTCCCAATAAGGATCATATTGATGTTGTCGTGAGAATATCCCCACAGCATTGACGTATTGAACAGTTTCTTCCTCTTATAAAATTGGACAATGATCTGGAGTGTGCCCTGACATTGAGCAAATTCCACACACTTTTGCTACTAACATGTTCCCTGCAGCCATCTGACGAACTATAGCTGTTAGATCAGAAATTTGTTGTTCAAGAGTACATGTGCTTACCTCATTTACCCGTGTATGTGCATGATCAATCCTAGTTCCATACTGTTGTGAATTTGCTGCCATGTTCGCAATTAAGTTCTTTGCAGTCTCAGGTGTTTTATCAACTAATGCGCCTCCACTTGCTACATCAATCATACTCCTATCCATTGGCAATAATCCCTCATAAAAGTATTGGATTAAGTGTTGATTATCGATTTGGTGGGGTGGACAGCTAGAACACAACTTCTTAAATCTTTCCCAATACTCATAAAGAGTCTCCCCATTGAACTGTTGGATGCCACATATCTCCTTCCTTATGGTAGTAACTCTTGAAGCAGGAAAGTACTTCTCCAAGAACAGCCTTTGCATTTCGTTCCATGATCGTATTAATCCTGAAGGTAGATAGTACAACCAATCCTTTGCCAAATCTGCTAGGGAGAACGGAAAAATTCTAAGCTTGATCTGTTCCTCTGCTACTCCTTGTGGCTTTATGGTGGAACACACCACATGAAACTCCTTTAGATGCTTGTATGGATCTTCACCTGTAAGACCATGAAAAGTAGGCAAAAGGTGTATTAATCCTGATTGTAATTCAAAAGAAACATCTAAAGTAGGATATTCAATACACAATGCTGGTTGATCAAGATTAGGCGAAACTAATTCTTTCAAAGTCCTGTTGTTGTTGACAACAACCATCTCTTCTTTGTCTGAATCTGCAGTAGTGCAAGAGAGTGAAAGGATCGAGTCCTAAACTAAAAATAAAAATAAAAATAAATAGAGAATAAATAAAAGAAAACAAAGAATAAATAAAAACAAATAACACTCCCCGGCAACGACGCCAAATTTTGGGAGCTGTCGTTTATACCCCAAAATTAAATCCTTATTTATACTCTAAGAACACAAAATTCAGTACAGTGACAAGCAAGGGTCGATCCCACAGAGAGTGAATTATTTTATATTTATTCTTTTATTTTCCTAAATCAAATTAAACAATGAAAATAAAGATTTGAGGGTTTTGAGTTTGATTAACTAAACTAACATAAATATAGTAAGAAGAATAATCAATGAATAAAAGTTCCAGTTCTTAAGTTCAGTATCCCCTTTTTACAATAACAGATTAATCAAGTGTAACACTATTTATCCTTTAATGAAATTAATAACCCTGAATAACCGCAATCGCTAATTATCCGAAATTCCCCTTAGGTTTTTAATCTAATGTGACAATTGCCCTAAGAGACCTTAACTATCATACAACCCAGAACTATCACTCTAGATTTAATATAACAACAGCATTAAGAATTAGGGAATTAGGTTATTCCAGGCAACAATCACACTATCAGAGATTATTTAACTTGCCTTCTAATAATCATAACAATACCCAAAAGCTTGTCCACAATCAAGTATTATTAATTGCTAAGATACACTATCGTTTGCTTAATACTATATTTTAATCTAGCAAATGATATTAATTAATTAATTTAATTCTGCGGAAATCAAATCAATCAATCCCATAACATATAAACAGTTTAATCAGATTATCAGAATAAATCTCGTGTAAGAAGGAATAAATAAATAAAACCTGATTAAACCATTAATTATGATAAAGGTTCAACATCCCTTAGAACTGAAAGTAAAAGTTTAGTCTGACATGCCTTCAATTTTCTCCAATTAGGGTTACAATTGTAGTTGTCAAGATGTTGCTCTAATAATAAACTAAAAACATATATTTATAGTCCTAAGATAATATCCTAAGTCTCCAAGAATTACAAATCCAATTCTGATTAGAAATCCTCAAAAATTACAAAAAGTCAAAGCTGGTCAAACTGGTCAAAGTCGGCCTTTCTCGCCGGGGCTAGGAATTTGTTCTTCAGTTTCTCACCGGGGCGAGAAACTCTAGAGAGGTCTGGGCCGGGGCAAAGCGCTGGGCGAAAACGGGCAGAGCACTTTTGCCGGGGCGAGAAAACCTAGTACAAAATTCTCGCTGGGGCGAGAATCTCAAATTTTCCAACTTTTCAACTTTTTCTCGTTTTAGCTCCGATTTTCCATCTTTTTCCATTTTTGACTCTGAATTCTCCTAAAATTAATAAACAACCTAATAAGCGCATATACACAATAAAACATGTAATAAACTAAATATATAGGAATAAAAATAAATGAATATCATGCACTTATCACAAAGTTTACCAATTTTCTTTTCCTCCGTTCATAAATGAATATCATGCACTTATCACAAAGTTTACCAACTTTCTATCTTTCTAATACACCCCCTAGGTTAATTAGGCTAAACCTTATCCATATGTAAGTAATCTCCATGATTAGTAGCTAATTAGATGATTAAGGCTTCATTTGAAACTAATGGCCAAGAAGTTGCCCACATCTCTCCTTTCTTCATTTGCCAATAGAAAAGGGTTTAGTTAAGTATCACATGGACCTCTTGACTTCTTTTCCTCCCCTCTTGGCCGAAATTATCCTCTCCTCTCCTTTTTTTTTTCTTCTTACAGTGTGTGTGTGTGTGTGTGTGTATACAAGTGGGCTTGGTTGGTTTCATGTAACCTTAGTTAACCAAAGGCTTCTTACCAATGGACCAAGACTTATTCTATTCCTAGTCCATTCTATTTTTATTTTGGTTTTACTAGTTACTTGTAAGCTCATTTTATTTTCTTCCAAACTTAGTTATTTCCTCACTTTTCATTTGTATTCATATAATACATGTTTAGTAATGCATGAAAAATTAGAAACCACATTTCTAACTTATAATTTAACGTTATTGAAACATCCACATTTTCTATTACCTTGTGTACAAAATCTTTCGGATATTACATTTTACACTCCTTATAAAGATTCCATCCCCGGAATCACTAAGAACTCATTCAAAGAGGTGTGGGTAATTCTTTTTTTATTTTATCTTCGAGTTCTCACGTAGCCTCTTCTACATTTTGATTTACTTTATTCCTTAATAGTTGCTCTTTCTTGTCAATAATTTGAACAGGAATCTCCTCATAAGTTAAGTCCCTCTCAACCTGTATGGGTTCATAATCCATTACATGTTTATAATCGGGTTTGTAGGGACGTAATACAGACACATGAAACACATTATGTATGTGTTCCAACTTAGGATGTAAGACTACTTTATAAGCCACATCTCATACTCTCCTTTAACACCTCAAAAAGTCCTATAAATCTAGGATTCAATTTTTCTTTATTTCCAAATCTTATTTTCCCTTTCTAGGGAGATATCTTCAGAAATATATAGCTACCAACATCAAACTATCTCTTATGTCGATGCTAATCTGCATACTTATTCTGTCGGCCTTGCGCCCCTCTCAGTCTGGCTCGAATCACTCGAACAGTTTCTGTAGTTTGCTGAACCAGTTCTGACCTAAGCAATTGAAGTTCTCCAACCTCATCCGAACATAGTGGTTTTCTACATTTCCTCCCGTATCGAGGTTTATAAGGCGGCATTCCGATGCTCACGTGATAATTGTTATTGTACGTGAACTCCGCTAGGGGTAAGTGATCGTCCTAGTTTTCCTTAAAGTCTATAATGCATGCCCTCAACATATCTCTAGAGTTTGTATAATTTTCTTGCTTTGTCCGTCGGTTTGAGGATGATACACAGTGCTCAACCTTAATTGTGTTCCCAGATGTTCCTGAAGACTCTTTTAAAAATTTGATGTGAATTGCGGATCTCGATCTGACACGATCAAAATTGGAACCCCGTTCCTGAAAATGATCTCCTTGATATACAACTTAGCTAATTGGTCTAAGTTGAATTTCACCTTGATTGACAAGAAATAAGCATATTTTGTCAATCGAGCTACTATCACCCATATAACGTTATAGCCCTTCTGAGCGATTGGAAGTCCTACTACGAAATCCTTAATTCTTTGATAAGTAAGGCACTTACTCACCCATTCTACAATCTCCCTCTTCATACTAGGCCACCAAAAATATTGACGAAGATCTTGATACATCTTCGTAATCCCCAAGTGAATCGAATACTTAGAACTATAGGCCTCTTGTAAATATTTTTTCTTTTAATCCTGGTACCGAAGGTAACCATACTCTATCTTTAAATCTCACCACTCCATCCTTATCCATCTTGAATTTTTCATCTTCTTTTTCCACCATTCGTTTCTTTATTTTCTCACATTCTTCATCCTTCTCTTGTAACTCCTTAACTTTCTCCAATAAAGTTGGACGAACTTCCATCACATATAACTGTTCTTCCGACTACCTCGGACATTTTACCTCTATATATAGCTTCTCAAATTCTTTTATTAATTCTTCTTGAATGGTCAGCTTCATCAACTTCTCCAAGTTCTTTCTACTTAAGGCATCTGCCACGACATTGGATTTCCCTAGATGATAAAGGATTGTACAATCATAATCCTTTAACAATTCCAGCCATCTCCTTTGTCTCATATTTAACTCCTTCTGCATAAAAATATATTTTAAGCTCTTGTAGTCTATATAAATCTCACATTTCTCTCCATACAAATATTGTCTCCAAATTTTTAAGGAAAAAACTACTATCGCTAACTCTAGATCATGTGTAGGTATTTCTTTTCATAATCTTTCAACTGCCACGATGCGTAAGTAATCACCTTCCCATGCTGTATCAGGACCCTCTATGTAAGGCATCACTATAAACTGCAAAACCTCCTGTATTATTTGGCAATGATAACATTGGAGCCTTACTCAATCTCTTTTTCAACTCTTGGAAACATTTTTCGCACTTTTCCATCCACAAGAATTTCACATTTTTGTAGTCAAATTCGTCAGCGGTGCTGCTATTTTTGAAAAATCCTAAATAAATGTCCGATAGTATCCTGCTAATCCTAAGAAACTTCTAATTTCTGTTAGGGTTTTCAGTTGTTCCTAATTTATTACAGCTTCCATTTTCATCGGGTCTACAGAATTCTCATCCTTATCAATCACATGACTTAAAAATTGTACTCTCTCCAGTCAGAATTCACACTTAGAAAACTTCGCATACAATCTATCTCTTCTCAAAGTCTCCAATACTAATCTTAGGTGTTCTTCATGCTCCTCCTTTGTTTTTGAATAAATTATAAAATCATCAATAAATACCACGACAAATTTATCCAAATATTTCTTAGAAACTCTGTTCATTAGGTCCATAAACATTGTCGGAGCGTTTGCCCAACCAAATGGCATCACGAGAAACTCGTAATGACTGTAAGAAGTCCTAAATGCCGTCTTAGACACATCTTCACTTCTCACCTTCAATTGATGGCATTCTAACCGCAAATCAATCTTTGAAAAATACTTCCCTCCTTTTAATTGGTCGAATATATTATTAATTCTTGGTAAGGGGGTATTTATTCTTGATAGTCACCTTATTCAACTCCATATAGTCTATACATAATCTTAGTGAGCTGTCATTCTTTTTCATAAATAGTACTGGTGTTCCCTAGGGTGAGACACATGGTTGAATAAATTTCTTATCCAACAGCTCTTGTAGTTGTACCATCAATTCTTTCATTTCCACTAGTGCCATCTTATACAGAGCCTTCGAAATTGACGTGCCTATCTGGAGAAATACCAGGGAGTTCCTCCAGGAATACATCTGTAAATTTTTTCACTAAAGGCAAATGACTTAAATCTGGCTCCACTCATTGGGTATCTACTATGTAAGCAAAATACCCTGCACATCCCTTTCTACGTAGTCTTTTGGGTTGCGTCATTGACAAACAACAAGGTGCTTCAGTTGGTGGTTACATTACTATCGGAGGCTTTTGGCCCAATTAGTAGTCAACCCCCGCCTACTCAGGTATAATATTTACTTTTACTTATTTAATATGCATGTTATTAAATTAATACTCTCATACAGACTAATGCGTTATATTTTTAATTGTATCAACAGGGTGGCAATGGCGATGGCGATGGCGATGGCGACGACGACGGAGGGGATGATGACGTGAATTTGCATACACCATAGTCCATGCCCATGCATTGTATATATAGTTTAGTTTGCTTAGGTGTTTTGTATTTAGAATCTACTTAGATATTTTGTAAATCATATATTATATAGTTTAGTTTGATTATTTGTAAATCGAAGTAATATACTTTAGTTTTGAAAGTATTTCAGCACATAATGAGATATTCTTTATAGTTTTTAACGTTATGGGTTGATTATGATATATGTTGTTGTTGGATATAGTTATTGGTATTGTATTATATGTATTGTTGGGATAAAGCAAAAATTATTTTTAAAAAAACATGTTATGGTACAAAAATGGGGTTTAAAAACCTGAAAAATAAAAAAACAAAAAAATTATTTTAAAAAAAAGCATGCTATTTCCGACGGAATAAGGTATTTCCGACGAAATTTTCGTCAAAAATAAGCTTTAATATTTATTTTAAAAAATAGAATTTTCGACGGAATGGCTGATTTTCGACGGAAATTCCGTCGAAAATACCTTATTTATGAATGTCTCGGGAAGCGCCACGTGGAAGGTTATTGCCCACGAAATATTCTCTAATAAACTAAATTACAATCTTGGTCTCTGAATAAATTAAATTACAATCTCTAATATTTATTATTATTCTTGATCTCATTATTTTGTTTCTATTTATCCTTTATATCATTGTTATAATCCTCAGACTTAAATTATGGTGAAAAGTTCTCTTTGGTCCATAGTGCAAAGACGAATTGGTGATTGGCATGATTATGACTAGGAATTTTGTATTGGTATAATCCTGACCTTTGGTGTTACAGACAAAGGCTTGTGGTGAAAGTTTTCTTTGGCCCGTAGTGTAAAGATAGACTGGTGTTTGGCATGATCATGACCATTGGTGTTAATAAATATCTTTGGCCCGTAGTGCAAAGATAAACTGTTGATTTGGATGTTCATAAACAGGAACTGTTGATTGGTGTTACAGGGATAAAATATTGATGGTGAACTTTTAAATTGTAGAAGATAGTGGGCATTATAGTCTACCTGACTCTTCTAATGGATTACTTGTTCCGCCGTAGTTATTGTTGAAAACTTACATTATCTTTAAATCTCTGATCTATCAATGTTGAAGGCTAAAGATAATTTATTCTTCATTATCTTATTCATGATATTCTTTATTTGGATATTTGTATTCGCCTTTTTCCTTTTTATTCTATTGTTCTCCTCAGGAAATAAGAGTGTAGTTGGGACTAGCCAGTGAATAGAGTGATGGTCCGAGACTGTAGAAGTAGTATCTCAATACATTATAAAATAGTGTGACAATAATTGTATTGAGAACTTAAGTTCGGTGTGATTATTGTTGTACTAGTTTCGGTATAATATTTGTATTGGAACTCACAATATGTGTGTTGTCGTATTTTGCACGACAGTTTATTAGTTATAAATTGAAAATTTTGTATTTGTATTTGGATTTTGTAGGTTGTATTTTGGCGACTCAAAATGGGTTGTGTGGACCTATTTTGGGGGCGTCACAATTGGTATCAGAGCTTAGGGATATGATCTCTAGTAGAGATCTGGAATTAGAACTAGGAGGGGAGAGACAAGTAAAATCATTCGCCAATGTGTCCTACCTAAGCTATTTTGTTATTTAATTAGTTGGTTAGGTCGTAGAGACAAGATGTGACATGTCAATTTCTTTGACTAATCTTTGTTTTGTGATCACATTTCAGAACGACATCTGAAAATCAAGAAATGAACTATGAGACAATTGTTATTGAGAATCAAGAAGCTACAAATAATACTGCTGCATACTCAGAAAATCATGATGCCAACAACATGATGAATGATGACTTTTTTTGAAACTTCATGCAATTCTTACAGAACCAGACGAGAAAAACTACTGCTAATAATACCAAGGGAAACGCGGGTAACTCACGAATGGTCACTGCCAAGCAGTTCAAGGAGTTGGGACCACCTGAATTTCTCGGAAAGCCGAATTTACTCAAGGTAGAGGCATGGCTCAAACAAATGACAAAGTTATTTGATGTACTGCATTGCACTGACGAACAAAAGGTTCCTTTCGCTACCTTTATGCTGTGAGGAGAAGCAGATCATTAGTGGAAATCCGTAAAACGTGCCCGTCACTCGGCACTCGAGATGTCCTGGTGGAGTTCCAAGAATTATTTAACGAAAAGTATTTCCCAGAGAGTATTCGCCATGTGAAGGAGGTGGAGTTTATCAAACTAGAGCAGAACAACATGACCGTATCGCAGTACGAAGCCAAGTTTATCGAGCTGTCTCGATTTGTGCCCTATTTGGTGGACAATAAGGAACGGATGACACAAATATTTTTACGAGGTTTGAAACTTGAAATTCGTCAACATCTTATTTCTCATAAACTTTGTCTATATTCAGATATCGTGGAAATGGCTCAATTAGTAGAACGAGAGAAAGAAATACTACAACCAAGAGACAATACTCAACAGCGAGAGAGAAATTACGATAATTATCGTAACAGTGGCAACAACCGTCGAAATAATGAGAACCAACAAAGAGAAAATCATCATGCCAGAAATGGTAACCACTTCGGTGGTAATCCTGGCCCAGATAATAGAAGAAATGAGTCGAGTGAAAATAATTTCAAGAAGAGAAGATTCAACAATGACTATGGAAAAATACCGACATCAGCACCGGTTTTACGGGGAGGAGAACGACCATCGGTCAGATGTTACAAGTGCGGAAAAGAGGGACACATTAGTCCAAACTGTACGCAACCACCCCAGGCGTGTTACAGTTGTGGAAAGGAAGGCCACATAGCTCGATTTTATCCCGTAGTAAGATCAAGTCCAGCTGCAATGATGACACCAAAGGCTGTCACAGACAAGTCAAAGTCTGTGGTTCAGGGGAGAGCTTTTGTCGTGACATCCAAAAAAGTGCGGAACCTGAACGAAGTTATCACGGGTAAACTGCTTATTAACTCTTGTGAAGTCTATGCCTTATTAGATACTAGTTCTACCCATTTTTTTTATTTTACCTACATGTGCTCAACGTCTAAACTTGACTCCTGAGAAATTAGATTTTGACTTATCTGTTGAAACACCATTAGGACAAACATTCGTTACATCTATAGTCTATAAATCTTGTTTTGTTCAAATCAGCACCCTCACATTACCTGTTGATCTTATCTCCTTGGACATGCATGAATTTGATGTGATTTTAGGAATTGATTGGTTAAATGCTCATCATGCTAAAATTGATTGCTTTCGTAAGGTCGTTAATTTTCATATTCCTAATTAACCTGTTATGTGTATTCAAGCAACCAAACCGTTGAAATCAATAGCTATCATTTCTAGTCACAAAACCATTCATTTATTGAAAAACAGATGTCAAGCTTTCTTAGCCCATGTAACTGATTTAAACAAAAGTACGTCAAATTTGAATAATATTTCTGTTGTTAATAAGTTCCCTGACGTATTTCTCGAAGAACTTCCTGGCCTACCCCCAGACCGTGAAATCAAATTTTGTATCGACCTTGAACCTAGTACCAAACCTATTTGCAAGACCCCATATCGAATGGCTCCTATTGAAATTCAGGAGTTAAAAGTCCACCTACAGGAGTTGTTAGACACCGGTTTCATACGTCTGAGTACATCGCCTTGGGGTGCTCCTGTCTTATTCGTAAAGAAGAAAGATGGGAGTATGAGACTTTACATTGACTATCGGGAGTTGAACCATGAACATCAAAAATAGGTACCCGTTACCTCGCATTGATGACCTGTTTGACCAGTTACAAGGTGCTCAATTCTTTTCAAAGATCGATCTCTGTTCTAGATATCATCAGTTAAAGATTAAAGCTGATGACATTCCCAAGACTGCCTTTAGAACTTGATACGAGCATTACGAATTCCTAGTCATGTCTTTCGGATTAACTAATGCTCCTGCTGCCTTCATAGATATGATGAACCGAATATTCAAGGAATATTTGGATCATTCCGTGGTTATCTTTATTGATGACATCCTCGTATACTCCAAAAGTCGTGAAGATCATGAGCAACACTTGAGGCTGATACTCCAAAAGCTTCGTGAAAATAAGCTATATGCCAAGTTGAAGAAATGTTAGTTCTGGCTTGAGGAGGTAGCATTCCTTGGACACGTGATATCTAAACAAGGAATCTCGGTTGATCCGACGAAGATTGAAGTAGTATCAAATTGGGAGCAACCTAAGTCAGTAACCTAAGTACGAAGCTTTCTGGGCTTAACTGGTTATTATCGGAGGTTTGTAGAAGGATTCTCTCGAATTGACATTCCATTAACTTAGCTTACTCGAAAAAGCACAAAATTCGAATGGAGCAAAGAATACGAAAAGAGTTTTCAAAAACTTAAGAGAAGACTCATTTCAACACCTGTTTTGGTAATACCATCAGGATCAGAAGGATTTGTTATCTACAGCGATGCTTCGGGCAGAGGTTTAGGTTGTGTTCTCATGCAACATAGGAAAGTTATAGCTTATGCCTCTCGACAATTCAAGGAATATGAGAGGAATTATCATACTCATGATCTAGAGTTGGCAACGGTCGTTTTTGCGTTGAAGATTTGGAGACACTACTTGTATGGGGAGAAGGTGGAGATCTATACAGACCATAAAAGCCTCAAATATTTCTTCACCGAGAAGGAACTCAACATGCGACAACGACGTTGGCTTGAGCTGTTGAAGGATTATAACCATACCATCCAATACCATTCTGGAAAGGCGAATGTGGTAGCTGATGCGTTGAGTAGAAGATCGTATGCAAGTACGAGTGCGATATTGTCAACACAGAGGCCAATTTTGTACGATTTACAAAAGATGGAGATAGAGTTAAAGACTCTAGGAACCCACGTGAAGATGACACATATATGAGTAGAACCGACTTTAATCGACAAAGTTAAAGCTGCTCAAGCTACAGACCCAGAGCTGATGAATATGAAGAAGAAAGTACAAGAAGGTGTTATTCCAGAAGCAAGAATCGATGAAGAAGGAATGCTTTGAGTCAACTTTAGACTGTGTGTTCATAACGACGTTGATTTAAAATTTAAAATTATGATGGAGGCACACAACACACCTTTTGTAATCTATCCTGGAAGTACCAAAATGTATAGTAACCTTCGACATGCATTTTGGTGGAGCAATATGAAGAGCGAGATCGCAGAGTTTATCTCAAGGTGTTTAACTTGTCAACGTGTCAAGGCAGAGCATAAGTTCCAAGGGGTCCATTGCAACCACTTGAGATTCCAGAATGGAAGTGGGAACACATCAATATGAATTTCGTGACTGGTCTTCCCAAACTTTCTCAAGGCTTAGACGCAATTTGGGTCATTGTAGATAGATTGACCAAATCTGCTTATTTCTTATCTATACGAGAAAATTATTCACTTGAACGTCTTGCTAAGATGTATATAAGCGGGATTGTAAGATTACATGGTATGCCAGTACCTATAGTTTTTGATCGAGACCCTATATTCACTTCACGATTTTGGGTCAGCTTGCAGAAAGCTATGAGCACTGAATTACGATTCAGTTCTGCATACCATCCTCAGACAAATGGGGAATCGAAAAGGACCATTCAAATTCTCGAAGATCTGTTGAGACTTTGCGTACTAGACTTCAAAGGAAGTTGGGACAAATACTTACCATTGGTGGAATTCTCCTACAACAACAGTTATGAAGCAAGTATAGGCATGGCTCCCTTCGAGGCGTTGTATGGACGAAGGTGTCGTTCTCCAGCATGTTGGGATGAAGTAGGCGAGACAAAATTGTTGGGACCAGAGTTGATACGTATGACTGCAGAAAAGATGCAAATGATCCGGTAAAGTATACAAACAACACAAGATCGACAAAAAGGTTACGCTGATCTTCATCGAAGGAACGAGGAATTCAATGTCAGAGACCATGTATTTTTACATGTTGCTCCATGGAAAGGAGTTACGAGATTCAGAAAGAGAGGAAAACTCAACCCTCGATTTATTGGTCCATTTGAAATTCTCGATCGAGTAGGAAATGTGGCCTATAGACTTGCCTTACCGCCAAACATGTCTCATGTTCATAACGTTTTTCACATATCCATGCTACGTAAATATGTGAAAGACCCAAACCACATTATTGAATTAGAATCAAACGAGATAGTAGAGGATTTAACGTATGAGGAGGTACCTGTCAAGATCTTGGATAAAAAGGAACAGATTCTATGCTCAAAGGTTATACCTCAAGTAAAAGTTTTATGGAGAAACCATGATACAGAGGAAATGACCTGAGAGTTAGAATCTGAAATGAGAACAAGGTATCCTCACCTCTTCGATAAGCCAGGTACGTGCATTAATTTCGAGGACAAAATTTCATAAGGAGGGGAGATTGGAAGACCCCGACTTTTATGAAATAAAAGTTTATTTTTCTTTATGATTATTATTTTAAACAGTAAAGTGTTTAATTGTTATAATGTTATAGTTAACGGTGATATATGCAAATTATCTGATAAACAGTATGTCAGAGAATATTCTTTCTATCGGGAAATATTATTTCTGTCGGAGAATATTATATTCGGTCCAAATTTGCCTAATGTAGAGGCAATCAAGAAAGCCGCATAAGTGAATATATAACCTACGAAAAAGTGGGCTAATCCAACTAATCGTGCTTGCACAATGGAAAGGGCTACCAGTTTATCTCTCCAACGACGACGCTGAAATAACAAAGCATTGGTGGGCCCCACAACAACTAATTATCGGATATTGAAAACGACAGTATTTTGCCAACAGTATTATCACCTACAACTATTGAAATACCCGGTAATAAAAAAACAGTTGCACGCGGTATTCCACGGTAGCACACAGTATTGCACAGTATTTCATATTATTGATTCAATAATTAATAAAGTAGCAATTGCACAACATTTTAACTCAATAATTGTTACAGTAACATCTGCATAGTATTTTATATTATTAAATCGGTTATTTGTCACGACACAGTAACTCATATTATTTGATATGATATTATTAGACCTGTTAACATTATTGACAATGTCTAGAAGTTTTGTTAAGGAAATGAGTTATTTAATTGTGCGCCGTATATACGGAAGACCCCCTTTTTCCTAGGAATGATCTAGTTGTCAATATTGTAAGTCTATAATATTAATGGTAAATAATTGTTGAAAGACTTAAAATGTGTTGATTAAAGATAAGTGATATGTGGTAGTCATCTGTTCAAATTTTGATATAAATAGAGGGGTTTGTTAGGAAGCGTTTGTTGTAAGTTTGATTTATTATTTCATGGACCCACCACTTGCCAATATTCAAACCGTCGGCAGAATTTTCAGAAATAATTTTCTATATAAAACAGAAAACTTTTATATTATATATAAAGTTATTTATTTTATTAGAATACTTTATTAATTTTTAAAAATTCAGATGAATGATTTTTCAAAGTTGGCTTCGCACGTTTTTCGTCCGACGAATTCGTCAAAGGTGGCATGCTGCCATTCTCCTATAAATAGGTTGCTTAGTTAAGAAATGAAAATCACACCAGAATTAAAAAATTCTTTTTCTATAAAATCGTGAGTATTTCTTAGAGTATAGAGATATTTTGAGTGTTGTTATTAGTGCTAAATTTTTTCAAGATAATCTCCTTTATATCAGTCAAATCTAGTCTCCTACTAAGGTAATGAGTATCATTTTTTTTATATTCGTATGTAATATCATTTGCTTTCATATCCGTAAGTGATATTATTTTACTTCATATTCACACGCGATGTCATTTTATTCCATGTATTAACTTGTGGGAATAACCTGACTACGCGGACTACCGCATGTTTGGTGAATAACCCTTAGTATTCATTCTTTATTAGTCTTTTAATGAAATTATTTGTCTACGCGGATTACCGCATGACACTTAATTTCATACTCGTATGTAATATCATTTTCTTTCATACTCGTAAGTGATATTATTTTCTTTCATACTCGTATGAGACATCATTTCTTTTGTACTCGTCAAAGGATATCGTTTTCTTTCATATTTCTCTATTTATGGTAAGAAATTATTGTTTGTTTCCATAACCTTATTATTAAATGGTGAAAATTCCTGAAATTAATAGAATATCCTTAATAGTTTGTGCTTCATCTAATATTTTTACCTGAATCTTTCTATTGAATTTTTATCGTTAACTTTGAAATATGAATCTTGAATATCATTCTTGAATTTGACTCCACAATTTGGTCATCATGTTGGCAATTTGGACATTCTTGTTCTCTAAATAAATTAAATTACAATCTCTAATATTTATTCTTATTTTTGATCTCATTATTTTGTTTCTATTCATCATTTATATCATTGTTATAATCCTCAGACTTAAATTGTGGTGACAAGTTCTCTTTGGCCCGTAGTGCAAAGACGAACTGGTAATTGGCATGATTATGACCAAGAATTTTGTATTGATATAATCCTAACATTTGGTGTTACAAACAAATACTTGTGGTAAAAGTTTCCTTTGACCCGTAGTGCAAAGATGGACCGGTGTTTGGTATGATCATGACCATTGGTGTTATAAATAAATATCTTTGGCTCGTAGTGCAAAAATAAACTGTTGATTTGGATATTCATAATCAGGAACTGTTGATTGGTGTTACAAGGATAAAATATTGATGATGAACTTTTAAATTGTAGAAGATAGTGGACATTATAGTCTACCTAACTCTTCTAATGGATTGTTTATTCCGCTGTAGTTATTGTTGAAAACTTATATTATCTTTAAATCTTTGATCTATCAATGTTGAAGGCTAAAGATAATTTATTCTTCATTATTTTAGTCATGATATTCTTTATTAGGCTATTTGTGCTCACCCTTTTCTTTTTTGTTCCATTGTTCTCCTCAGGAAATGAGAGTGTAGCTAGGACTAGTCGGGACTAGCCGGGGAATGGAGTGATGGTCCGAGACTGTAAAAGTATCTCAATACATTATAAAATAGTGTGACAATAATTGTATTGAGAACTTAAGTTGGGTTTAATTATTGTTGTACTAGTTTTCGTACAATATTTGTTTTGAAACTCACAGTATGTGTGTTGTCGTATTTTGCACGATAGTTTATTAGTTGTAAATTAAAAAATTTGTATTTGAATTTTGTAGTTTATTTTTTGGCGACTCAAAATAGGTTGTGTGGACTTATTTTGGGGGCGTCACATATTATGCTCCAAATTCACATATATTATTAATACAATTAATCATGTGATTTGATAAAATATCAAGTTTTTATTAATTAAATTAGTTAGGATATTAATTTAATAATAAAGTTCGTGACTAATATTTATATAATCAAATCGCGTGATATGTTAAGAGAGTTTTTCGACATCTTAATATTTTAATAAAATTGTAGCGATAAAATTATCCTATATAAATTTATCTAGATATATAAATTAAATATAACTATTAAAAAGAACACATATAGTAATTATTATTGGATAACATGTAGTAATTATTCAAATTTGTGGAGTATTTATACTAATTTGAATAGGAAAGAAAAAGATATTTTTTTCTATTACGCTTAGAGATAGGAATATTTTTTAATTTGGATAGTTTTTAATTGATACAAATTTGGATAGTACTTATGCTAATATGAGTTAGGAAAGCTGAACCAAAAATTGACGAAACCAAACCAAGTTTGTATTTTTAATTATATAGTTCATTTTTTGTTGACTAGTATCCTTGGCGCACAGTACGTATATAGAATGAATGAAAAAAAATATTAGAGAGAAAATAGGAATTAATAAAGGAGTGGGGGGAGAGATAAAATGAAAGTTTTTGAATTTAAAAAGTAACTAGCTAAGTGGCCCATGCGAAACACAAGTTTATTTTTTTAAAATAAAAGTATTTTTAATTTATTTTATATATAATAATTATAAATTATATTTTTTGAATTTTCAAATTGACTTACTATTATTATTAGAATGACTACAATCTTTGCTTTAAAGCGAATGACTGCTTATCACATATAATTACCGAATACTCATAATTGAGTGTTACTAATATGATCATTTTGTTATTTTAATTTAATATTAAGTTTTTACATATTTTTTAGGGTAAAATGCAATTTAACCACATGTGGTTTACACATTTTTGTAAATCACCAGCCGTGGTTAAAAAACCACTACTTAACTACCCGTGGTTTGAAAAAAAGTGCAACAGTTACTTTTTAGCAAGTGGTTGAGTTGTCTAGCAACTAGATTCTCCATGCAAATTAGAAAAATATCCTCTTTAACCCATATTTAAGATACAACTACTTCACTTATTATTTGATTTTTTTCTCATTTTTTCACCAATTTTCTACCAAAATATGTACAAATATACATCCTATATATATTTTTTTTGCGTGTCTATTAAAAAATTATATATATATATATATATATATATAGGAAGAGACTCTCCAGCGAACCGTTGGGGAGCGGACTGAAAACGAACCAACTTTTAACGACAGTTCAATTCGTCGCTAAAGGCATGCGTCGCTAAATAGACTTATAGCGACGCATCGAACCATTGCTATAGGTCTGTTTAGCGACGCATGCCTTTAGTGACGGTTCAATGCATGCCTTTAGCGACGGATTGAACCGTCGCTAAAGGCTGGTTCGTTTTCAGTCCAACGGTTCGGTGGAGAGCCGGACCCTATATATATATATATATATAGATATATATTAAAAAATATTTTTTCAAAAAATTAATAAATAAAAATAAAAATCTATTTAAAGTAAAAATATGGTAAAATGTAAGATGTTAACTATACATTTTTTTAACTAACTTTGTTATTCATAAGATTGTACAATCACAAAAATACATCAAATGTTAATTTATCTATTCAGAAACAGATTTCTTGTCATTCAAATATACCAACTAAAGCTTTTAGTGTGCCGCCAACCACGTACATCTCCAAAAATTGGTACTAAGTCATCCCATTTTTCAATAAATTCAATTGATTTTTCTAGCAGAAGGTTAATAATGGGTTTTACCAATGAAATACCGTATTTAAGTTAGGATGCTTACACACATAATATGCGCATTAAGACTAGTAACAATAAAGTCCATATATGCATTTTCTCACTTCACGTAAATGTATTATTATTTTTAAAATATAGAGAGACATGCATGGACATTATGCTTTTAATTATGAAATACTAGTGTGAATAAGCACAAAAAAAATTTATTTTGTCCAAATATTATTGTTTTTTTCTCCTCCCAGTAGTTTGAAATTTGAATCAACGGTCTTACAAACCTCAATCTAATTAATATATACATATATATATATATATATATTAATATATATATATATATATATATTTATATATATATATATATATATATATATATATGGATATAAATATTTATGAATATATGTATGTATAATATTACTAAAATATTATGTGTCCATGTGACTTTTTCGTCAAGTAGTTTAAACAATTCAGTATTGTGTTACACAAGGTACAATTAGTAATGTAAAACTCAACAAAATGAGATTATTTTGCACAATTCATGCATGATATAATTATATTTTATTTAAAAATATTTTTCCAACCAAAAAGAAAGAAAAGATATGACCGAAAAAAATTTGATGTAAAATAAATACATATATGCACTGTCTTTAATTAAGATGGGGATCATATTTTAGTGAAAAAATAACCCTATAACAATGAATAATTAACGATCAAATGTTATTTAATTTGATTTGTGTTACAAATGAATTAAGCTTGACTGAAATGATTGAAGATTTTCTTAGTTTGATTTTATAAGCTAGTTGGTGAAAATTGAGAAAAAAAAGAAGATAAATAACAAATGAGGTGTTTATATGCAAAATAAGAGCTAAGAAGGGTATTTTAGTACTTTAACACCTTTTGTTAATACTGTTAATACTGGAGTGAGAGTCTGCAAATTTTTTAAACCACAGGTAATTAAGTGGTGGTTTAACCACATGTGGTGATTTGCAAAAGCGTGTAAACCACAAGTTTTAAATTGTATTTTACCCTAGTTTTTAAATTTAATATTTAGTTTTTATATTCAATCATTCGTATTTATATATGCATATTTAGAGTTCAAAGTTGAGTGAAAACGTAAAAGCCTAAACGCAGTATTTAAGTCTAAGTTAGACTCTATTCTATAATTAATTAACTAAATAAATTGTATAAAAATAAAATTGTTGCAGAATAATAAGTTACGATCATGATTTTAGTTTTAAAAAGTAATTAAATTTTCATCAATAATATATAAGTCAGGATTTTTTTTAAACATTAATTAATGAAATGTCTCCTATATAAAATAAAGTTGTTTATTAAAGTTTAATCATTAATATATTTATTGTCGACGTCGGGATTTTTCCTCTTTGGTGCTAGAGATCGTGAGTTTAAGGGTGATTTTGAAAAATACCGACTTATGTCGATGGAGTTTTGAAAGTTTGATTTTAAAGTGGGTCAATTAGACAGAGTTGTCAGTTGGTAAAGATTTAAATTAATGTATCTGAATTTTGAAGTTTAGATAATCAAGATGGCTTATTATGTGACTCCGGTAAATTGGTCTACAACTGCGATTCATAGAGTTCGGGAGCTTATTTAGGCAAGGAAAATGTGCTAGGCACCTCTAACTTCCGTGAAACACAGTTATCGTTTTTCTAATGTTTTCTTAAAAGTTTAAATACATTGACTCGAGACTACAATAAAGGGAAGAGAGGTTGATAAAAAACGAAAAAGAAAAAAAACTAAAAGGGGCATGACGGTCCTTAAACACTTTGAATGTGTGAAACAACACTGAAAAAATTCCCATTTGATACCACCACTAAAAAAAATCCCATTTGAAACCACAAATCGATTTTAAATGCCACTTTTAAAGATGATGATATCAGATGTGTTACAGTTTTGTGTTATTTGCTGGAAATTGGACTTTTGTAAGACTTACAGGAAATGAAAATGATTAACAGTTGTATCTGGGACTATGATAAATTGGAATGATCTTTCACACTTTACTCTCACTTTACTTTTCAACTTTATATACCTCCTAATCCTTTCTATAATGTATAAACTGTCCACGAAACCCGCTCCTAACCTCATGGAAGCCTTGGATCATTACAATAAATAAGATGATTCTAGAGTTAATTTATGGAATGATGAGGACTGCTTGTTTTTTCATAGAATTTTAGGTACATTTCCATCTTTGGTAAGACCTGTGACTTTTTAGCATCATTTCGGGCACATCTACCTTTGGGACTTTTTGAAGATTTCTAATTTTGACATTCATTGAAATTGGTGGGCAGTTCCTTTTTACTTTTTTATTTATCTTATAAGGACTATTTCTACCATGAGTAAATCTACATAGACATCCAATTTATTTTTCACTTACCGAAACGCAGATAGATGGGTCGTTTACATTATTTTTTTTTATTCTTTGCTAAAACAAAACAACTCATCTGCAAAAACTCTGTCTCTCAGGCATATTTCTCATCTCTCTCTCCTTCTCTCTTCTTTTCCCCAAATCCTCTCGGTCTATGAAATCCCAAAACCAGCCGCAAAACCTCTGTCTTCTCTCACGCTTCTCTCTCTCTTTTTTCCCCAAATCCTCTCAGTCTATGATCTAGTTCCTCCATTGATTCCTACGTCGGAAGCTTGACCGGCTTAATTTTCAAGTCTGAAATTTGATATGAAGGCGTTCTTGGTAATATTAATACTGCCGAATCAAACATCAAGTTACGAAATGGAACTCTTAATTTCTTACCTTTTATTTTATTTTTTTGTTTTTGTTGTGAGGATAGGGTAATTTTTGTTTGCTGCTGCTTCAATTGGTGTTATCTTATGGTATCTGCTCCGGGCTTCTCTAATTACATTATTTTCTGATATATTTTCACTCTTTGTGGTTAAATCTTTATTGGGTTTTATTGTTTATTGTTATCGTTTTGATTCCCTATTGGTTAACTGAGTTCATACTTTTGGATAACTCTTTCAATTGGTGTTATGGTATCTCCTGATTGATTATCTTTTATTTTTTTATTTTTTTTTTGTTTTTGTTGTGGGGATTTCAATTTTTGTTAAATTGTTATGGGATGTTGTTTATTGTTTTGATTCCCTGTTAGTAGAATGATTTTTTTTCAATTTTATGGAGAATGAGAAGGTGCCCTGGTTGCTTTTTGTTGGTTGCTACTGTTGTTGGGCTTTGTCGCTTTTTGGTTGTTGCTTGGTTATGCTTGTCTCTGTTGGGTACAACTTGTGTTGGTTGTTGTGCAGCTGTTAATTGGTGCTGCTGTTGCTGTGCATTTTTGTGTCGTGATGTGCAACTTTGGGGTTGCTTTTGTTGTGCTGTTGTTGCCGTGCATTTTGCGTTTGACTATTGCTTGGTTATGCTTATCTCTGCTGGATGCAGCTTGTGCTGGTTGTTGTGCAGTTGTTGATTGATGATGTTGTTGCAGTGCATTTTGTGTTGTGCAGCTTTGGGATTGTTTTTGTTGTGCTGCTGCTGACCCTTGGTTTTAGGCTTCTGCTCATGTTCTGCTTTATTACATATCAAATGCACCTTGGTTTGAAGCATGCAACAATTACATATTGGCCCTTGGTTTGAAGTTATACGCCGAAATCTGTAGATACATTGTATTATTTGTAGTTGCTTGACCTATTACGCTATTGTATCATCGTTTTTTTAATTACCTAGGGTATGCCCCTTGTAAACATGTAAATCGTGATTAGTGTTTATGAAACGAATTCTAATTATTGTATTCATCTATTTAGTCTGCTCTAATAACTTCTTTTATCCATTGAGCCACCTCATTTTTGTTTTCATCAATCATAGTTGTAGACACCCAAATTTTGCGTTCCTTGCACTAACCATGACAGGAGGGCAAAATCGTCAATTGAACCGGCTTGCGGAAGCGAAGGAGTGGGCACAAGTGCGAGCGACCGACACCACCGCAATGTTTTGGCGACCAAGGCTGACGTGACAATAAAGCCATCCGAAGCAGGCATTCCCGAATGAGGTGGCACGTCTCCCGAAATTTCCCAGACTGCCGAATACGAGCCTGTCAGCGAAAACCGACATTACGGCACGAAAATCGAGGCGTGGCACGGAAAACGAGAAAGTCAAACCGTCCAGCCGCGGATTGATCTGCGGCCAAATAGTGCGCTTTTTGAAAACACGGATCCCGAAACACGGAACTCGAAATCGGGGTGAGTGGAAGGCAGGCGGCCAGCCAGCCGCAGATTGATCTGCGGCCAGCCGCAGATCAATCTGCGGCTGGCTTTGGCCAGCCTATTTCAGCTCATTTTCGCTCAGCATACAGGGAGTTGAAGAAGAAAAAAGTTGGGGAAGAAGAAGAATTTCTGCAGCAGCAAAAACACCGAAATAGAGAGAAAATAGCTAGATTTTGCAACAAAATAGGGAGAAAGGAGAAGAAAAAAAGAGAGGATTTAATTCTTTTGAATTTTGTTGTATCAAATACACTCCTTATCCTATTCAAATACACAAGTTCACATCCATTTGAGATCAATTGCAAGGTGAAAATTTCTATTTGTTCTAGCAATTCATGTCATATTGATTGAGTAAATTAGATGTAACTTTCATGTATCTTGTTGAATAATCATGGATTAGGGATTATTGGTGAGGGTTCCATCGGAACAAAATTCTTCCTAATAACCCGAGGATATCCAATTGATGAAATCTCTAGTTTGTTTATGGTGGTTCATTGGGTGTAATTTATTTAGATTGTCATTTTAGGATATCATGGTGTATTAGATAAATCCGGGTTGGTTAATTATGTAGTATTCATTTTGTGGGCATGTCATAATCTCGTGTGAGCCTAGGAACGCGACCCCGTGGTTCAAATCCGATAATGGATGTTTTGATGTATGTATAGATTCAAGGTGCTCGTTTTTGTAATATGTAACCGTTGGGCCTTAAAACGACGCTAAGGCGAGAATCGGGTTTAAGGCCCCGTATTAGTGGAATATGTGATTGTTGGCGTTCGGGGATATTTTGATGGCTTACATGCCCGTGAATAGCCCCGACGCGTCTTTATGCTTGATTATATTTCGTGACACCAAAATGGTTTCAAAAGATTAAACGATAAAGATCTTTTCTAAAATCAATCAAAGTAGGATATTAGCATCACGAGGCTAAAAATTGGAAATGCTAACGAAAGTCAATTCCTATTCTACGAGAAAGCATAAAAAGAGGTTGTTTTCAAATGTCATGAAAATGGGTTTTATAAAAGAAATTAAATGTTTTATTAAACCTTGATGCATAGGGCGAAAGAGATCATAGAAATTGCCCATCATTTATGAAAGCAACGTATAAATCTCGATTCCTATTTTGGTTAAGGTTTAAGAAAAACTCACGTTTTATCAAGACAACGCCTAATAAAGACCTCATAGTTTTGATAAGTAAAATCAAACCTTTCGCATGAATAGAGGGAGCTTTCTCGTATTAATAGAAACGACGTTCTGAAACATTCTCAAATTAAAGCACAACTTTCCCTAAAAATCCAAATGATTCTTTCATACAAACTTACCACCACAACATTCACATAAGCACACACACCCACACACACCCGCACATATACACATTTCATGAATTAAAGGATAGGACAGCATCAAGATTGCGGTAACCGTATTTCACGGAAGTCGAGGGGTGCCTAACACCTTCCCTTCACTTAAGCAAGCCCCCGAACTCTATGAATCTCGGTTCGCAGACCAATCAATTCGGAGTCACATATGAGCCAGCGATTTATAAAAAAACGAAAAACTCGGATGAGTTGGTACATCCATTTCAAATATACCAACTGGCGACTCTGGTTAATTGGCTCATCATAAAAAACGATATTTCAAAACCCCGTCGACATTCAAGCCGACCTTTTCCAAAAAATCATCTAATCAAAAGGCTAAAATCGGAAAAGGACAAATATCGCATAAGCGGATAAAACCGGCGTCGACAGCTGGCGACTCTGCTGGGGACATTAGAGGGCTTAAGCCGCTTTCAAATCTTGATGCTTTCTTATCCTTTAAAATTCATGAATATGTGTGTGTGTGTGTGCGATATTGTGATCTTTTGAACGTTTTGTTGTGTGAATGTGTGTTTGTGTCCAATAAGTGAATATTTGAATAGAATTGCTTTACTTTTAAAGTAATCATTTACATACGGTGAGGACGATGAATGTGAATGTATGTTGAGAGAGTACCTCTTCCTGAGGTGAACCTGTCGGTTGCTTATTACTGGACTCGAAGGGGCTGCTCCCCGGAGATGGCTCAGGAAACGCACCACCCAAATCCGCTCCAATCGAAAGGGCTCAGACGAGTAGATTGCGATGATTTGGGGACCTTCATGCCGAAAAGCCCGTGAGAGTAACCCTAGGATAGGTCAGCCTCAGATTAACCCTACGCAGGAAAAGTTTCTTCATGCCTTTTTACATTGCACGCGTAAATGTCATGATCTCATTCATATATGCCTCCCTTTTCGTCAAGAAAAAATTACTAACCTCTATCTTTTGCAGGGAACGACTGAGGAGCTTAATAAAGCCATGTTTATCATCTGTCATTGCATTAGAGGACTACTAACTTTCTGTTTTACAGGGAAAGATTAAAAAACCCCAAAATACAGAAGTTACAGCTTTAGCATGCATCCATTTTTTTACTCCCCAAGACTAAACTTCGAACCTTGGTTTCTGTAGGATTGCTCCTCAAACCCGTTCGCAGTCTAAAAGAGCCCAAAACTCTACATCTGAAATGGCTGAGCTCCCACCTACTAATCCTGGCTCCATATCTAGGGAGGAATTTGATGATTTCAAGAAGCAGATGTTAGAAATGGCCATAATGCTAAGAGAGCAGTTGATACCCAGGCAGGAACCACCTAAGGAGGATCCACCTAAGGGCGAGCCAGTCGTCCCAAAGGCCATTCCCGTACCAAACAAAACAGTGATTACTATCCCGGAAGAGGGAGATACAGATGACTTGCGGAAGAAAATGAGACAAATGGAAGAAACCATCCAATCTATGAAGGGCATAGGGTCCCTCGGCAGGGTTAACTATTCAGATTTATGTGTCTTCCCCGGAGCCAGATACCCGGAGAAATTTAAAATCCCCGAGTTTGAAAAATACAATGGGAAGGGGGACCCCTACACACACTTGAAAATATACATTGGAGAACTCGGGTCTTATGCCGAGGACGAAGGGTTGAGAATGCAGCTGTTCCAGAAAAGCTTAACGGGGGAGGCAAGAATTTGGTATGCCCGCCTTGACAACGCCCGAATCCACAACTGGGAAGAATTGGCCCATACATTCTTAACCCAATACAGTTTTCAGGCCCAGATGGCCCCTGACAGGTACCAAATGACAAATGTTAAGAAACAACCTAGGGAATCCTTCAGGGAATATGCGCAACGATGGAGGGGCATGGCCGCACAGGTGAACCCCCCGACGAGCGAATCAGAGATGGTGATGACCTTTGTAGACATTCAAGAGGCACCGTATTATGAACGAGTCATCTCGGGGATTGGAAGACCCTTTGCTGAAATGATTAAACATGGAGAGATGGTAGATATGGGGTTGAAATCGGGTAAAATCCGGGATTTTACTGCTTTAGAAACTGCTGCCGAGCAAATACAGAATGGAAACTATGGCAGCACTTCCCGGAGGGTCCAAAAGAAAAAGGAAGAGGATGTCTCCCTCATCCTACAGGGGTCATCCAGAAAAACAGAAAGCCATCTTCCGGTACAAGTGCAGAGGGTAGGGCCATCCCGACAGCCAAACTTCACAGATCAGAGGGCAGAGGGGCGAAGAAAATATGAGGCTTCACAAAATCGAGTATTCACCCCGCTCGGGGAGCCGCTTGAACGGGTATTAGCGGTATTAGTAGCCCAAAAGAAGATAGTTGGTTTGGCACCCCCGAGTGACCCAAAGGGTAGACGGTTTCACCCGAGCAAGCGGTGTGCATACCACTCCAGTTCCCCTGGCCATGATACACAAGACTGTTGGACGTTGAAGCATCGAATCCAGAACCTTATTGACAGTGGGGAAATTGTGGTGGAACAGCCAGACTCCCCGAATGTTAAGGCAAATCCCCTGCCAAGAAATGATGGAGGGGGGGTCAATGCGACAGAGGCGAGTGAAGCTGGGGGACCGCCAAGGTTGAACTATGTGCAGAAAATTGAGGAAATGATCAACGTGATACATGACCATAGGAGTGCACGGGGAACGCCCATCAGGTTGATAGGGGTAAGTACGAATAGCACGGAGGGACCTGTCAAGTTGACGGCTCCGAGGCCCATCATCCTTGCGGCAAGGCCGCAAATCCCTATCAGTAGTCTAAAGACTGTACCCTGGAATTATGGGGGAATGCCAGAGGAAGCGGCCAGTTGTGCTTCTGTGACGACAAAGGGGAACCCCTTATATCTTCCCGGGCGAGTCCTCGAGAGCCAAAAGAGAAAAAATGAAGAGATTTCCGAGGAAAGGGCCATAGAATTCTTGAAAAAGATGGATCACCCGGAAACAAGGGGGATCCAGATTTTAAATGAGGAGTCAACCCTAGCATCAGTCATGGACTTGGTGTTGTCATCCAGTGAGCATTGCAAAACCCTGACGAAGGTTCTGGAGGAGGCATACGTGCCCAAGGAAATTAGTGAGGAGGGTTTCGGCCAGCTGGTGGGCCACCTACTGGAGAACGATGTAATATCCTTTACAGATGAGGACATCCCCAAAGAGGGAAGGGGGCACCGGAAACCGCTACATATTGCGGTAATCTCCTCGGGATATATAATGAATGGGGTGTTGATTGATGGGGGATCGGCATTGAATATCTGTCCCCTCAGTACCTTACAGAAGATGAACATCAATCCCAAGTGCCTACGAGCCAGTCATGTGGTGGTACGAGCTTTCGATGGTTCTCGGAGGGATACAATTGGAGAGATTGAATTACCGGTGGAGATAGGACCCTGTACTTTTGATATATCTTTCCAGGTCCTAGATATTGCAGCCAGTTATAACATGTTATTAGGGAGGCCATGGATACACATGGCCGGGGCAGTTCCTTCCACGCTCCACCAATAAATCAAGCTAATCATCGATGGGAATCTGGTAACAATCTCGGCCGAATGTGATGACCCTTCTCCTCCTAGGAGTGGCCTGCCAGTGATCAATGTGGATGAGTCGGCGGCACCTGCCAGCTTTCAAGCACTGGAGATTAGCACTCCCCACTATAGATGCCTGGGAGCTCCAGCTGTGAAACCTAGGGTCTCTCCCGAACTTACCTTTGTGGCAAAGGAAATGATAAAAATAAACTTCCAGCCTGGACAGGGGTTAGGAAGGAGCAGTCAGGGAATCACCGAGCCCATCCACCTACCACAGCAGATAGGCAAAGTAGGGTTGGGATACCATGAGGGCGTAGCACGGAGACACCGTCGGGGTGCGGCTCCGATTCGACTAGCTGGCAGTCCAGTGACCAAAGTCGACAATGAACAGGGGATCAGCGAGCCTGTGATTGGGGCAGGGAATGAAGAATTAACCCCCGCACGTTCTGGGTCGGTCCGAAGGGAAAGTTTCCTGCAAGAGGTCGCAAAGGAGTTTGAAACCAAGTGCTACATCCCCGGACAATCAACAAGCAGTAGGGAGGGGACGAATATTATCGCACCACCGGAAGCCCAACAGGTTGTGCCTGTCATCAATTGGGCAGGGCTGATTATTCCTGGAGAGGATAGGAAGGAGGACTCAAGCGACGTATCCGTAATCATCGGGGAGGTGTCCGATGTAAAGCCCCCTTTTATCCAGCGCATTTCATCTGACCTGACCGTCGACAACTGGACCATGAAACCAGTAATATCCAAACAAGGGTAAAACCCGATGTCAGGGTGGTAGACCCTAGAGGATGGGGGAATGAAGAAGTTTTATTTTTGTTGATTGTTTTATTTCTGCATAATTATGTCGTTTCTTCGTGTTATTTGAAAATGCGATCGTCGTGAAAAATGATTTATATATGACAAGTATTTTGTTTCATGTCAGGTGTACCAATTTGAGTAATCCTTGCCTAACAAATGGTCTTTCAAATTTGAATGATGATTATGATTTTGACATTGAGCTGGATTTCGATTTAATGGGCATTGAACAAGACGAGACAGATTACGACGACGCGCCTGACGAGATCAAAGGATGGGTCGAGGATAAACCCAAACCCAACTTGGACCAAACCGTCACCATTGATATTGGAACCCCTGACAAGCCAAAAGAACTCAAGATAGGGACGGACCTTACCCCCAACCAAAAAGCCGAAATGACTGAGTTGCTAGAGCAATATGAGGATGTCTTTGCCTGGTCTCATGAGGATATGATCAGATTGTCCACCGACATTGTGGTACACCGATTACCCATCAAGGAGGGTTTCCGGCCTGTCAAACAAAAATTAAGAAAGTTGAAACCGGAGTGGAGCTTAAAAGTAAAGGAGGAGATCATCAACCAGTTCAGGGCGGGAATCATTATGGTGTCCACTTACCTGGAATGGCTGTCCAATGTAGTCCCAGTGGCTAAACCTGGAGGAAAGGTGAGGGTATGTGTAGACTACAGAGATCTAAACAAGGCCAGTCTTAAGGATAACTTCCCGGTGCCTTTCATACACATCCCGGTAGATAACACAGCCCAGTACGAAATGTACTCTTTTGTGGATTGCTTCGCGGGATATCATCAGATAATGGTGGTGGAAGAAGATCAGGAAAAGACCGCATTCATCACCCCCTGGGGCACTTTCTGCTATAGGCGATTGGCTTTTGGCCTCACAAACGCAGGGGCTACTTATCAGAGAGCCATGATGGTCTTATTCCACGATATGATGCATAAGGAGATAGAGGTCTACGTGGATGACATTATTGTAAAATCGAGGGTAGAATCTGATCATGTAACCCATCTCAAAAAGCTATTCGATCGGCTCAGAAAGTATAATTTGAAACTCAATCCAGCCAAGTGTGCTTTCGGAGTGCAGTCGGGTAAGCTCTTGGGATTCCTGGTTAGTGATCGGGGCATTGAGTTGGATCCGGCAAAGATTAAAGCCATTGTGGATATGCCGGTGCCTCACACAGAGAAGGAGATAAGAGGATTCCTCGGAAGGATAAACTTTATCAGCCGTTTTATATCCCACTTGACGACTACATGTGAGCCCATTTTCAAACTGTTAAGAAAAAGGGTTTCCCAAGAATGGAATGAGCAATGTCAGAAGGCTTTTCAGACCATTAAAAAGTAACTGACTGAAGCACCAGTGCTGGTACCCCCGAAGGATGGGATCCCTCTGTTTATGTATATATCGGTAAATGCCATCGCGATGGGATGTATGCTGGGGCAGAAAAATGAGGCGGGTAAAGAGCAGGCCATCTATTACCTCAGCAAAAGATTTAGCCAATGTGAGCAGAATTACACTCCCATCGAGAAGACTTGTTGTGCTCTAGCCTGGGCTGCAGGGAGATTACAGCACTACCTCCATGGGCATACGACGTACCTGATATCAAGAAGGGATCCCCTGAAATATATTTTCGAAAGACCCATGCTGAATTGTCGATTGTCAAGATGGCAGTTAATCTTACAGCAGTTCGACATGGTGTACGTGACTCAGAAGGCCATGAAAGGGCAGGGAATTGCAGATCAGTTGGCAGAGACCCCGTCAGGAGGGATGGAGCCCTTGGAAACTCCTCTTCCGGGCGAAGATATATTTTGGGTATCACGCGAAAAATGTGATGACGAAGGACAGTTCTGGAAGCTGTATTTTGATGGTGCCATGAATGCCGAGGGGGCAGGAGCCGGAGCAGTCCTAGTCTCTATCACCGGAGAACAATACCCTGTGGCCACTAAACTGCGTTTCAGCAATTCGAACAACACCGCCGAATACGAGGGATGTATCTTGGGACTCCGCTTGGCCCGCGACATGGGAGTGAAGAGACTAGCGGTGTTTGGGGATTCAGAACTGGTAATCAGACAAACGATCGGGGTGTACAACACTAAAGAGCTTCGGTTACTTCCATACCATCGTTGTGTTACCCAGCTGATGCAAGAGTTCGAAGATATCGCTTTCCGCCATATTCCCCGGGGACGGAATGATTTTGCTGATGCATTGGCAACTCTGGCTTCCTTAATCCATGTAATCAAGAATAGGGACAGTCCACAGATTGAGATCGCCGTACAGAATGCCCCGGCATATGAGGAGCAGGTGGCAGTGTTATCAGACGAGGTGGTGTTGCCGAAGCGGCCCTGGTATCACGACATAAGGGAATATCTGAGAGATAGGTCCATTCCCGACCAGGTGAGTCGAACTGAGAGGATGAGAATTCAAAAGATGGCGATGAAATTTTATCTGAGCGGGGATTCACTCTACAGGAGGGATGCTGGTTTGGGACTGTTGCAGTGCGTGGATGAGACACAGGCCCGAAAGATTATGAATGAAATACATGGTGGAGTGTGTGGGCCACATATGAGTGGACCGATGCTGGCCAAAAAGATCTTGAGGACCGGGCATTATTGGTTAACGCTGAAAGCCGATTGCGATGATCATGTCAAACGGTGTTATCAATGCCAGGCACACGGTAATGTGATCCATACGCCTCCCAATGAGCTGCACTGTATGACCTCCCCGTGGCCATTTTCAATGTGGGGAATGGATGTAATCGGACCAATAGAGCCCAAAGCAAGCAACGGGCACCGATTCGTTTTCGTCATGATCGATTATTTCACCAAATGGGTAGATGCAGCTTCTTTCCCCAAGGTAACTCAGGAAGTCATCGTCGGTTTCATCAGGAATAATGTCATTTGTCGATACGGACAACCTGAGGTTTTGGTCTCCGACAATGCCAAGAATTTAAACAACGCCCTCATGAAGGAACTATGTGACCAGTTCAAGATCAAGCACCTCAATTCCGTCATTTACCGTCCTAAGATGAATGGGGCAGTGGAGGCTGCAAATAAGAACATCAAGAAAATCATGGCCAAAATGTCTGCTAATCATCGGGGATGGCCGAATTTGTTACCCCTCACCCTGCTGGCGTACCGAACATCAACGCGTACTTCTACAGGGGCAACCCCTTACGCTTTGGTGTATGGAATGGAAGCCGTTCTGCCAATTGAGGTTGAAATGGCGTCCCTCAGAATAGTGATCGATGCTCAGATAAGTGAGGAGGATTGGATGCAAAGTCGATACGACCAATTGGCCCTAATCGATGAAAGAAGGGTGGCTGCTGTCTGGCACGGTCAGTTGTATCAACAAAGGATCTCTCGATCATACGACAAAAGGATAAGACCTCGAAAGTTCAAGGAAAATGATTTGGTGCTAAAGAGAGTCATGCCTTGTCAAGACAAAGCCAAGGGGAAGTTCGCCCCGAACTGGGAAGGGCCATTTGTGATTAAGAATGTGCTATCCGGAGGAGCCCTCATATTGCAAGAGATGGATGGTGAGGTATTTCCACAACCCCTCAATTCTGACTCGGTGAAGCGGTTCTACGCTTGAATCATAAGGTCCTTTTTCCTTCGAGAGCGAACTACGTAGGACCTGATCTCCCAACTTGTGGGGGTACGTAGGCAGCCATCATGGCGCGGTCCGATCCCTTAAAAAATAATCCTTTCCCTAACCAAAACCAATTTTCGACAGCCAGATAAAACCTTCCTACACCCTTCAAAACCTTCCCAAAGCCAGCTGCCCAACCAGCTTCATCCCAAGGGACATAACCCTGATCCAACCAAACAGTTATCCAAAATCTGAGATTCAGTCCGATGAAATCAAAAGGTGTGCGGCAATATCTGTCAAATATCCATCAAGACTTGAGGAGAGAAAGAAGGCGAAATGTCAAAATCATGGTCAACTAGATAAAATGGGGATCCAATGAAAGGCAATGATACGACAAAAGGGGAAAATGACTAAATTTAAATGCATGTCTATATATATAAGTCATTTTATTACAAGATTGCTCTTTCGATAACTGATGGAACTAACATAGTCTATGCAGGAAATAAAATAATCTACAATCTGAAACTAGCTGAAGCAGGATGGTCAAGGTGGTGGATAGATCTAAAGCATCAGCATCTCCTGCAATCTGCTGCCCCATCATATCAATACGATCCAGTAAAGCAGTGGCTCGGCTGACCGTCCCAAAATGAGCATCTACAACTGCCCTGGTCTGAAATACAATGGCCTCTCTGTCAGCAATGGCAGCGTCTCTAGCCCGAATGGCATCATCTCTCTCGACAAAAGCGGCATCCCTCTCGGCTTCAGCAGTAGTCAGGGCCAGGCGGAGTCGGGTATTCTCAGTAACCCGACTCGGGGCAGAATCAGCTGAGATGGGGTGGTCTGTGGTATCCTCTGGGAAAATTACTCCAGAGTCATCAAAGGCCCCAGTCTGACTCAAACCAGCCGGATCCAAGTCTCCGCGCAGCCACTGCACGTAAGCAAATGTCTGGATGTGACAGCTCTCACTATATTCGGCGGAGATCCTGCGAGACCAAAGCTCGTATACTCGCAGTAGATCCCTCTCTGAACGGGATGATATAAGGAATCGGTAGGCGGCTGCACCCGCGAAAGGGTGTAAATCCTGTGTCTGATCAAACTGCCCCATAACCGCCAGGGGATGATAAGTCGTCACACCCCGCAAGCCAGCAATAGGGATGAAGTCCAGGTCGGGCACATGAGTCAAGAAGCTCATAAAGGAGCAATAGCCCGAGCAGACCAATAGATGAAAGGGATCCTCAATGACAGACAAAAATGATGTCCAGGAGGCCACATCAGTACAGCTCACGGGACGAAACGAAAACTGCGTGGTTATGTCATGGCTGAAGCAAAACCCTTGGCGACGGAAATGGCCGATGGGACTAAGATGACTCATGAACCACATATACAATAAGGTCGAGCTCCCTCTGAATACCCTACCTCGGAAGGATTGACAGTATGAGGCTGACATATAGGTATCCGTCAGTATCATGGGAAGGATGGTGTGATCCTCCTGAAGGGCTCGAACAGCCGCGACAACCCACATGTCCAACTGATCAGGTCCTGCGGGCAAGTACAAAACTGAGACGACACAGGCCATTAGAACATCCACTCTCAAGGCATTCCAGCGCTCCTCGGGCACGAAAAAATCACCGAGGAAGAAACGAAAACTGTCAGGTGAGCCAAATCGGTCAATCAAGAACTGAAGAGGAACCATATGGTCTGATGTGATCACCGGTAACAGCCCTCCGCAAACCGGTAAAGGTCAAGAACTGACGGCGCATGGAACCAGCCGTAACCCTGACACAAGGTCTATCCAAAGGCAAGCCGGTGAAACGAGCATACTCCTCGAGGGTGGGGGTCAGCTCTACCATCCCTAACCTGAACACCTGACGGGCAGGCGCCCAATAGCTCAGAATACCCTCCACAAAGCCCACTGGCACCTGAAGGGTTAATAAGGACCAAGAATGGCCCAAAAGACCGTCTGCGATGACCCTGTCGGCCGACAATAAACTGTCCAACCAGCGGAGGAAACTGCCAACCAACCCTGTGGAAGGAATGAAATCCAAACGTACTACGGCATCTGAGGACGACATATGTGGAAAAATAGTATCAAAAGACTGTACAGGGGTCGTTTTCTATTTCATAAATAAAGCATGCATCATACAGTTAATAATAAAGCAAATGAAGTTCATAGAGATAAAAGAGAAATACTGTGCATGAATAAATAAATGAGTTCAATACATAGTGCATAAAAATAAAATAATAAGTCCAAACAGGTACAGGTATAAAAACCCTATCCTATCCTGATTTAAATAAAGTTAATCTCATCGATAAAAGAGGGATCCTCAAACTGATCCCCTGGGGTCGTCGAGGTCGGAGGACCGAAGTTCATATCCGGAATGTAGGGCTGCGCTATGGCATCAGACAAGCTCGGGCCCGCATCATAACCCGTACCGTCGGGATCATAGGCATAAGCATCCTCTGGAGTCCGGCCCAGCACCCGAAGATATAGAGACAACTGGTCCACCTGGCGGGTCAAAGTGGCGATCTGCTCGGCATGAGTGGGAGTCCGAACGCAGGCTGCCCAGTCAGTCATCATCACCGAGCCGGGGACCATATCACCGAGGAAGAATGTGGCTCGGGTCTGAGGACCAATGGTGCGGGGCACCCACCAAGTACGGAAGGCATCACTGGTACTGGGACCCGTCGAAAGCATCCGGCCGTCCTCCCCCGCAAGCATGATCTCTGAAGGCTGAGAATCCAGCGGCCAGGAAGTAGCGAAAGGAAGGGAGTGCGGGATGCGGATCTCTCCAGTAACGCATCTGAATGCGCGCTCCCCCAGGTACATCACCCATCCTCCAACACTCTGCAAAGTGAGGCGACGGGTGGAAAGTGCAAACTCCGGGCCGGTAGGATGCCCATCTATAAACCCCACATCCAGATGCTCAGAAAGGTAAGGCCTCCAGACGACCCCTGCAACCGTGATCAGCTCCAGCTGGATGCGGCAGTGTGCAAAGCTGCCAGATACCGGGACCTCCTCCAGGGTGCTATGATGCCATCGCCGACCCCGGGGATAGGTGTCCAAGCCAAGAGTGGTGACGGGCCTCAGACATGGGAGACGCTCGTAGGCCCAGAACTGCGAACAGAAACAGTGAAAAGCATGAGTAACCTATAAATGCAGAAAAGGGAAATAAATGAAGGAAAGTCCAATAAGAAGGGGGAAAGAGAAACCTCACCAGCAGGAAGTGGTAAAATCCGAGCCAAGCATCTGTCTGGCCCTCCGAGCGTAGACGCATACCGTGGAGGAAATAGGCAAAGGTGAATGACCCCCAGTCATAGTCACTGATGCGGTCCACGTCTCTGACCGCTCCCACGACGCTGAAATGAATGGTGGAGGAGTTGTTCCCTAGGAAACAACCCCTCATGATGGTCAGGAACAGACGTCGGAGCAGAATATCCCGAGTACCCTGATCCGCTGGAATGGGCAGCGTATAGAGACCCTCGACCGCATCAACAGCCAAGGCACCAGACCGAATACTACGGGCCTTAAAGACCCGGTCCTCAGCAGCGAAGCCCAATAAATCCCGGACCTCCGCAGGAGTGATGTCGAGATTTAGAGGAACGCGGGACCCGGTAAATTCTATGCCCGTAATGTACCTCCAGTCCCATGGGGTCAGCACAACCTCGCAGTCAAAAAGGTGAAGAGACTGCGTCTGGTGGAACCAGCGCTCGGATAAGGCCCTCATGTAACCCCAGGGGCATTGCCGGGGGATGATAGTGAAGAAATGACGGAAGCCCCAAGAATCCACCATCGCCCGGTAGTCGCTGTGCAGAGCTGTGTAGAGGGAGTAAATGTTGAACCAGTTGCCCCTCGGCTGGGTAAACTCGGGTACCTGGGGCAATCACCAAGGGGTCAGTCCGGATAAAAGGAGAATTGAGAAATTGAGAATAAAATCAGAATAGAATTGGATATACCTCGTTAGCCACGAGAGATGCTGAGGGGTGTCGACTGAGATCCCGACCCAGAAGATCGGGTATCTGCACAGGGGCGCCAGAAGAAGCCTGATGAGTAGATGGAGCCGGTGTGCTGGAGGATGGCCCCTCTGCCGCGACCTCCGGAGGGACAGCCTCCTCAACGTCCGGATGATCAGGACGGATGACAGCCTCCGCCAAGCGACGAGCCTGACGGGTCCGAGGAGGAATAGGGGCAGGTGCAACCCCACGGCGGCGGACGCCCGAAGTCCGAGACGCGGTGGAGCTACTGGGAGTATCAGGATCCATAGCTGGAATAAAGCAGGCGGAAGGTAAATTCTATTTTGAATTATGTCATAAATACTCTAATCGTCATCATATAATTAATGCCGCATGATGCAAATTTCTAAAAAAAAAAAAAAAAAAAAATCGGCAAAGTTCCGTTTGTAAAATGGACATCCCAGACATAAGCCAAACATGTTTTCCATCAATCCAAGCCTCAAACAGATCAAAGTTGCATTCATAAGTGTAATTACAGCATGCAATGCATGATTTTCTTGCAGAAAAGGAATAACAGTATGTGGGACCGCATCATGAGCATGAAATAGGACTCACACAATTGATACATAGCATGTACATATGATCATACATAATATAGCATTGTAAAGCATACATCTTCTATCTATAGCATGTAAATAGCCAAATGTATAGCAAAACATTGACGAAATTGGAAAGTGAACGGTCAAAGTGTTACCTGTAGCACGTAGAACGATCCTACCGGAACAGTTTTTGCAGAAAAGTTGGGAAACTCGACAAAAGGTCCTTGCAAACGAGCAAAATCGCAGGAATCTATGTGGGGTACGAAGTTGAAAGTGACAGATCTATCTGCGGCTGGCCGCAGATCCATCTGCGGCTGGGCCCAGTGCTCCCCCATTGGTCCATTGCAAGCTGAATCGATTCTAAAGCCTATTGGACTCAGATTGTGATAATAAAATACGAGATTTTGATGAATCAGGTGTTGAACACGGCTTCTCGGTTCGACCAAATGACCGGCGACGATAACCGGCCCCGACAAGACAATCGACCGGCGACGATAACCGGCGATTACGAGATGGATGTCCGGCGACGAAAACCGGCTCCGACAAGATAACCAACCGGCGACGATACCCGGGGGTTACGAGATGGGTGACCGGCGACGATAACCGGCCCCGACAAAACAATCGACCGGCGACGATAACCGGCGATTACGAGATAGATGTCCGGCGACGAAAACCAGCTCCGACAAGATAACCAACCGACGACGATACCCGGGGGTTACGAGATGGGTGACCGGCGACGATAACCGGCCCCGACAAGACAATCGACCGGCGATTACGAGATGGATGTCCGGCGACGAAAACCGGCTCCGACAAGATAACCAACCAGCGACGATAACCGGGAGTTACGAGATGGGTGACCGGCGACGATACCCGGCCCCGACAAGACAATCGACCGGCGACGATAACCGGAGATTACGAGATGGATGTCCGGCGATGAAAACCGGCTCCAACAAGATAACCAACCGGCGACGATAACCGGGGGTTACGAGATGGGTGACCGGCGACGATAACCGGCCCCGACAAGACAATCGACCGGCGACGATAACCGGCGATTACGAGATGGATGTCCGGCGACGAAAATCGGCTCCGACGAGATAACCAACCGGTGACGATAACCGGGGGTTACAAGATGGGTGACCGGCGACGATACCCGGCCCCGACGAGACGATCATCAGCCTCGACACCCTTTTCTGAATATTTTGCATCAATGACGTCTTGCGTTGCATCATAAATCATGTGTGTTGCATCACGTATCCATCGTCATCCTTGTGCATTGTCATTCATGCATCGAGTGTCTTTTTCTTTATCCTGTTCATTTCATTAAACATTGCATGAACATGATAAAGAGGGGCAGCTGTAGACACCCAAATTTTGCGTTCCTTGCACTAACCATGACAGGAGGGCAAAATCGTCAATTGAACCGGCTTGCGGAAGCGAAGGAGTGGGCACAAGTGCGAGCGACCGACACCACCGCAATGTTTTGGCGACCAAGGCTGACGTGACAATAAAGCCATCCGAAGCAGGCATTCCCGAATGAGGTGGCACGTCTCCCGAAATTTCCCAAACTGCCGAATACGAGCCTGTCAGCGAAAACTGACATTACGGCACGAAAATCTAGGCGTGGCACAGAAAACGAGAAAGTCAAACCGTCCAGCCGCGGATTGATCTGCGGCCAAATAGTGCGCTTTTTGAAAACACGGATCCCGAAACACGGAACTCGAAATCGGGGTGAGTGGAAGGCAGGCGGCCAGCCAGCCGCAGATTGATCTGCGGCCAGCCTATTTCAGCTCATTTTCGCTCAGCATACAGGGAGTTGAAGAAGAAAAAAGTTGGGGAAGAAGAAGAATTTCTGCAGCAGCAAAAACACGGAAATAGAGAGAAAATAGCTAGATTTTGCAACAAAATAGGGAGAAAGCAGAAGAAAAAAAGAGAGGATTTAATTCTTTTGAATTTTGTTGTATCAAATACACTCCTTATCCTATTCAAATACACAAGTTCATATCCATTTGAAATCAATTGCAAGGTGAAAATTTCTATTTGTTCTAGCAATTCATGTCATATTGATTGAGTAATTTAGATGTAACTTTCATGTATCTTGTTGAATAATCATGGATTAGGGATTATTGGTGAGGGTTTCATCGGAACAAAATTCTTCCTAATAACCCGAGGATATCCAATTGATGAAATCTCTAGTTTGTTTATGGTGGTTCATTGGGTGTAATTTATTTAGATTGTCATTTTAGGATATCATGGTGTATTAGATAAATCCGGGTTGGTTAATTATGTAGTATTCATTTTGTGGGCATGTCATAATCTCGTGTGAGCCTAGGAACGCGACCCCGTGGTTCAAATCCGATAATGGACGTTTTGATGTATGTATAGATTCAAGGTGCTCGTTTTTGTAATATGTAACCGTTGGGCCTTAAAACGACGCTAAGGCGAGAATCGGGTTTAAGGCCCCGTATTAGTGGAATATGTGATTGTTGGCGTTCGGGGATATTTTGATGGCTTACATGCCCGTGAATAGCCCCAACGCGTCTTTATGCTTGATTATATTTCGTGACACCAAAATGGTTTCAAAAGATTAAACGATAAAGATTTTTTCTAAAATCAATCAAAGTAGGATATTAGCATCACGAGGCTAAAAATTGGAAATGCTAACGAAAGTCGATTCCTATTCTACGAGAAAGCATAAAAAGAGGTTGTTTTCAAATGTCATGAAAATGGGTTTTATAAAAGAAATTAAATGTTTTATTAAACCTTGATGCATAGGGCGAAAGAGATCATAGAAATTGCCCATCATTTATGAAAGTAACGTATAAATCTCGATTCCTATTTTGGTTAAGGTTTAAGAAAAACTCACGTTTTATCAAGACAACGCCTAATAAAGACCTCATAGTTTTGATAAGTAAAATCAAACCTTTCGCATGAATAGAGGGAGCTTTCTCGTATTAATAGAAACGACGTTCTGAAACATTCTCAAATTAAAGCACAACTTTCCCTAAAAATCCAAATAATTCTTTCATACAAACTTACCACCACAACATTCACATAAGCACACACACCCACACACACCCGCACATATACACATTTCATGAATTAAAGGATAGGACAGCATCAAGATTGCGGTAACCGTATTTCACGGAAGTCGAGGGGTGCCTAACACCTTCCCCTCACTTAAGCAAGCCCCCGAACTCTATGAATCTCGGTTCGCAGACCAATCAATTCGGAGTCACATATGAGCCAGCGATTTATAAAAAAACGAAAAACTCGGATGAGTTGGTACATCCATTTCAAATATACCAACTGGCGACTCTGGTTAATTGGCTCATCATAAAAAACGATATTTCAAAACCCCGTCGACATTCAAGCCGACCTTTTCCAAAAAATCATCTAATCAAAAGGCTAAAATCGGAAAAGGACAAATATCGCATAAGCGGATAAAACCGGCGTCGACAATAGTGTTGGTAAATCAACATTCAACAAGAACCTGGAGAATTTTTACTAGACCAAATCTACAGCAAGTCCAATTCAACAAGAAACTAAAACAATATTGATGAAATATAACAATTGGTCTAGCCATTTATATATACTAGACCAAATCTACAGCAACTCCAATTCAACAAGAAACTGAAATCAACATTCAATACTCAAAAAAAGAGAAAGGAAAAAAAATACATCCAGCAAACTGAAATCAACATTTTGTTCCTAAGCAGCAAAAAACTAAAACAGTATTGATGAAATATAACAATTGGTGTAGCCTTCTATATATACTATACCAAATCTACAATACAACTAAACCAAGTCAAAAGTCTTTATAGCCAACATTGGAAATGCCTTCACCTATAGACCCAAAATTCCATATCGCGCCAAGGTATGGAGGTTCATCTCCCCATATGGATGCCTACAAGTTACAAGAAAAATCATCAATGTTAAGTGAGTTCATACATCTAAACTAAAAATAACAACCATACGAAAATGAAGAAAAAAGAATCATTACTCACATTCAAGTTAATATTTTATTGATGACTCTCTTGTGTCTCATGAAAAATAGGTGGCTCAAATACCTGAAATAAAAGAAACATAATTTCTCATTTCATAACTCTACGATCATAGCACACACACACACACACACACACACATATATAACAACATAGAAAAATCATACTTTATTCATATTCTTTGTGTTTCATGATTCAAACTTATTTCTACCTTTTTTTGTCCCTTTTGTTTGAATTTCTTCGAAACTTATTCTATCTTACCTACCTTTCTTTTAGTAGGAGGACGCCCCTTGCATCGGTTCTTTTTTGGTGAAAGTAATTTATGACTTTCATTTGGGCCGTCATTTTCAGATCCACTCACATTTGACTTTTGAGTAGGTTGAGTTTTTTCACAAATTTCATCCTCTGTATTCCATTGCACCTTTAGTTCAAGAAGCTGATCTATAAGTTGGTCACATCTTTTTTGATTGTCATATGCAATATCTGCAACGTCGAAAAAAATATTACACACCTTGTCATATCTCTGTCCCGATTCTGTGTCTTTCTAAATATTATAAGTGACTTTAGCTTTAGTATGACGTTGTTTTATGTCCTTTCTCCACATCCTTAAAATGAATTTCGTTTGAACGGTAAATATAAACCTTTCAAAATGAAGTACCTTAACTATATGTTTACATAAAATTCCTCAAAATTAGAATAATTTACAATTACATTTCACATCAAATTCAAATTCATCTTCTCCTTCAATGAAACAAACTTTGAAGTTCACAATTTTTGGGCGATCTTTTTTTTCTCCAAAGTAACAAAGTTGTTTCACTTCGTAATGGAATCTTTTATCATGAGATTCGACAAACCTTGAATCGCAATACATTCCTCCATTTGCCACTTCTGTTTGAAACTCTATAAACTTGGAATTAGTATAAACCTCTTGGAATTGTCTTTCAATGGCATGATGTGTAACACAAGGTACATGTGAAGTCAAAGAATGAGAGTCCGCTGCTATTTCTTTTTCCACTTTACTCCTTAACGCATTATCATATTGGTCCACAAATTCTTTCAAGAAAGTTTTTGCATTGACAAATCCATCAAAAAAAGCATTCATGGTTTCACTTCTTTGTGTCGTAGACATTCCCGCCCAAAAATAATCTTTGACAAAACAAGGAACCCACCGATGCCTTTCATTATATAATCCTTCCAACCACTCATTGTTCTCAAGAACATAATTTTCTATCATTGTCTTCCATTTACATTCAAAATCATCTACACTCAAAGAATCATAAACAACGTTATGTAACGTAAATTTAATTGATTCATAATGCTCATACCCTTTTAATTTTTCAGGAACCTTCTTCATTATATGCCACAAACACCATCGATGGCGAGCATTGGGAAAAACTATCTCAACCGCATTTTTTATCGCTTTGTGTTGATCGGTAATAATGGCGTGTGGAGCTTTTCTAGACATGGAAGAAAACCACACATCAAACAACCAAACAAAAGTGTTAGTATCTTCATTCGATATCAAGCCACAATCAAGTAGTATGGATTGCCCATGATGGTTAACTCCAACAAAAGGAGCAAACGGCATATCATATTTATTAGTCAAATAGGTGGTGTCAAATGTGATGACATCACCAAACTCCTCATACGCAGCTCTAGACCTCGAATCCGTCCAAAATAAATTTCTAATCCGTTTTTCCTCATCTGCGTCTATTACATAGAAAAAGTTAGAATCCACTACTTGAACTTTAGCAAAATAACTTTGAAGTGCACTAGCATCACCCTCAGCAAGCCTCAGCCTTTTAAATTTTTCCATATAATTTTCGCAATCTTTCTTTAAACAAGGCATTCCATTTTCTCCATACTCAATTCTAAGTGAATTATAACTTTTATTCATTGGTATCCCAGCATCATTGTTTAACTCAAGTCTCCTCTTTGTATAAGGGGTCACATGTCGATTACACCGGTGAAAGCGCGACTTACTTGGACTTAAACCATGATTATTTACAAGCTCCAAAGTGGTTATACCCTATTTTTCATCGTTCAATAACTTGGCACAAATTTTAGCCTTACAACCTGCTTTAATAACTGGATGCGGTTTCAGAGTAATTTTTGAGTTCTTCTTTGGCTCTCCATATTTGTGACATACGACTGTAAAATATGTAATCACTCCGTCTAATTTTTTACTACTTCTTTTAGTCACTCCAAATCCTTGTTGCGCAGCATATTTCCTATAGTATTCATAAACCTCATCAACATTGTCAAATACCATATGTAATTTGGGATCTTCCACTATTTGATTATTCTGTTTTTCATTCTCTTCTACTTCATCATCCCTTTCGTTGTTAGACATATCATCTACATCAATATCTATATTTGTATCTATTTCTGATTCCATCGGTAGAACTTGCACACTACTATAAAAATTGAAAATAAATTTTTTAAAACATTTGTTAATGTATGTACTTTAAGAAAAACATCAATAACAAATGAATATTTCATATTTAAATATTGAGTATCAACTAGATAGCGTCATTTTTCATCTGAATGCAAAAATAAGAAACCACCAAACACTTTCACTACTTTTGGTTGTAAATGAAACAATTTTAATACTTCGTTTCAATAAGTGATTGTTTCAATTGCACTTCATATTTTGTTGCAAAAACTACAATATAAGTAAATAATCAAACAAAACAAATTGATATATGTATGTCAAACATATACATATATGTGTGTGTGTGTATACAAATATAAGTTACCTGGTAATGTGAAGGAGGGAGTGAGAGCGTTGATTCTCCGTCTCTAGTTTTCGATCTTAAAGTTTTACCAAAGTATTAAACTCTGCTGCTCAAATGCTCAAAGAAGGGGGCAAGCGATGCGGCGGAAATTTGAAAGGGATGGTTTGCTCTTTGGTCTTGTTACTGATTTGTTTTGTTTTAGCAAGGAATTAAAAAAAATACAGCAAAACGACACAATAATGTGCGCATCGAGAAGGAATATGTAAGGTTGTGGTGCATATAGATTTATTCTTCTACCACACTCCCAACCCCCAGCTGTAGTCTCTTTCTCTCTCCAATAAAGTTCCTTGTTTTATCATTTTTTTTATCAGAGAAAAGAAGAAGATTATACTAAATTGCCTATGATTATTCTAAAGACCTACCTTTTGGTATCATAAAACTATTATTATGTTGATCCTTGTTATTTTTGATGGACAAAACTTATACTCCGTGTCAACCAAGTCTTGAAATTAATAAAACACCAAAGACTTGTATAGCCTAGTAAAACATAATCCAAACATCATTAACACTATCTAATATGATCCTTAAAACATAAGCAATACCTCTAAAGCGTCACTATGTGAACTTGAATTACTGCTACAGTGTTTCAGGTTGATGTTTTCAGGGTTTGTTCGTTACATAGAATTAGAAATATGTTTGTGGTAATCTTTGTTTGTCCGAACTCCAAATGTTCTTGTCAAAGCAAATAAGCTATTTGTTGCTTAATTTTAGAATGATGTACTGGTACGATCTATGAAACTAATGATTTTAATACGTCAAAAGGAAAAGACAAGGAAGGCAATTCACCCTTATGAAAAGGAATAAATTGCTTATCATGTTAACTTATCATAATTACAAACTGTGATCATTATCATAATATAAGTATAACCTACAAACTATGTTGGACACATTCACTTGGACCTACATCACTGGCTTAGTCATGACAGCCTTATGGTACATGGTATTCTGCTTATCTCCAAAAACCCAAATTTATCCTGCTCACAAGTCACGAGGCATCACATAGATCTTGAAGTTTAATGTTAGAGAAGCGGATTAGTATTTGTAATCCTAATATTTATGCGTCATTCTTCTTTCATTTCTGACATCCTCTCAATTAAAATATTCCACTTGTTATCTTCGAACATTTCTTTTATTTTTGAACTAAAGAGCCAACGAGAAGAACATGATTACAAAAACGATGACAGACAAAGGCACTACCAGCTTATTTAGGATAGTAGAAGAAAGAGCATTGTCAAAGAAGGAGCTGGATGAAGATAAAAACAAAAAACAACTGTTGTACCTTATCTTCCGAAGGACTGCATCTCTTATATACTTGTTCGACTACCTCTTGAATCTCTCCAAAGGTCAAGGTTTGTTTGCAAGCCATGGTATAACATCATTTATAGTCCTGTTTTCATTGATGTCCATCTCCGTCGAGCTGAGACTGTCTTGATCTTTTTGAAAAAAGAAGCTTTCCACCATTATTCTACAGCATCATCAATCGCACAAGAAAAGCCAAACACTTTTTCTATTGAAGCCAGAGCTTTCCAATTGCAGTCTGTATAACATGTATTTCATCAACCCCTCATATGCCCTTCATCAAAATTTATATAAAGTACATGGTAATCAAAAATGGAAAAGGCATGATCGGAGAGTTCAATTCTACATGTTTGGGGAAAATAAGAGCGACTTGCAATGGTCTAATTGTTCTTAATGACGAGATGAAGAAAGGTGGGCAAGTTATCATGAATCCTGTGACTAGGGAATTGAGTATGCTTCCTTTAGGTACTTTATATCCTCCCCACAAGGAATCATATGGATTATCCTTTTGTAAAAGTACAGGTTATTTTAAACTGGTTCATTTATTTCTGGACGAACTGAACTTCATTGGTTGCGAGATACTATTCTAGCGCTGGGAACAAGATCATGGAGGTTGGTCAATGGACCCGCTTTTGGACTCTTTAGTTGGTTTGGGTATGAACCAATTTCTGCAATTGGGGCTTTACACTGGATTCCACATATTGATCATAGTGAGTACATAATGTCTACGACAGTGGATAATGAAAAGTTTCACAAGATACTGCTCCCAAAAAGTAGCAGAACAAATGACAGAATTGTTGAAATGGGTGTGCATCTTTGTTTTGTCACTCATGAAGAGATGAATGAAATTGATGTGTGGATCTTGAGGAATATTTGTGGAGAAGATTGGACAAAGACGTATACCATCAGAGTTGGTTGCATAAAGGATTTGGTCCCCCTCTATTGTTCTAAATTTGAAGGTGAAATGATTTTCTTGGACAAATATGGCTCTCTATTTGCTTATGATTTTCAATTCCAGGTTATGAAAAGATTGACATGAAAAGGGAACATTTTCCTGTCCATGGCTGCTACCAACCGCATGTAAACAGCCTTGTCTCATGGCAAATTAACAAGGGTCAGAATGTTGGTTACTAGTATGTTCTTCTTTTTATATAGGTAAATCATAGCCATATGCTGAGCCTCTTTTTCTATGTATGTAGCTGTCTTTTTCTTTCTTAATTTGTTCACAAATAAGTATGATGTCAATTAAGTGTTTGCGCATGTTTGTTGTACATTTTCAGTTATGGGTTGAGTGATTTGAGCATGGATCTCGGGAAGGTGAATATATGAACCTAAAATGTTAAATTGTCCTACTTTACCTTTGTAATACTTGATTTTGCACATACTCCTGACTTTAAAAAGTGAACTCATTTTATGAGACAGCACTTATAATTTACTAAATATGAAGAGCTGGAGTGTGCAACCAAGCAACTTCATGTATAAATCTTGTTGCTCAGTTAACGGCATTGGCCCTGTTTGTAATTTATAACAGCTTCTCGTTTCTCAGCTTCTGGATCTTGGTAGATTGTCATTAACTAACCCTTACAAAATCCAGTGGTCAATTGTCATACTGTCTTCTCTAATTTATATACTCCTTAGCTTCTACTCCAGGGTAGAATACTACTTGACAGTGTGCCAATATACCCCAAAATTTTGCTGACCTTCTATACTTTTAATCCCACAAAAAGCTAGAGTCTCATTTGTCAAAAGAATTGTTCTAGAAAAAGAGTCATATTTCTTTTTATAGTAGTATAAATGACTTTTACCATCACAACATATTTCATCGTGACGCATTCACTACCAAACTAACCATTCAATAAATTTAGAGATAAACATGAAACAAAAATATTACTCTCTCCGTTCCAAATTATATGATCATTATTGACTTTTGAAAATTAATTTAAGATATTTTCAAACTCAAAATTGAAATAACTCATTAAAAATTATGAAGCAATATAACTTACAACGAGTAATACTTTTTAGATAGTTTACAATATTTATTATTGTATCGATTAAAATTAAACGAAACGAAACTATATCAATTTTGAGTTTAAAAATCTATCAAATTGATTTTAAAAAGTCATTAATGATCAAATAATATGCAACGGATGGAGTATATTTTTAAAGTTTGAAAAGTTCGCAAATGGGACTTTTGGGGAACGGAGGGATTTCAAGTTAGATATGGAACTTCTGTAAGATAAAGAGCAACTCTTTGCGGAACAAATATGCATTACTACAATGAAGCTAATATTAGTTGAAAAACTAGATGCAGAAATCTATTTCAGAGAATAAGAACATGAAACTATAGTTTTTAATTTATCTAACATAATGGACATATAAGTACTCCACTAGCCAGACTGAAAGTGACGAAGAACCCTCTCAGATGTTATGCTTATGGATGATATAAGCAACTAGAAATGGAGCCAATAAAATGTGTTGAAGAACAAATTAAGAAAGGAAAGAAGTCATCAGAATAAGCAAAATTAAAAAATGGTAGAACTGAAATGGTACTGAGCTGAATCAGTGTTACAAGAATTTGGAGTTGCAAGATTAAGAAAAAACATAGAAAAACAAGCTATTACTATTACAATATCTGAGATAATTCTCCCCGTCTCCTCCTCTCTATTTATACCTTTGTAGTAGCCGCTTAACAGAATTCCCGCCCAAAAGTTGTTACAACTAACTCTCCCTCTACAAACTTCTAACTGATTCAACTAATTCTCGCATGTTAAATTCACATCCTTACACGCGTCATCCTTCACAACCCTCAGATCACAACACAGATATAGCCAGGCCTGGCAAAAAAACAGGTTAGGTTTGGTATGGTTTGAATTTACTTAATATTGTTATGTTAGGGTTTTATTAAGAGCTAAAATTATATAACCAGTTTTTAATATAATTTGTATGGTCTGTAATATAGATCAAGCTATATAGTTTGTATGGTTTGTTAGTATTATTAGATGGTGCAATAAAATGCATTTATACTTTTTCTCTCTCTAAAGTTTTTTATGCATGCTCCCTAAAAATTTTGGTACACTTTTTTCTCTCTATACTTTTTATACATTTTTTTCAAAATTTTGGTATATTTTCTCTCTAAAATATTTACACACTTTCTCTATCTAAATTTTGTTATTTACTTTCTCTCTGATTTTGTTTTTCACTTTTTCTCTCAACTTTTTTTCCTCCTTACTTTTCTCTAAAATTGAAAGCTAAATTTTTTTAGAGAGAGAAAGTCAAACATTTTTAGAGAGAGAGAGAGTGTGTCCAAGTATTTTTAAGAGATAATTATTAAATATTTTCATAAAGAATTTTTTTAAAATGTTTTAGAGAGAGAAAATGAAAATACAAAACTAAATCATGAATGAGTTTAAATTGCCATATATGAGTCAACAACTAGTTAACTAGTTCAAACATATATTTCTCATTTATAATATATTTCTAAATTAAACCAACTCAACCCATAACATATAAAGTAGTTATCCAACATGCAAATAGTTGCGGTTGACCCAATAGTTTTTACCTATATTGTCAGGTCTAAATATAACATCTCATTAGTTTCTATTAGTTCTTTCCGATAAGCGCGCTTTTATATAAAATAATTCTTCCTCAATCCCAAAATAAAATATTATAATTGATTTTTTTTGAAGTCAAGACATTTTTAAGTTCAAAATTGATATAAATTCTATCAATTTTAGTCAATACAATCATGACTATTGTAAAATATCTAAAAAATATTACTCATTATAAGATTTATTTTTTTATAATTTTTAATGAATCATCTTAATTTTAAGTTTAAAAATATTTTTAATTGATTTTCAAAAGTCAATAATGATCTTATAATTTGAAATGAGAGGAGTAGTATACTATTGTCCTTGCATTAACGCCTTCAAGAATAATCCAACTAGACCGGAATTTAGCAAAAGAAAAAGAAAAAGAAAAAGAAAAAACTAGACCAGATTTGCGCACACATAAAGGTTTTTCGACTTGTTGGAGTGTGGTTTGATGGGTTCAGGAGATTCGGTTGGACTCGTGCCACGTGACAAAATATTGCAATAGAGGATTTGACATTCTAGAAGGTTTACAGTCTAAATTGACTTATGACTTTCATATCCTATTTGACTTCTTATTTATGAGAAAGTCAAATCCTATTCAGTTATGAAACTTACAATTATAAGGAATCTTTACATAGGACTCTTATTCTTATTTGGGAAGGGCGTAGTAAATTGAGGCGGTGTGATCAAACTATAAATACAACCATAATCCAAGTTCAAGGTACACACATTGACACTTTGTCTATTTTACGCACTAAAACAATTATATACCTCTATTGTTGACGTTTCTGGCTTGTACTTATTCTCACACTAGAGTTATCCCCTAGCGGCCTCGACCGTCAAGCTTTTTGGTGTGATTGTTTGTTCATAGTGCGGGTTTTAAGTTTGTTGTTCAATAATTTGACGAGCGGACATATTTTGACATTAACACGACTGTATTCGCAAATTTTAGTCTTGGAAAAACCTGGGTCTTGGCCTGCTTACTCTTGTGCGCGCAAGCTCTTTCTCCATCCAATGATAGCACCATGTCAAACACTAATAAAGGATAAATAGTTTACAAAAAAAAAAATTAACTAATATGGGATAAACCATATGAAGCTATTATAAAAGGACACAAAATCTAACAAAAAGTCATTTTTTTAAGGATAATAGAATAAAATGACGTAATATCTTTAAATTTAATATCACAATTTCATTATTATTTCTCAATTACTAAATTAAAAATTCAATATATTGAAAGATAAACATGAAAGAAAAATATTTGCTAGTAATTAAACATTAAGATAAATATGAAAGAAAAATATATGCTTAAAGTTTACAGACTTTATAAAATGAGGATTTTTTTTTTGAAATGGATGGAGTATATTGTTACTACTTTTGCTAATTAAGTTTCCCCCTAATATAGGTTTGCATTGAGTACATAATTTGATGATGATCTTTAAACTCTTAAATATTTGTTATTTAAAATTGTGTCCAAAGCGTCTTATGCAAACCATAAAATTAGCAAACAAAAAGTAAAAATCATTTTTAAGATGGAGTACTTTACAGTTCTGATCTAGGCAAACATTCGCGGGCAACTGCTTAAGGTCATAGTGAAAAGTTCAATCCTAATACAACTATTAAACATGTATTACATCCTTTGGATTAGGGCGCGATACGTAATGGTGCAATTTTGACACCATCCGCGATTTCGAAATCCGCATATGCGGTCTCACAATTTCATCTTAAGTACGTATTCTATCTGTTTATTATATATATATATATATATATATATATATTATTAGTAACAATATTACTGCCTCAATTTCAAGATAAAAGTTTTCTATTGATTTTTGTGTCAAATTGACCTTTTTAAAATTAATAATTAAACATATATATTTATATTCTCAAAAAGGCAAACATTAAGATTAATACTAAATTGTCTCTAGTTTATAATGTTTATTAGTTTTTTCTATATATTAAAAAGAATAATAAAATCTATTGATTTCAAAAATGATCAATTTAATCATAAAAGTCAATGAATAATTTTTATCTTGAGACAGAGGGAATAACATATGCTATATATATATATATATATATATATATATATACACACACACCAAGATCAAACATTATAAAATAATTTAGTATAAATCACATCTACATATTAGTAACCATGTTAATATTAAGTAAAAAAAAATTTCTCTCTCTCTCTCTTGTTTCTAATCAGAAAGCATAATCTCCAAAACTTTCGAAGTTGAATATGCGAGAAAGTCTTTTTTTTCTCTTTCAAAGAGACCTACTACTAGATCTTTTTGTTATCATTAATATCTTATTTTATTATTATTTTTCTTTTTTGTAGAGTCCATTTTTCCTTTTTCCTTTTTTGCGGGATTGTGTTTTCTCCCATGTTAGGGTTAAATCTCTCATTTCTTTACTCGTGTAGTTATTTTTCTTCTTTTGGGAGTTTCAAGTTCTCCCTATGAAAAGAATTGATTTCATCTTCAATAATGGGTGATTGCACATATGTTAATTAGAAGCTAGATGTGTGATGCAGTATATTTTCGACAATTACTTTCTGATTGTTATTTTAATTTTTTTTACTTATATCAAAAAAAAATTTGTAATTCAATTTTCATTTTTGGATAAAATAAATATTCTCTCAATTCATCATACATTTGCATATTTTTGATCGAATGAATGAATCTTTCCTAACCTTGTTTTAAGGTTTGTAAAGAAAAAGAAAAAGTTAATACCAAGTACATTGGCGAAAGCTTATGTTTACAGTTATTTAATGTCAGTATGTATATAATCATAACTGTATTAAACTTGAATTACTCTCACCGTCTCATAAAAGATGGTTCAAGTACAATAAATAATTGCTTAAGTACACTAAATTGCTATATAAAAACTATTTTGTTCCTAGAATACCTAGATGGGACCAAGAATTTAAAGGAAGAATGATTTCATGTGTACCGTATGTAAGGTCAATTAGGGGTAAAAATAAAATATATTTTTTTTGGCTAAATTTAAGACTCTACTAAAAAGAAAATATATATATATATATATATAATAGCAAAGGGGCATACTCCATATCAGAATAGCGAGAGCCTCATATGCAGATCATATGAGATGCCAACTAGAAATCAAGAGCTGACTATACATCCCAAACAAGAAGAGAATTATCAACAAGCTTGGCTTTCTAAAATTTAACAAAAGAAACCAATCTGCATTTGACTCTATTAAGAATAATAGAAGAGAGGATCTGGGTTGGTAGCCTTGAGTTGGAGTGAAGCCGAAATGCGCTCAGCAAAAGGAGTTCACAAGCTGATATTGATAGAAATTACTTGATACTCTTCTCTATTTTAAGTTTCTTAATTTACTTGAAAACTGCACAGGAAGTGTACTTCAGCCAACTTTTTTTTTTCTTCTTGGACAGGGAGCATCAGATTATATTTCAAAGGGGCAAACAACATTTTAATGTTCATTAAAAACGAATATACAAATTATATTATTCAGTGATAAGTGCATAATATTTTATAATTTTGATTTCTTTATATTTAGTTTTATTACATGTTTTATGCATATATTAATTTATTAAGGTATTTATAAATTTCAGGAGGAAATGAAACTAAAAAGAGAAAAAGTGAAAAAAGGGATCAAAATGGGCGCTTGGATCGTGAGCCGCGGCGCTGAGGTTGTGCGCAGGTGCGTGGCGCGCGTGGCTTGCGGCGGATTTTTCCCAGCTTTGTTATTTTTGAGGGTTTCTAATGTAATTTGGATTATTATTTCTTAGAGCTTTAGGACTTTGACCTAGAAGTATAAATAGAATTATTAGTCAAGGTTTAGACCTACCTCCTTTCTCATCAGCTATCATTTTTTTCAATATCACTGAAAACCCTAGTTTTGGAGAAAAAAAATTGAAGGCATATCAGGCTAAGTTTTCTCATCCAGTTCTAAAGGGAGGTAAAACCTGATTTATAAGTAATTGATTAATCAAGTTTTATTCTTTATTCCTTCTTGCATGAAACTTATTCTGATAATCTATTTTAATTGTTTGCATGCTAATTGATTTCATTAATTTAATACGGCCGATTAGATTAGTTTGATTATTAACATCTGCTAGATTAAGGAGTAATATTGCGTGTAATTGATAATATTCCTTGTCACCAGTAGCAATTAGTAATATTGATTGTGTCAGAACTTTTGATTATTACTAAGGTTATTAGGAAGCAAGTTAAATAAACCGAGCTTGTGTGCTTATTGCTTAAATTAGCCTAATTTTCTAGTCCTTAACGTTGTTGTCATATTAAATCTGAAGAGCTTGTTTTAGGTTATATGATAATTAGAATCTGGTAAAGAGCTTGTTTTACTTAGTGAATATCTAAGGAGAATTTCAGATATCAGAGCTTATTGTTATCTAGGACTAATAGTTGCATTGAAGGGTAAATAATAATAATTTGGTTGATTAATTACTGTGATTTGGTGGATCTGAACTAAAGAACTGAACTTGTTTATTTATTGGTTAAGCTTATTACTCGATTTTGTTTAGTTAGATAATTGATTTTCAAAACCCCCCATCTCTTGTCATTGAATAGATTTTAAACATGTACTCCTTGTGGGATCGATCCTTGCTTACTACTGTGCTAATTGTTGAATTTGTGAATAGAAAGTGAGGTTAATTTAGGAGTGTTAAACGACAGCTCCTAAATTTTGGTGTCGTTGCCGGGGAGTTAAACGGTTGTTTTTATCTATTCAGTTTTATTTTTTTTATTTTCTTTTATTTTTAGTTTATGACTCAGTCCTCCCAAGTTGTTACAGATTTTGATCCAGAGATCGAACGAACTGCAAGAAGGCTGAGAAAGCAAAACCGTAGAGCTCGACAGTCTACGACAGATCAAGAGGAACATTGTGCTCCACCACCAAGATTAAACATAGCCCTTGAATTGCTATCCAACTACTCATCAACTGATTCCGAAGAAGAAGAGGAGATGACACTTCAAAACAATAATAGGACTTTAAAGGATTTGGCAACTCCCAATTTAAACCAACAGCCTCTTTATATTGAATATCCTACCTTAGATGTTGCGTTTGAGCTTAAATCTGGACTAATATAATTGTTACCTACTTTTCGTGGTCTTACAGGTGAGGACCTGTACAAACACTTGAAAGAATTTCATGTGGTGTGTTCTATCATGAAGCCACACGGGATTACCGAAGAGCAGATTAAGCTAAAAGCCTTCCCTTTCTCATTAGCGGACCTAGCCAAAGATTGGCTATATTACTTGCCATCAAGATACGATCATAGAACGACATGAAGAAGTCATTCTTGGAGAAATATTTTTCTGCTTCAAGAGTGGCTAATATCAGGAAAGAGATCTGTAGAATAAGGAAATTCAGTGGGGAGACACTCTACGAATACTGGGAAAGATTCAAAAAGCTCTGCCCAAGCTGTCCGCCTCACCAAATAGATGACCACCATTTGATACAGTATTTCTATGAAGGGTTAGTGCCAATGGACAGAAGTATGTGATGAGTGGGTTTTATACCTACGAATTAGGTCTTGTTAAACTTAATTATTGCAGTCTTTAAGTGTTTTTAGTATTGTTTTATTTGTTTTTGTGTTTGTGTTTGTTTATTGTAGGATGGAGCTGGAAGGGCAAAAGTGTCAATTTGGTGGAGAAAGGATTAAAAAATGGGCTTAATGGCAATTTTGTAAATTCATGGATTTGACCTAGCGCCTAGAGCGCTAGGATTTGTACTAAGATAGCGCCTTAGGCGCTCATGCACGATTCTGGGTGCTGATTTGCGGCTGGATGAACTAGAGGGAAAAAAAGAAGAAGAAAAATTAGGTTTTTTTTTATCAGTCAGTGGGAGAGAAAGAGACTCCAAGTAGAAAAGTATTAGACTATCATTGAAGCTATTTTACTTTTTCTTTGAGGGATTTCAATTATTGTGGAATACTATTGTTCGTTTGCTGGATTTTAATGTGGATTTGAACTTAACTTTGGATTACAATCAACAATTGGGTTTGATCGTTCTATTCCTTCATCATTCTTTTGATTGTTTATTATTCATGTGTAGTTTTGATCCCATAATGGCTTTTGGTTAGGAGTGAGCAAAAAACGGGTAAAACCGAATAACCGAACAAAACCGAATTTTTTTAACTGAATTATTTCGGTTATTCGGTTTTTTTGCTAAATTCGGTTATATCCGATTTTTTATTCGGTATTCGGCTTCGGGTTCGATTATGAAAATCGCTCTATTCGGTTACCCGAATAACCGAACTTATTAATTTAAAAAAAATAATTTCAGACTTTAGACCAGAGATTACTCATTACTCACTACTCAAACAAGGCTTTCCGAGAGATGGCTAGAGAGAGAAGCTCCTCCTTCTCTCTAGCTTTCTTCTCCTCATTTTTGATCTGAATATGATTTAAATTTATGTCTGCTATGCTGGGTTCCATCAACTTCCATCCTCTTCCAAGAAGGTCGCGGTCCATGGATCTTTTGACAAAGCTCCTCATTCCTGAGATGAAGATTTCGTTTTGCAAGCTTTTAAATTTGATATGGGTTTGAATGGTGATGGACTGATGGTCAAAATGTGAAGAAGATGAACAGTAGTCATGTATTTATTGATGAGTGTAGGTCTGACCGTGGGTCCCCATGTTCCCCACTCTTTCAAATTTTCAGCCTTCAATTTGCATTTCAAGTCAAATAACATTGTTTCATGCTCTCGGGTCACATGCTAGTGGAAGTTGGTTTTACACCAATATGTGCAGCAAATGGGGGAAAAAGAATGATCGTGATGTTTGCCTTGGGTCCCGTATTTTTTAGAAAATCAATATTTCAAATTTCAATACTCTCTTTTGTTCAGGTATAAGTTAAAAAAATCGTACTCTATTAATGAAAATTGATGATAATAGTTTATAATTTCGGTTATATACCGAAATAACCGAATAGTAATTTCGGTATTTCGGTATTCGGTTATTCGGTTATTTGATATTTCGGTTATTTATTCGGATAGTCTAAATAGTGCAGTTTTAGTTTTCGGTTATAACCGAATTAGCTTATTCGGTTCGGTTATAACCGAATGCTCACTCCTACTTTTGGTTCAGTCATGAACTAATTTCCATTATGGGATTCTAACGGATTTTAATATGTAATTTAGTTATAAGCTTGACTGTCAGACTATTTTATATATCATGAGAAATCTCTATCATGGTTGTTTTGCATGTATGAATGCTTGATCACCATTCATTTTTAGTGCTTGTATGGAATTGAAAAATAACATATGAGCATGGATTGTAATCATGATAGCTTGCGTATATGAGGCTATTTTAGATAGCTTGATATTTCGTGAATTAGATAGAAATATACTGTTTCACCGTGAGAGTTAAAATAAGGGCTTGTGCTTAAATTCAATATAAATTGCAATTTCACATAGAAATATAGTGACTTTGGTTATATCGATGATTGCATGGTGTCTATTGTTTATGGATGTTATGTGAGCAGGTCATAATGCATTGACAAATGGTTATGTCTATATCAGTGTCATTGGCTATTTTTCTGTGATATGTGAACTTTCTTGCATGATGGTAGTAACTAGATGTTGTATTAAATGAAGTTAGGATCCCATTAATTCCAGATTTGATATATTGCATCATTATTCGTATTTTTAGCTGTTATTTGATTTTAAATTAATTTTCAATCATAATCAAATTTATTAGTTTAAGCATATAAAAATAGTGATAGAGCTGATGCATAGTAATTTGATTTAGCACTTTCTCTATGGGACGATACTCTGCTTACTCTGTATTACTTGTTGACACATGTATGCTTGCATGAGTTAGAGCTCTTTTGTTAAAGCTTAAAAAAAGAGGCAACAAGTTTTTGGCGCCGTGCCGGGGAAAGGCGTTTAAATTTTTATTATTATCATCAGTTTTAAGCTATATTGTTTGACTTAGACAAATCTAATCATTTTTCATTTCTATTTTTGTTTCTGTTTTGGTTTCAGGTACTTGTATAATTTTTATGCACACACGATCATCCAACTCAGAATTGATACCAGCACAGGATAATATTAACGGAATAGGTTGGAAAGCAAGAGTGCGCAGAAATTTACAAGCACAATTAGAGGGTATTGTATCTAATATGGTAGAAGGACAAAGGGAAGAGCAAAGAGAGGATCATAGAGCTTTGAGGGACTATTCTATGCCGAACATTAGTGGATTGCAGTCTAGCATAGTCAGACCGGCAATAGCAGCTAATACTTTTGAAATAAAACCAGAAACCATTCAAATGGTGCAGAACTCGGTCCAGTTTAGGGGTGCTGCTACAGATAATCCTAATGAGCACCTATTGAGTTTTATTGAAATATGTGATACATTCAGATATAACGGGGTGATGGAGGATGCTATTAGACTAAGACTGTTTCCGTTCTCATTGAGGGATAAAGCGAGAAGTTAGCTTCATTCTTTGCCTTCAGGATCAATTACTACATGGGAGGACCTAGCACAGAAGTTCTTAGCCAAGTTTTTCCCAATGGCTAAAACTGCAAAAATGAGGACAACAATCTCTCAGTTCGAGCAACAACAGGGTGAATCTTTATATGAGGCCTGGGAGAGATACAAGGAGATGCTAAGGAAGTGTCCGCACCATGGTATGTTAGATTGGATTGTGATCAATACATTCTATAATGGATTGGGATGGCAATCGAGGCAGATTGTAGATGCAGCTGCAAGAGGAGCTTTAGGGACAAAGAGTTATGAAGAAGCTTATAACCATATCGAAACAATGGCATCGAATAATTTTCAAAATCATATAGTCAGAATGCCACAACCCAGAGTTGCAGGTTTGTTGGAAGTGGATGCTATTACTCAGTTGTCAGCACAGATGGCAGCCATGGCGAAAAAAATAGATTTATTATCAGAGAGCAAAGCTAAGCCAGTTGCCTTCATATGTCAAATTTGTGCGGGGTCACACTCGACAGATCAATGTGTTATCAGCTCGGAGTCGGTACAGTATGTGAACAATTACAGGAAAGACCAAGGACAGTTTCAGAACACGTACAACCCCAACAACCACAATCATCCAAACTTCAGTTGGTCAAATAATCAAGGAAATCAACAGCATCAATTTCAGCCGAATAATCAGTTTCAGTCTCAGCCAGCGCAGCAACAGTTTTCTCCAAGACCACATTTTCCACCGGGATTTTCTCATCAACAACAACATCAGACTCCATCTGTACCTCAGCAAGAAAAGAAATCAGAAATAGAGGAGATGATGATGAAGTACATGGCGAATACAGAGGTTATGATTAAAAGCCAAGCAGTGGCTATTAAAAATCTGGAAACTCAAATGGGGCAAATGGCGACTATGCTTAACAACAGGCCCCAGGGTTCATTGCCAAGTAATACAGAGGCAAATCCACGAAGAGAAGGTAAAGAATAGTGTCAGGCTATAACACTCAGGTCTGGAAAGCAATATGCAGGAAATGTACCAGGCACAGCCGCGCATGGTTTACCAGGGGATGACACGCCTCCGAACGATGCAGAAACTGGGGCTGAACAGAAAGTAAATAATGACGAGTCTGAGTTGCAGCAAGTAGAGAAGGATAAAGCAGGTTCGGATAAGAAGCCCATGATTACAGTACCACAAGTTCACCCTCCGGTTCCCGTATCCGCAGAGATTGAATAAGCAGAGGGAAGATAAACAGTTCAACAAGTTTTTGGAGGTTTTTAAAAAACTGCAGATCAACATACCTTTCGCTGAGGCATTGGAACAGATGCCAAGTTATGCAAAGTTCATGAAGGGTATATTGTCAAGGAAGAGAAGATTAGACGATTATGAGACAGTGGCCTTGACTGAGAAATGCAGTGCAGTGCTTCAGCGTAAACTACCTCCAAAGCTGAAAGATCCGGGCAGTTTCACAATTCCATGTACAATCGGAAAAATGAATTTCGATAAATGTCTATGTGATCTTGGGGCAAGTATCAATCTGATGTCTTTGTTTGTATTCAGTCAGTTGGGACTGTCGGAGCCAAGGCCAACAAATATTTCCTTGCAGCTAGCTGACAGATCCATCATGTATCCACGAGGGATAGTAGAGGACGTACTGGTGAAAGTGGACAAATTTATTTTTCCGGCAGACTTCATCATTTTGGATTATGAGGAAGATAAAAGTATACCAATCATACTGGGGAGACCATTCCTAGTCACGGGGAGGACTCTGATAGACGTGTAAAAAGGGGAACTTACGATGCGTGTACATGATCAGGAGATAACATTTAATGTCTTCAAGGCAATGAAGTTCCCAACAGATGAAGAAGAATGTTTTAGAGTTGACTTGGTGGATCATATAGTAAATGATGAAGTTGAGAGTTTGGTGAGTTATGAACCATTGAAGAGTGTAATTGCTGAAAATTCAGAATTAGAGGATGAGGAATGCGACGAACTTGTGTAATATCTAGATACCACTCCCAAATTCAGAAAATTCAGAACACCTGTCGAGCCACTGACGAAAGCTGGAGAGACATCGGTAAAACTAAAACCATCTCTCGAGACACCTCCCGAACTTGAACTAAAACCACTTCCAGATCATCTCAGGTACGCATTTTTAAATAAAGATTCAAAGCTACCTGTAATTATTTCTTCTGCACTAACATCTTTTCAGGAAAAAAAACTGCTACGAGTGCTTAGAGAGTTCAAATCAGCTATTGGATGGACCATAGCAGATATCAAAGGGATCAGCCCTTCTTTTTGCATGCATAAGATCCTGTTGGAGGATGATAGTAAACCGTCGGTTGAGCAGCAAAGAAGGCTTAATCCAATAATGAAAGAAATGGTCAAGAAAGAGGTACTGAAATGGCTGGATGCAGGTATAATATATCCGATTTCAGACAGTTCATGGGTGAGCCCCGTGCAGTGCGTACCAAAGAAGGGTGGAATGACCGTCGTCACTAATGAGAATAACGAGTTAATCCCAACGCGAACAGTAACGGGGTGGAGAATCTGCATGGACTACCGCAAGCTTAACAAAGTTACAAGGAAGGATCATTTTCCACTACCGTTTATCGACCAGATGTTGGATAGACTGGCAGGTCATGAGTATTATTGCCTTCTGGATGGTTATTCAGGTTACAACCAGATTATAATAGCTCCAGAAGACTAGGAAAAGACTACTTTTACATGTCCATACGACACTTTTCCTTTCAGAAGGATGTCTTTCGGGTTGTGCAATGCTCTAGCCACCTTTCAGAGATGCATGATGGCTATTTTTTCAAACATGGTAGAACAGAATGTGGAGGTATTCATGGACGATTTCTCTGTATTTGGGGATTCTTTCGATTTATGCCTTGAGAATTTGGTGATGGTTTTGAAAAGACGTGTTCAAACAAATCTAGTACTGAATTGGGAAAAGTGCCATTTTATTGTACAAGAAGGAATTATATTGGGACATAAAGTTTCGAAGAAGGGACTTGAGGTGGACAGGGCTAAGCTGGAAACTATTGAGAATTTACCACCTCCTACTTCAGTAAAAGGTGTCCGCAGTTTTCTTGGACATGCAGGCTTCTACCGCAGATTCATCAAGGACTTCTCCAAGATAACTAAACCACTATACAGTTTATTGGAGAAGGATGCACAGTTTAACTTCGATGAGGCTTGCGTGTTGGCATTTGAGCACTTAAAGAGTAAACTAACTTCAGCACCAGTTATTACATCACCCGATTGGGGTTTGCCATTTGAACTGATGTGTGATGCCAGTGATCACGCCGTAGGGGCTGTTTTGGGACAAAGGAAGGAAAAGATGTTTCATGTGATATATTATGCCAGCAAGACTCTTACAGATGCACAATTAAACTACACCACCACAGAGAAAGAGTTATTGGCAGTGGTGTATACCTTTGATAAATTTTGATCATATTTGATTGGCACAAAGGTGATAGTGTGCATGGATCACGCGGCAATTCGACATTTAGTGGCAAAGACGGATGCAAAGCCCAGGTTGATCAGGTGGATATTACTGTTGCAGGAATTTGATTTGGAGATCAAGGACAGGAAGGGAACTGAAAACCAAGTGGCAGATCACTTATCTCGACTAGAGAATTTGGAAAGGGAGATAGATGGCCAAGTTATAATCAATGAATCCTTTCCAGATGAGCAGTTGTTTGTGGTGAAAGGGGAAGTGCCATGGTTTGCAGACTACGCGAACTATTTGGTAAGTAATATGGTACCTTCTGACTTGGTGGGTCATCAAAAGAAAAAATTTCTGCATGATGTCAAACGGTATATATGGGATGAGCCTTATCTATTTAAACAGTGTGTTGATCAAATGATAAGAAGGTGTATTCCATATAGCGAGACCGAGGGGATTATACAAGATTGTCATTCTTCTGTGTAAGGGGGTCACTATGGTGGAGAGCGAACAGCAGCTAGAGTACTACAAGCGGGATTTATTGGCCGACAATTTTTAAGGATGCATACAGTTTTGTCCAGAGGTGTGATAGATGTCAGAGAGTGGGGAACATCTCGAAAAGGAATGAAATGCCATTGAATACAATCCTCGAAGTAGAAATTTTTGACGTATGGGGAATTAATTTCATGGGTCCTTTTGTGTCTTCGTGTGGTAATCTCTACATCTTGCTAGCAGTAGATTATGTGTCGAAATAGGTAGAAGTGGCAGTGCTCCCGACAAATGATGCCAAGGTAGTCCTAAAGTTTTTACACAGAAGTATCTTTACTAGATTTGGGATTCCAAGGGCAATTATTAGTGATGAAGGTAGTCATTTCTACAACAGACAGTTTACAGCTTTGTTAGCTAAGTATGGGGTGAATCATCGTATTGCTACAGCTTATCCCCCACAAACAAATGACCAAGCTGAAGTGTCAAATCGAGAAGTCAAAAGAATCCTTGAAAAAATTATGAATCCTACGAGGAAGGATTGGTCTTTAAAGTTGGATGATGCTGTGTGGGCATATAGGACTGCTTACAAAACTCCATTGGGCATGTCACCTTTTCAGCTCGTTTATGGAAAAGCTTATCATCTTCCTATGGAGCTAGAGCATAAGGCATATTGGGCAATTCGGAAGCTAAACTTTGATTCGACAGCTGCAGGGGAGAAACGCCTACTTCAAATCAATGAGTTGGATGAATTCCGATTATAGGCATATGAAAATTCGAAGTTGTACAAAGAGAAGGTAAAGAAATGGCATGATCGCAAGATCATAGAGAGAACATTTGAACCGGGACAAAGGGTTTTACTTTTTAACTCCAGACTTAAACTTTTTCCCGGGAAGCTGAAATCAAGATGGTCAGGACCATTTACAGTGAAGACAGTCTTCCCGCATGGTGCAATCAAAGTATATGATAAATTCCCAGACAAGCCTTTTAAAGTGAATGGACAACGGTTGAAGCATTACTTTGGGGGCGAGGTGGACAGACAAAAAGTCACCTCATTTCTTTCTTCGACATGAGATTCAGAGACAGTCAAGCTAATTGACTATAACTTAGCGCTATCTGGGAGGCAACCCAGAGTTTTAATTCTTTGTTTTATGTTTAGTCAATCACTTTGTTAACCTCCCTGTTATCTTTCTCTAGTTTTCGTTCTCTACAACTAACCTTGGACTTTGGGTTAATTTGATTGCAGGTATTAGCATGAAGGGACTGAAAAGTTGGCTAAGTAAGGTCCAGGCGCCTAAAGCACTCAATTTAAGCCTGGGCAAGCGCTCTAGGCGCTGCATTGTAGTAGCTAACCAAAGTCCAAGCGCTCTACACGCTCTGTTTAAGCTTGGCTAAGCGCTCTAGGCGCTGCGTCACAGTGTGCTCCCAAATTTCAAGCGCCTAAAGCGCTCACTCTTCACAAAGCCAATCGCCTGAAGCGCTGCATTGCAGTAGCCAACCAAAATTCAAGTGCCTAAAGCTCTTCTCCCTTCACAAACCAAGCGCCTAAGGCGCTCTACCGGCAAAATTGAAAAATAAAATTTTCTTTTTAACCCCCAAGTCGGGCAACCCTACCCCAAACCAATTTAAATCACCTCTTTTCTCCAAAATTACTCAAAACCGCCGCCTCCCTCCCTTCTCTTTTCTCCTTTCTCCATTGTTGCCGAGTGAAGTTATTTTCTCCCAACCAAACACCAACAAACCACCACCCACACTCAAACCCATTGCCGGCACACATCTATTGCAACCAAGGAACTCACTTCCCATAGCCACGAAGGAGTGAAGATACTACTACATATGGGTACTTTTAATTTTAATTGAGCATAACAGATTTCAAGCTTTATAATTCATAGCGCCTAAACGACATAGAGGGGAAAGTTCAGGAACCTCTGGTGGCAAGTATGACAAAAAGAAATTTGTGAGCCCTCAAGCATTCTATAGGTATAAAAATTGGTCATCAGGGAAGTCCTTAATTCCTGAGCGCGGCTTGCTACCGGATGAGCAGGCAGATGGGGAATTAGCTCACATGATACGCAGCCGTAATTGGATGGCATTTACAGCACAACCTGAACCAGTAGCGATCAATATTGTACGGGAATTCTATGCAAATGCTAAAGAAGCCAATGGAAATTCGGTGATGGTTCGTGGTCAGGCAGTAAATGTGGGGCGAAAGGCAATCAATGCATACTATGGTTTGCAAAAGATACATGGCGATGGGTATACAAAATATATGCAACAGGATTTGGATTACACTGAGATAATTGCAGCCCTGTGTGAGCCAGGAACTGAATAGAAACTGACAGACTAGCAGGAAGCAGTACACTTCCCTTCATCTAAACTGAGCAGATATGGAAAAGCTTGGCATGCTTTCATTTGTGCTAAGTTGATGTCGTGCCGACATATGAGTGATGTGATTAATCAGCGGGCCGCTCTACTGTTTTGCATAGCCAAAGGAAAAACTGTAGATGTTAGGGAAGTAATACATGAGTTTATTGTGCGCGGGCTTGAGGGTAGCACTACAGGTAGGTTGCCTCATCCATCGTTGATTACAGAGTTATGCCGCCAGGTTGGGGTACAGTGGGATAAGGATGAACCAATGCAGGTCCCATTATCCCCGATTGATCATGCTGTGATGGTACGGTACAAGGTTTGGGCTGGGGGTGAATCACATCCGAGAGGCCTGGGATTTATTCAACCTCAGGGACAGGAAGAGCAACCTGTAGAGCAACCCATTAATGCTGCAAATCCGGTTCAGTCGCCCAATTTAGTTGAGACCATCCGTCAAGACCTAAGGCATCATACTAGACGGATTGACTTAGTGGCCGCACAGATTCAGCGGGGATTTGATCGCATGACTCGTCAGCAGAGTAGTCTTGCTCAATGCCAAGCGAAAATTTATGCATACAACATCAATTGTTCTACAGCTTTGACAGAGATGTTTGGTAGGATGAATCCAACAGCGGGGCCATATCAGTTTCCACCACCTCCTCCTCTCTCTACTTACCCACCTCCTGAATTGCCTCCTGATGATGACAGTGATGCCAATAATGATGATGGCACTGATGATGAGTAGCGCTTTTATCAGGGGAGTCCTCTGTTTTTCATCTCTTGTTATTTCTCAATGAGGACATTGTTCAGTTCAGTTTGGGGGGTAGTTTTATATTTTTATGTATATAAATTATTTTGCTTCATTGTGTTTATTCATGTTAATTAGGCATAGTATGATAGAGTACATGTTGCATGATAGTGGTAATGTGTGAATGCATTTTAGGTTGTGTCAAGCATTTAGTTGCATGAATCAAATAGTAAATGACATAGTTAAATCAGTTTGGCCAATGATAAGATTCGGGTGATAAGTGAAAAGCTTGCAGAGGATTGTAATCTAGTGTAGAGTAATGATTTGAACGGGGAAGTCAGTTATGTTTGTCTGAATTTCATGTTAGCAAGGGAAACACTTAGTCAACTGTTTAATTAATCTGATTCAAACTCTTTTATAATCTGCGTCTGGTAAGGAACTTGGGATAGAATGTGATAAAATCAGTGAAACGTCTATGAAGGCTCAAGTAAGCAAGAAAATAAATTTGGGGGAGTCTTGGTTTTATTGTTCTTAAAAAAAACTTACTTGGCTAGTTTGGTTTCGTGGCCATTGCTACTCGGGTTATTAGATCCGTAGGGGTGTCTTAACACCTAGTGCCCTAAAGCCAACTGGTTTGGGAGTCGCTGGTTGAAAGCTCGTTACATGGGTAGTTTTGTTAAGCCTAAGGAAACCAGACATTGCACATGTCAAGTTCAAAAACGAGATGGAGCGTAAAACGCACTCGTGAAATAATAAAATATGTCGTAATACCCCCTTGTGCTTATTAAGTATTTACATGAGTCGGATTAGTGGTTTTACTGATAGAGATATGTAAAAATGGAGTTACTTTCTAAGACGTTGATTATGTGAGTAGTTTGGGTTGTGATTGATTACAATAGTTGATTCACACACACAGCGTGAATGATGATAAGCATGGTTTGACTAATCAGTTTAAGTTGGGAACTTTACACTAGGTGGTGGTTCAAAATGGTTGTTTTGTGGATATTTGAGGCCTGATATGGATTACTATGTTGTTTTAGTTATTTGATTCGTTTGCATTATAGTTAGTTTGCATTTTATATGTTGGCATTATTGCATTGCTTGGGGACAAGCAATTGGTTAAGTTTGGGGGTATTTGATGAGTGGATTTTATACCTACGAATTAGGTCTTGTTAAACTTAATTATTGCAGTCTTTAAGTGTTTTTAGTATTATTTTATTTGTTTTTGTCTTTGTTTATTGTATGATGGAGCTGGAGGGGCAAAAGTGTCAATTTGGTGGAGAAAGGATTAAAAATTGGGCATGATGGCAATTTTGTAAATTCGTGGATTTGACCTAGCGCCTAGAGCGCTAGGATTTGTACTAAGATAGCGCCTTAGGCGCTCATGCACGATTTTGGGTGCTGATTTGCGGCTGGATGAACTAGAGGGGGAAAAAAGAAGAAAAATTAGGTTTTTTTTTATCAGTCAGTGGGAGAGAAGGAGACTCCAAGTAGAAAAGTATTAGACTATCATTGAGGCTATTTTACTTTTTCTTTGAGGGATTTCAATTATTGTGGAATACTATTGTTCGTTTGCTGGATTTTAATGTGGATTTGAACTTAACTTTGGATTACAATCAACAATTGGGTTTACTCGTTCTATTCCTTCATCATTCTTTTGATTGTTTATTATGCATGTGTAGTTTTGATCCCATAATGGCTTTTGGTTCAGTCATGAACTAATTTCCATTATAGGATTCTAACGGATTTTAATATGTAATTTAGTTATAAGCTTGACTGTCAGACTATTTTATATATCATGAGAAATCTCTATCATGGTTGTTTTGCATGTATGAATGCTTGATCACCATTCATTTTTAGTGCTTGTATGGAATTGAAAAATAACATATGAGCATGGATTGTAATCATGATAGCTTGCGTATATGAGGCTATTTTGGATAGCTTGATATTTCGTGAATTAGATAGAAATATACTGTTTCACCGTGAGAGTTAAAATAAGGGCTTGTGCTTAAATTCAATATAAATTACAATTTCACATAGAAATATAGTGACTTTGGTTATATCGATGATTGCATGGTGTCTACTGTTTATGGATGTTATGTGAGCAGGTCATAATGCATTGACAAATGGTTATGTCTATATCAGTGTCATTGGCTATTTTTCTGTGATATGTGAACTTTCTTGCATGATGGTAGTAACTAGATGTTGTATTAAATGAAGTTAGGATCCCATTAATTCCAGATTTGATATATTGCATCATTATTCGTATTTTTAGCTGTTATTTGATTTTAAATTAATTTTCAATCATAATCAAATTTATTAGTTTAAGCATATAAAAATAGTGATAGAGCTGATGCATAGTAATTTGATTTAGCACTTTCTCTGTGGGACGATACTCTGCTTACTCTGTATTGCTTGTTGACACATGTATGCTTGCATGAGTTAGAGCTCTTTTGTTAAAGCTTAAAAAAAGAGGCAACAGTATGATAGATGCGGCAAGCGGAGGAGCTCTAATTGACAAGACGCCAGAAGCTGCGAAGAATCTAATTGCAAACATGGTTACAAATTCGCAACAATATGGTACAAGAGCAAGTTATGCACCAACAAGGGTAAATGAGGTGAGCACATGCACTCATGATCAACAGATTGCAGAATTAACTGCTATGGTTAGACAGTTGGCTACAGGGAGTATGCCAGTTGCAAAGACATGTGGGATATGTCTACAACCAGGTCATACTACAGATGCATGCCCAATTTTGCAAGATGACGAGGCTATACAGCAAGCCAATGCAATAGGGAATTACTAACCACAACCACCAAAAAAGTATGATCCCTACTCAAATACCTACAACTCAGGGTAGAGGGATCACCCCAATCTAAGTTATGGAGGAAATCGACCACCTGCACAACCTGTTTATCCAGCTAGGCAGCAAGGCTATCAACAGGCTCAACCTCAATATAAGCCCAAGCAAGCAACCCCTGCAATTTCTGGAACGTCCACAGAAGACATGTTCAAGGCATTCATGAACCAAACTCAGCAGTTCCAGCAGGAAACTAGAACCTCAGTGCAAGATTTAAGAAACTAAGTGGGGCAACTTGCGACTACAGTAGGGAGGTTGGATTCTCAAGGAACAAGAAAATTGCCCTCTCAAACAGTTGTCAACCCAAGGGAAAACGCCAGTGCCATTACATTGAAGAGTGGAAAGCAGTTAGCGACTCCTCAAGCTACTGCATAATTCAATAAAGAAAGAACCAAGGAAAAAATTTCAATACCTCAGGTAACTCCTAACCCATCTGTTCCTTTGAAGACTAATGTTTTACCTTTTCCACCTAGGAATCCTAGAACCTCATGGAAAGATGAACATGAAAAGGGGATTCTTGAGACTTTCAGGAAGGTTGAGGTAAACATTCCTTTAATTGATGCAATCAAACAAATGCCAAGGTACTCAAAATTATTAAAGGAATTGTGCACTAACAAAAGAAAGTTAAAAGATGATGAAAGGATTATTGTAGGAGAAAATGTATCTGCAGTCTTACAAAGGAAAATGCCCCCAAAATGTAAAGATCCGGGCATATTTACCATTCCCTGTAAAATTGACAACATATTTGAAAAAGCTATACTAGATTTAGGAGCATCCATAAATATCATGCCACTATTTATTTTTGTTTCTCTAAATCTAGGACCTCTTAAGCAAACTGGTACTATCATATAATTGGCCGATAAATCTAACACTTACCCCGAAGGGGTAATTGAGGATGTATTGGTACAGGTGAATGAGTTGATTTTCCCTTCAGATTTCTATATAGTAAACATGGAGGACGATAAATCCTCAAATCCTGCTCACATCTTGCTAAGGAGACGATTCCTGAAAACAGCAAGAACCATGATTGATGTTCACAACAGGACCCTCACCATGAAATTTGATGGTGAAAAGATTCAATTTAATATATATGAGGCATTGAGGTACCTTAGTGACATTAATCCGGTTTATGCTATTAATGTGTTTGACTTTAGTACAACAATCTTTTGACCATCTGCACAAGGATAACTTGGAGGTTGCCATCACAAATAGCGTGGAGTTCGGAAAAGAAGGAGATGACAAGCAGGATCACGAGTTAAAGGAAACTGTGGCAGCACTATATTCTTTGCCAAAAATCACAGATAACGAGGTAGTATTGTCCATTCAGTTACCTATGTCTCATACTAAATTATTACCTTCTGTTGAACAGGCGCCTATTTTGGAGTTGAAACTTCTTCCGGTCCATTTGAAGTATGCATATCTTGGGGAGAATGACACATTACCTGTAATAATTGCTAATAATTTAACCCAAACACAAGAGGAGAAACTGCTACGAATTCTAAGGGATCACAAAACAGTCTTTGGATGGACAATTACAGATATCAAGGGAATAAGCCCAGTTGTTTGTATGCACAGAATCCTGTTGGAAGAAGGAGCGAGACCTACCAGAGATGCTCAAAGGAGATTAAATCCACCCATGATGGAGGTAGTAAAGAAAGAAGTTCTGAAGTTGCTAGATGCAGGTATTATCTACCCAATCTCAGATAGCCAATGGGTGAGTCTGGTCTAGGTCGTTCCTAAGAAATCCGGGATAACTGTCGTTCAGAATGATAATAATGAGTTGGTGCCAACAAGGGTGCAAACAGGGTGGAGAGTTTGTATTGACTACAGAAAATTAAATGCAGTCACTAGAAAATACCATTTTCCTCTTCCCTTTATTGATCAAATATTAAAAAGATTGGCTGGTCATACTTACTATTATTTTCTGGATGAATTTTTAGGTTACAACTAAATTGTAATTGCCCTAGAAGATCAAGACAAGACTACCTTCACATGCCCTTTTGATACATTTTCTTATAGGAGGATGTCTTTTGGACTGTGCAATGCACCAGGTACCTTTCAAATGTGCATGGTAAGTATATTTTCTGATCTTCTTGAAAGTTGTATCGAGGTTTTTATGGATGACTTTACAATTCATGGTGACTCATTAGATGCATGTTTAGAGAACTTAACTAAAGTACTTGACAGATGTTTGGAAACTAACCTTGTTCTAAATTAGAAAAAATGTCATTTTGTGGTAGAACAAGGTATAGTACTTAGTCATGTAGTATCTGCTAAAGGATTAGAAGTTGATAAAGCTAAAATAAAAATAATTACTGCTTTGCCTTACCCTACAAATGTGCAGGAGATTCGATCTTTTCTTGGACATGCAGGTTTCTATAGAAGATTTATCAAGGACTTTTTCAAGCTAGCTTTGCCACTATGTAAGTTGCTGCAAAAAGATGTGCAGTTCCAGTTCAATGACGAGTGCATGGAAGCATTTGACGCGTTGAAGGAGCTTTTAACCTCAGCAACTATCATACAACCACCTAACTAGAAATTACCTTTTGAGATCATGTGTGACGTTAGCAACTATGCAGTCGGAGCTGTTTTAGGGCAAAGGGTTAACAAAGTTTTACATGCTATATACTATGCTTCTAGGACATTAAATGCTGCTCAAATCAATTACTCTACAACTGAAAAAGAGTTGTTGTCGGTTGTATTTGCTTTAGACAAATTTAGATCCTATTTACTTGGTATTAAAGTGATTGTCTATTCTGATCATGCTGCTCTTAGGTACTTGATGACAAAGAAGGACTCAAAGCCTCAAATCATACGTTGGATTTTGTTATTACAAGAGTTCAACCTAGAGATCAAGGATAAGAAGGGAGCTGAAAAAGTTGTAGCAGATCATTTGAGTAGACTGTTGCGGATTGAAGATGCACTACCGTTATAGGACTCTTTTCCAGATGAGTACTTGTTTAAAATTGATAAAGCATTACCTTGGTTTGCAAACATTGTAAATTACCTTGTTAGCCAACATATGCCTGATGGTTATTCTAAAGCACAAAAAGAAAAACTCAAGAGCGATGCTAAATATTATGTGTGGGATAACCCATATTTGTGGAAATTTTGCTTTGACCAAATTGTTAGGCGATGTGTACCCGACCATGAATTTCTTTCTATTCTTATTTTTTGTCACTCATATGCTTGTGGAGGACACTTTGGACCTAAGAAGACTGCTCATAAGGTTTTGAAAAGTGGTTTTTATTGGCCTAACCTATTCAAAGACTCTTTTCTGTTTTGTAAAGCATGTGAGAATTGCCAAAGAACTCGTAACATAACACATAGGAATCAAATGCCGCAAACTCCCATCTTAGTTATTGAAATTTTTGATGTTTAGGGTATTAATTTTATGGGTCCTTTTTATGTTTCTTTTGGTAATTTGTATATCTTGTTAGTCGTTGATTATGTCTCTAAATGGGTGGAAACCAAAGCCACCAGAACTGACGACTCTAAAACTGTTGCAGATTTTGTCAAGACTAACATATTTGGAGGTTTAGAACACCAAGGGCCATTATTAGTGATAGGAGTACGCACTTTTGTAATATGATGTTAGCTGCGCTATTCAAGAAATACAATGTTTTGCATAAAGTTTCTACATCCTACGATCCCCAAAGCAATGGCCAAGCTGAGGTTTCCAATAAAGAGATCAAGTCCATTTTAGAGAAGGTGGTCATCCTTAACAGGAAGGATTGGAGTTTACGGTTGGAAGATGTACTTTGGGCTTACAGAACGGCATACAAAACCCCGATTGGCATGTCACCTTACAGGATAGTATATGGGAAGCCATGTCACCTGCCTGTTGAACTAGAACATAGAGCTTTTTAGGCAATCAAGCAATGCAATATGGAGATGAACAAGGCTGGTGAACAACGAAAGCTACAGTTGTAGGAATTGGAAGAATTGAGGAACGATGCTTATAAGAGTTCCAAGATATACAAGGAGAGGGCCAAAGCTTTTTATGATAGCAGGCTCATTAGAAAGAACTTTGTTGTAGGACAAAAAGTACTCCTTTTCCATTCCAGGCTCAAATTATTTCTGGGTGAATTGAGATCTAGATGAGTAGGACCTTTTGTTGTTACTACATTTTTCCTCATGGTGCAATTGAAATTCAGAGTCCAAGTACTAGAAAAGTTTTAAGATGAATGGACACAAGTTGAAACCCTGTCATGAAGGTTTTCAAGTGAAAAATATTGAGGTGATGAGTCTCGAGGATCCAATGGATGCGGACTGAAGAAAGAGGGAGGATGTCGAGCCAATGACAATAAACAAGGGCAGCTGCTTGGGAGGCAACCCAAGATCTCAAATTTGATTTTTCTATCCCTTTTCTTTTTAGTTTGTTAGTGAATGTCAGTTAGTAACTTCGTTTTTGCAAGATTGTCTTACATTGGGACAATGTGAGGTTTAAATGTGGGGGAGGGGTTTAAGTTATATTTAGGTTTACCCTAAGAAATTATTATCTAATCTGAGTAGTTATGTGGATTTGTGGAAAAATTAAAAATTTAAACAATTCTTGGCTCTAAAAATTTTCTTGTGACTTTATTTGGCTAAGCTGTTAAAGGTTTTTAGGTAAAGAATGAAAATTGATGTTAATTGATAGAATTTGATTGATGTGAAATTAGTTGATGAATGATGATAACTAAGTCATGATCCATAATAACTGATTCGAATTAAATTTGTATTGCATGAGTTCTTGAATATAAGATATATGGTTATTTGGATAAGTTATCTGTGGAGTTATCTATGTGCACTGATTTCATGATTTAGAACTGTTTATTTGCTTGGATTGTTTACAGGACCATGGAAGAAGAAAAAAAAAAGAAAATTTGAAAGAAAAAATTGAAGCAAATTGAAAAAATGCAAAGGAGAATTATGTGGTGGGTTGAGATGAAGCGTAAAACGCACTCACCCATAAACACATGCAACGAGATGGAGCGTAAAACGCACTCGTTGGTAAGCAGATGAGTGAGATGGAGCATAAAATGTACTCACTTAGAAAAGAAAGTGAATTTCAAGGTTCTGGTAAAAAGAAAAAAATGAATAGCAAGAAATATGTTCTAATTCTGAGTCAGTGTGCATGGCTGTTATTCCATGATAACTAAGATGAGCATTTATGTTGATCATAGGAAGGTTGCTTATGTGGATGCAATTTAATTTAAAGATGTTTAGTGGTGAATGACAAGGTTGTTGTAATGAATTGATTGATGAAGTGTTGATCAAATTTCTGTTGATTAGTGTTGATATTCATGGATGAAAATTGATTTAAACACTTTAAAAGTTTGGTTGAATAGAATTCAGTTTATTTCAATATGATCTTTGTTTTGGTTTACACGAGGACGTGTAAAGGCTAAGTGTGGGGGAATTTGATAAGTACATAATATTTGATAATTTTAATTCCTTTATATTTAGTTTTAGTACATGTTTTATGCATATATGAATTTATTAAGGTATTTATTGATTTCAAGAGCAATTGGAGTTATAAAAAGAAAAAGTGGAAAAAGGGATCAAAATGGGCGCTTGGATCGTGAGCTGCAGCGCTCAAATCATGAGTCGCGCCGCTGAGGTTGTGTGCAGGCGCGTAGCGCGCGTGGCGTGCGACAGATTTTTCCCAGCTTTGTTATTTTTGAGGGTTTCTAATGTAATTTAGATTATTATTTCTTAGAGCTTTAAGACTTTGACCTAGAAGTATAAATAGTTAGTATTAGTTAAGGTTTAGACCTACCTCCTTCTCATCAGCTATCATTCTTTTCTATATCACTGAAAACCCTAGTTTTGAAAAAAAGATTGAAGGCATGTCAGGCTAAGTTTTCTCATGCAGTTCTAAAGGGAAGTGAAACTTTATTTACAAGTAATTGATTAATCAAGTTTTATTCTTTATTCCTTCTTGCATGAAACTTATTCTGATAATCTATTTTAATTGTTTGCATGCTAATTGATTTCATTAATTTAATACGGCCGATTAGATTAGTTTGATCATTAACATCTGCTAGATTAAGGAGTAATATTACGTTTAATTGATAATATTCCTTGTCACCAGTAGCAATTAGTAATATTGATTATGTCAAAACTTTTGATTATTACTACGGTTATCAAGAAACAAATTAAATAAACCAAACGTGTGTGCTTATTGCTTGAATTAGTCTAATTTTTTAGTCCTTAACGCTGCTATCATATTAAATCTGAAGAACTTGTTTTAGGTTATATGATAATAAGAATCTGGTAAAGAGCTTGTTTTACTTAGTGAATATATAAGGAGAATTTCAGATAGCAAAGCTTATTGTTATCTAGGATCATTGAAGGGCAAATAATAATATTTTGGTTGATTAATTACTTTGATTTGGTAAATCTGAACTAAAGAACTGAACTTGTTTATTTATTGGGTAGGTTTATTGCTCGATTTTGTTTAGTTAGATAATTGATTTTCAAAACCCCCATCTCTTGTCATTAAATAGATTTTAAACACGTACTCCTTGTGGGATCGATCCTTGCAAACTACTGTGTTAATTGTTAAATTTGTGAATAGAAAGTGAGGTTAATTTAGGAATGTTAAACCACAGCTCCCACTTAGCGGTGCGATTTTTGTCGTGGTTGCTGTTGATGTGCAGTTTCAAATGGAGTATCCGCATCCACATCAGCTATTTGCAAATTTTGAATAAGGAATTACATTAACATCCAATTCTGCATTCATATCCATAATAGTACGGTCTCTTGAAGAGTTATAATGTGAATGCAGATTGAATTGATGTTTCTGGCTCTCCCCTAACATTGTTTAATTACTGATGAGAAAAGAATGAAGATAATAAATTCACTGAAAGCAAATAAGGGCATGCCACTGGAAATGTTGAAAGTAGAGTACACCCAAGTGGTTTTTTTGTATCACATAACGATCTATCGACTTTCACAAGGGATATTTATTAGAAACTCGGTGAATTTAGCTCAATCAATTGACGAACTCGATCCCTGTCAAAGGAGTTCCTGCATGTAGTTGAATGGCAACATCACCAACAACCTGCATTTAAACAATTGACAAAAGTAATGGGTAAATTTTTAAGATTATAAAAAATCTCTTTTTGAATGGCAACATCACCAAACCGCAGTTAAACAATTGACAGAAGTAATGGGTAAATTTTTAAGATTATAAAAAACGTCTTTACAGACAGCAAAAAAGATGAATAAAGATTTCATGCACACTACCACTGATGAACTTCAATTTGTATACTACTTGTGCTAAGTTTTCAGAATTTTCAAAGTTGGTTGTGGCTTTTAGTATATTATAAGAATGAGTGTAGTATAATAGATTATCTGGTTCGTATTACACTATAACTAGTTTCAACATGAGAAATCTTATCCAGGTTTTTCAAAGTTCTATCATTCAAGCCAAATGAGCATATATTATGTTCCAATAACCAAAGAATCAAAACTGAACATTTTTATTATTCAGACGGCCATATATGAACACATTTTGAGTTGCACTGATGCTTGTCATTGTAAGCCATAATGCTTTCTACCCTTGTCGCTTGTGCATTGTTCTTGTTGCTACGAGAACTTCATATTCTGCCTTGCAGTTAGAGGGTGGGAAATTAATCCTCAATGCATACACAGTAGTGAGCCCATTTATATTGGTCAACATTAATCAGTCCCCATATGTTGTGGATTTAGAGACTTCATGTCAAGAGAAGAATTTAAGAGAGAGAGAGAGAATCAAAAGAGGGAAAATTTATGTTATTACTAAAATGAACGAAAACAGTACACCATAATTCACCTTTTAACAACTTCCTAACAAACTTTCTTCCATGATTACCAAAATACCCCTGCTAAGGACTTACCTAAAGACATAATTAACCCTAGTCCAAAAGACTTATAACATTGCCACCATCTCATAAGATCCTTGTCAATATTGTCACAACGGCACGGCGAGTCATGGCGGTAGCCGACTGCCAGGACGCCTAGGCGACAAGGCGACTGTCATGACGTCTATATGACGACAAGTCGTTTACAATATACAATTTATATATTATTTATTTTACTTAACAAGCATATTAGCAATAAAATTTCATATACATTAAAACCCAAAACATAACACTATGGAATAACATTAAAAGCACAATTAAGTAAATACTTAGCAATAACAATCCAAAAATAAAACACGATGTTAAAAATTAGTAAAAGAAATGAAGAATTCAACAAACACCATTGGCTCCCGAACTTTCCGCCATTTTGTTTTCTAGTTTCTACAAAATACAATCAAACAAAAAATATAAGAGACAATTGAGTCATTGACATATTTTTAGTTTTACTTGTGAATGTATTAGTATATTACTAGTTTAAAAAAATTATGTCCTAATGTTCAATACTATTCTACGCATTCATTGCAATAAATATATCAACTTATCATAAATAATAAAGTGTAACTAAAGTTGGCAGTTGGCACACAACTGCCTATATTAAACATGACACTGCCTTTGCCTCTGTAAATAATAAATATATGTAAAGTTGGCAGATGGCACACACTGCCTATATGGCTATATTAAATTAAATTTTCCATATTAAAGTTGGCATACATACAGTGAAACAGAGAGGTGAAACTGGATGGCAGATGTGCCTTTATATATATTAAATAGTACATATATAAAATATGAGTACATATATAAAATATAACTACAAATATATATATATATATATAATTGTGTATGTGGCAAACTATGGAGTAAACTGTAAAGTGTAAACTATAAAGCATGATGTAAAAAAAACGAAAACACTAAGCAGAGAAGCAGAGAAGCAGAGCAGCATGATATATATGAAAGTTTAGAAGCAAAGAAACACTGAAGCAGAGCAGCCATGTGGTGAGAAAAAAAAAAAAGCCATCGGTCGTCGTCCTCGCGAGTCGCGACCAGAGAAGAAAGAAAAGCATACCTGACAAAGAAGAAGAGATCGGAGCTATGAGTAGTCGTCGTCGCCTCGTCGGTCTTCGTTGTTGGTCGGAGATGTGGGTACTGTACTGGGTAATCCCTCTCTCTCTCTCTCTCTCTCGCTTCTCCCCCTTCTACTCTTCTACTTCTACTCTTTGACTGCTACAAATTTCTATTAGGGCCAACTGCAATCTCGAACGACGTCGTTTTGGTTTTCTTTTCTTTTTTTCCCCAGTTGGCCTTTACAAATCAAGTCACTCGTAAGTCGTCGACGAGGCGTCCATGGCGACGACTTGTTTTCTTGGCGCCCGACTTGCTAGCCTCCACCAAGTCGCCCTGCCGCCTTGCCTTCATCTCACCGACTGGACGCCTAGACGCCACCTTAACAACTATGATCCTTGTCCACAAGGATCACAACACAATTTCAGAAACAAGAACATTATTAAGCAGTACATATAACAAAACTGGAACTTAAATTTCAAAACTGGAAAGTTGGAAACTTCTTTTCAATTTCAGTCGCATCCGAATGTTGAATCTTCTGGAGCTGAAGAGATTCACTGCACCAACACTTTTACCAAAGCCCTTTTACCATTCTTCTTTCAAGAATTTTCTCTGGTTCTTTTTATGATCTCAAAGGGACCATAAAATCCGGGTGAAAGCTTTAATGTCCTTCTAATTGCCAAGAAAGCCTGCCCGGCTGTAACCTCAAATACATCAAGTCCCCTACTTAAAACTCCCTTTTTGATCTCTTTTTATCTGCATTCTGCTTCATCCTATGCTAAGCAATGTTGAGATTCTCTTTGAGCAATTTCAATATATCATCATGCTTCCTTAAAAATTCATCAACTGCTGGAAAATTTGACGTCAGACTTTGATAGCTAGGCAACTTTGGGGGTGAATAACCATATAGAGCTTGGAATGGAGACATTTTGATAGCAGTGTGATAACTGGAGTTATACAGTTCTGCAAATGGAAGCCACGTGGCCAATTGACTTGGGCTGAATATGGGTGAATTGACGAAATGAACTGACGAGATTTTGATAACCTGTCAATGACCACCAACATACTATCCTTACCATCTGATTTAGGTAACCCATCAATTAAGTCCATTGCTACATCAGTCCATACTTGAGTTGGTGTTTGCAGAGGTTGTAATTAGACCTGGTGAAGCAACTGATTCAGGCTTCATTTGCAGGCAAATTTGGCATTCTCTAATCCTTGACGTTAGCGGTCATGTTGGGCCAATAAAATATCTGCTGGAATTTTTTTAATGTCATATTGATGCCTGAATGTCCCCCAACTACTGATGTATGCACTTCCATGATTAATTTCCTCTGTAATTAACCATTCCCTTACATAAAGTACCCCATTGCATCTCAACACCCCTTGATTGTAAGTGTTGATCTTGCTTCCAGGGTCTAATAAACACTGCATAATTAGTTGTTGAGCCTTATGGTCCCCATCATAGATGTTTGACAATTCCACCATCCATGCAGGCAGCATTGCTAAAATGACAGAACAACTTGCATCATCCAAGTATACTCTTGAAAGTTGATAGAGCATCAGCAATGTTTTCCTTGCCTCTTCTACAGTCGATAACATAGTCAAGGCCTAGTAATTTGCACAACCATTTCTTTTGTATCACAGTAACCCTTTGTTACATGAAGTACCTAAAAGAATTGTGGACAGTCCTCTTGATCAAGCTTGAGCATGTAAATCTGTTGTTTTTCGCACTGTTGACAAGTAGCGTATTACTCATCACACTTGTAACATAATCTTCTCTCCTTTCTTTGTTGCATTTCTGCTTCAGACAACCTCTTGTTGTGTATTGGTTAGGTTTGGTTTGATATCACTGGTGGAGGGATGTTGGAACCTGGAATAGGTATTTGAGCTGTGATTCATGGGTTTGGGTTGTTGATTTAATGACTTGTAGGGTGGAACTGAGGATGAATTGGGTTTTGCCAGCAGGGGAGGAAGATTGTTAGAAATTTTGTGTTGTGGTAGGTTTAGTTGTGGAAAATTAGGTGAAAGTTTGCAGCAAGATCAGTTAATGCCGATTCTTGAAGTTTTGCAAGGTCCAAAGCATCTGCTAAAGTAGGGGTTTTCAACAATTTCATCAAGTCTTCTTTTAAGCCACCGACAAAGTTTGAGACAAAATACTCATCCGTGTAATGTTTATCTTTTGACATCAAGATGGATTTTAACCTCTCAAGCTCATCTTGGTACTCACAGTACCAGTCTGTTTTAAGTTCTTAAATTCTTCAAATGGGTTTATTTAGACCTGGTAATATAGGTCATAACCTGTTGGGTTAACTCAGATTAACTAGAACTATTTGGGTTGGTTAGCTGTTTTCTGTTACTTAGATCAGATAAAGTTTGGACCCATATCTCAGAAAGAAAAATAACCCAAACTGGTTAACCATTTTCTAACCCCACTTACTTATTTGTTCCAAAATCCAAATAATCCCACTTATGTCTTTTCCGTTTCTTCTCCTCATTACGTTTTCGTTTCTTCTAGTCACTGCATTGTCTTTTATCCGCTGGTTGGGACTTTAGCCAGGACTAGATATTTTTAAGAATTTTTTTTCCTTTTGAAAAATCATAGAATTTTACAGTAACTTATATTCTTACCTTAAGACGAAGGGAAAAATTGGCCTACAAAGCAGAATTTCTTTGTATAAACTTCGCTATAGGATTAAAGAGGATTTTCCTATTGACAAGAAATACAATGACTTGCTTGCTATATGAGGATTCAATTGGGTTGGGGTAGCATCAGCCTCTATAGTTCACATTTTTAGAGCGAGAAAGAGAGTGGTTTATGTGTGTAATTATAAGAATATGAGTTATTTTATTAATTGCTTATTCTCAATTGGGTGATTAATCAACGTTTCATGTCACTAGGAAAATACAGAAAAAAATAGAGAGAAGATGTTTAAAATTTTAAGTGTGCGTATAAAATTTTAGAGTGAAAGTGTATAAAAAAATTGTGAGAGAGTGCGTAAAATTTTAGAGACAAAATGTGTATAAGAGTTTTAAAGAGAGAAAGTGTATACAAGTTTTAGAGAAAATGTATACAAGTTTTAGAGAGAGAATGTATAAAAAAATTAGAGAGAGAATTAAAAGAAGATAGAAATTAAATAAATAATTTGCGTTATTGGGCCATTATAATATTAAGCTTGAATTTGAAAAATGGGTCGACCTGTATTGGACCTATAACCATTCAGGTCCAACCCGTATAACCTATAATAAAAACAGGTTATGTAGTTTTAGTTCTTAATAAAACCATAGCCATATTGTATATTGTGTAATCCCAAAAACCAAACCAAATCCATTTTTTTGTCAGGCCTAGGTTTATTGCGTCAGCAGACTCATTCCTAACCATTATTTCTTCAACAAATCTAGGCCAGTCAATTACTCCACTTCATCTTGGAATCCTTGTAACCAAAGATCTGCCTTACCTTCTAGTTATACGGCCTAGAGCTACTTTAACTCATCACTCAGGATTGAAATTAAAGAACTTATTACATTTCCTTCTCCTTGCCCTCGGATTAGTACCATTAAACCTAGGAAACTCAGTTTTGAAGTTCTTAGGTAATTCAGAGACATCTGTTTCTTGACCATATTTCCTCCTTGGATCTGCACGTCTTCACAGAGTGATCCGATGTAACAGATATGGGGGCTAAAGAAGTATAAGAGTAATTTCAACCACAACACAAATAAAATGGGACGAAGCTTATTAATATATATTGAAAATTGGTATTGTAATTACAAGTAGATGAGAACAATGTTGAAAATTAACTGAGATATCTAAATACTAAATTAAGGACAAGAAATTGAGAAAACTAGGGAAAAACACTTATGAAATTCGCTATGTTCTCTGCTGATCCTATACTCCTTTTTACTCATCAAATCCCCACTTTTCTGGCATAATCAAAGCTGCGATGATCTTAGGATCCCATTGATTGTGCCAGGAAATTGAGAATGATTCACTACCATAACTAAATGCTCCTATGATCTTGTAAGATCCCACTAATTGCTTAAGAAAATTGAACACGAAATTTGCCGCCGTCCCATAAATAAAAGTGAAATTGTGAAATTACAGGGGTAACCCCGGACTGTAGATTGGCCGTTACATTCGACGACCTGTTTCTTATTGTTTCCCTCTTTGGCCACATTATGAAAAGCAACCATGATTGTTTTGAAGTTCCTATGCATTTCACCCCTAATATCATCCATACCAACCCCCATAGCCTTCAATTTATCCTCAAAACCCATCAATTGCTTTCCCATGGCCTGACTGTAGCACTCAAACTGTCGTGACCTCAAGCCAAATCCTACAATTTCTCATTGATAACCTTTTGAGATTTCTCTAACCGCAATAGACGAGTACCCTCTGCTACTGATGGCCTCCAGGAACACTTAACCACTCATCACCTTGTGAGCAGAACCTCTCCCTGAGATACTCCTATTTAACAAATTCTACCCAAAAACCTCTCTGAGGAATCTGAACCTTCACCTGAAAACCTCTCCCTGGGGAATCCTAATCCTTAATCCATAAACCTCTCTAGGGATTCCTGAACCAAAAACCTCCCTGGAGGACATAACCTTCATATAGCAACCTCCCTAGAAACCTAATCCTAACCTACTAGGCAACACTTGCCAAGCATGTGCCTTGTGCTTTTACCCTCTATTTTAAGGGCAGGGATGAGCTACTGCCACGCCCCAAAGAGATCCTATGAAAGAGCCTTTTCCTGCTCCGAGTAACCATCCAGTATGCATCCCTTAGCATGCACACACTTACATATATGTTCTCTTAAACTCTGTCTTTTTCATACATTTTATGCTTATTGAATATATGCTTTGCTACTAATATTTTGCTCTAGAATTGTAAGGTGGTGGTCAAGGAAAGTGCCTCATAATCTTGATGAGGTGGAGGTCTAAGTCAACCTTGCACTCCTAGAGGATTTGACCATTAACCACGGTGGCACCTCTTTATGAAGGTAACCCAACACCCCCCCCCCCCCACCAAACAGTTACTTAACCAAACAGACATGAATATAATACTTGCAAGGTTCATTGCCTCGTACTACGAATATAATCTACGTGTCGTGTATCGCGTATCTGGCATGACTCATGAGACATAGTCGTCGAATCTTAAGTCTAGTTATCCGCCTATACCACTGTAAATATTGTGATATTGGGATAACCTATCTAGTAGCAACTACTAAGACAACCAAAAGATCTTTTCAATTATTCCAAAGATTGATATATGGTTGTCTTAGAGTAATGTAGTCCACTGCTTCAATATTTTTTTTTTGCAGTGCACGCAAGTAATCCATGTCCTCTGCCGATAGAGGTATATCTTGAAGGTCCCCAAACTGACGCAAAACCTATCCGACATTTGAAACTCAACCACATCAAAACCATATATGAGGGATGCACGAGGTGCCTCCGAAAATAGCCCGTTCGAATTCGCTCCATGTCCTATCATCATATGAACTCTATGTGACCATTGCATCATTCATGGCAGTCAAATCAATTGAAATGAAAAATCAACATACAAATTGTTCAAATCTACAAATACTTTAAATGCAATTTATTAACTTATAAAAGAGGGGCACAACCACCAATTGCAGTTGCACTAATATGAGTCGCCTTGTTTAAATTACGGTATAAACAAGCCAACACGGTGGCACCCCATGTGTATTCAGTAATCTTAGTGACATCATCCAAAAACAACAAATACCTCGGATGACAGACATTTCGATTTGGATTGAGAAACAATATTTTTCCCAAGACAAACTGAACATATGCTTTTATGTGTATCCTAACAAGATCAAGATTAGCACCACGTGGCAACCCCACAAATCTAAAACTTAGCCATGATATACCGCCACAATCATAAGGATTATCCCCAGGTTGTACAAACTAAAAAAATTCTGATGTTATAGATAACTCCTGCTTAGGTCTCATATACAAACCACATGGGATTGGCATTCCTACAATAGGTAATCCTAACATATAAAACACGTTTTCTAACGTGATTATCAGCTCTCCAATAGGAAAGTGAAAAGTATTCGCCTCACTCCATTGTTCAACTAATACAGAAATTAGAGACGCATCCATTTTGTTTGCAATTCTAGGTTCGTTAAATACTCCAAAACCCCATTCATCTAATAAATCCATTTGTATTTGGGTTTCGAAATTCAGACAATGACTGCCCACCCTCATCACCACGTCGTTTAGGCGTGTTATCATCTTCATTGTTCTATACTTCGGTCTAAACATGTTGTTTTGATCCCACAATACAGAACGATTATGTGGTCCAAGATTGAAGTCCATTCTCTATATTAAATTTCTCACATAAATTATATATTCAACCAATAAACAAAAATATCTAAAAAAAATTACAACTTATGTATATTCATTACCCAAAATCTTTAAATTATTGTCTACTACTTCATCAGTATTAATAATAATCAACATAAATTTTCATTATTATTATAATATAGGGTAATATTTATAGGCAATATTTTATCAACATATCCGAAATTTACACATGCAATATTTACCAACATAAAATCGTAATATTATCAAACTCGCCATTGGATCCACCATTGAATCCACCTCCAACTCAACTCACAACATAAATACATACACACATATATATATATATATATGTATATGTGTATGCATTGTATGTATATGTATATGCATTCATCACAAAATATATGTATATATGTCTTGACCAAATACTTGCATGATCTTGAGCGATGGATTGAGAATTTAAGAGCTTGAGAGAGTCTAAGAGATTTGGATCTTGCAGAGCATGAGAGAGATTTAGATCTTGGAGAGAGCTTGAGAGAGATTGAGAGCAGAGCTTGACAAAGTTTGAGAATTATACCGAATGCATACTGTTGGATTAAGAGTTTAAGGCGTTAATGCTTCTTCTGTCTGCACAGTGCACAATTGTTATGCGTACGACTTAATTACGAAAAAGCCACACCCCATAACAATTGTTCGGCAGTGTACTCACATTCTGCTGCTTTTTTGGTTCATCCACATAACTGTTGTGCGAATTGTGTTGTTTTTGTAAGTAAGGGCTTTTTGGTCATTTGCTTAGTAGGTCCACCGTCCACACAACTGTTTGTTACCTAACAAATAAATGTTGTCCAGATATGGCTAATCTCACCCTTTTATTACCCAACTGGATTGTCCAAGATGGGTTGGAAGGCTATATATATAATTTGTGTGTGTGGCATTTTTGCCCTTTATGACAATTTCTCCGTTATTTGGTCTGAAATCATTCCGCTCATAGTTATCAAGGCGCCAAGTCGAGGCGAGGCGACAGCCGAGAGCTTAAGCGCTTAGGCGACAAGGCGCCCGACTAGTCGTCCACTAGGCGACAAGTCGTTAATAATGTAAATTTTATACGGATAAAATTATATATATTTAACATTTATATGAATATTTATATATTTATATTTCTAATGATTTACTATATTCATAATACAATTTATAACTATATTATAAGCATAAGACAACAATACATCACATATCATATAAAAAAAATGAGCAGCAGAATACAATATTTAAAAAAAACTTTATTCTTATAATCTCATTTACTAGTTTACTATTGCTGAACAAATTGTGGCATATGGATTTATTACTTTATTATATCTAGTGGTCCATGATTTTGTTTTATGTATGTGTGTTGTGAAAATTAATATATCTCAACTTCAAGGTAAGAAGTGAACAACCCAATATATATTATAGTAGTGTGGTATATGGGTTTATTACTTTATTATATCCATTGGTCCATCATGCTCATGATTTTGCTTTATGTACGTGTGTTCTGAAAATTAATATATCACAACTTCAAGGTAAGAAGTGAGCAGCCCAATATATATATTATTCCAGCAGTACTGCAGTAGCCAACAAAGCAAAATAAACATTAAATAAAGTAAGAAAAAAAATTGGACAGCATGTCAGTAAAAAAGAATGGGCAGCATGTGGCCATGTGAAAAAAAATGGGCAGCATGTAGCCATGTGAAAAAAAATGGGCAGCATGTGACCATAAAAAAAAATTTGGGCAGAACGAGGAGTAGAAGAAGGATATCAGAACCAAAAAAAAAAGAGTAGAAGCAGGATATCAGAACCAAAAAAAAAAAGTCGGAGAAGAAGAGCAAAAGAAGAGAAGAGAGAAGAAGAGAAGAGTTGCCGCTGCTGGAATAGATGATGTAGATCTGCTGCGGTGTTGTCACGCCGGTAAGTCAGCTCTCCTTTTCTCCTTCTTTGTGATCGCTTAGAACTCCAGTCATCCAAGTCGCGCTGAAGGCGTTCAAGGCGTCGCCTTTGTTGGCTGAGCGCTCGCCTTTCACACCTCCAACCAAGTCGTCCAAACGCCTCAACAACTTCCACCGCTTTGACGCCTAAGCGCCGCCTAGGCGTCGCCTAGGCGACGACTTGATAAGCATGATTCCGCTACGCCAATAAGGCAAAATTTCGCCGAAACATACCTTTTACATGAATAATCATTGATTTTCTGTCTCGTATCAAGGTTGCAGTTCAGCAAGGGTCGAATAGCACGGCAAAACCTTGAACCATGCTTGTCATCCCTACAAGTTTATTTGGTGAAATGATTTTATTGATAAGCCTGGTACTTTTGAGGCTTTTTAGCTTTATCTACTTTTTATTCCCTTTGCTACTTATCCCTGACCCATATCATACAAACTTGATTCTCATGGAACAACTATGAACCCCATGCAATTGAAGAACTTCAAGTATATAGCTACTATTGTTTTCGCATGTGAATTCTTACTGAACATTTAACTCTCGAAAACTGAGTTTGTGGTTTCCACCATTCACAAAATTTAATGGAGTCATCATAACTATAATCATCTATAGTACGTTTAAGAAGCTTCATACCTTTGCCGTAGATCTATAGGAACATTCTGTTACCCCTGCTACATGAGGTGTGATTATTACGTTTGGGAACTTTAAAACTGGATCATCCGGATCAAATGGCTCTGTCCAAGCGACATCAATGCCTAATCCTCCCAAATGGCCTGATTTAAGATGATAGAGTACAGCCTCATAGTCCAAAAGACCCCCTCGAGCTATATTCACCAAATGTGCACCCTAAACAAAAATAGATCAACTGTACACCATCACTTAAATAGAGTAAACAAAACACCTTCTCTTGTTTCCACATACTTGAGTTAGTTTATGTTTAGTTGAACAGAAAATCTTATAATAATATTAAATATAACAGACTAACAGAGAAAGATGCTATAGTCAACCTTGACAATCTAATAACATAGTCGCTCTCGATTTGTGTGCATCTGTGTCTGTGTGTGTGTTTGTTTGTTATATGCATATGCAGCCTCCTCCCCCCCCCCCCCCTTCCTTTTCATATACTTTCTTGTTTATGTCGAGTAGATTGGTACTTTGGTGTAAATTATAACTCACAAATCTACCATAAATTATAGAAATCACATTATACTAGAGAGTAACCAAACAATCTTATGGTGTATTGCAGGGGATCACAAAGGTATACCAAAGAAAATGAGTTATCAAGCTTCTAAAAAAACAGCAGTTCATAGAGAACAAACCTTTTTCATTGAAGCTATGAAAGACTTGTTTACTATGCCTGCCTGTAAGAAAAAAGTATGTGCGAGTTGATATTAGACTAACAATTTTTGCGATAAGCAGATGCATAGGTAATGAATTATATAACAGAGAGGAGTTTGACCGTTTCATGATTCATTGCCAAGCAACAGACAATTATGTCGGCTGTTCTTGCAAACTTGTGGATATCTTCATGACCACCCTTCTCATCAACCAGATCCTCATAAATACCATTTTGACTGGGCAATGCTGAAACAGATAAAAACATATTAAGACCATAAATGCAAACAAGTTATTCTATTTCAGTTTTATATGCCCTTTCATACCACCAGAATTGCATGAATTCTGCAAATGTGAAACCCAACTCCGTTTTGTAGCAAGGACTTTCACACCAAATGGGCGCAAGCGCTTTGCCAAATGGATCCCAATATTTCCAAACCCCATAATGAATACCTGCATATTTGAGGAATCAGGAGTGTAGTCAGGAACTTGAGTGGGTGGGGGCGAAACTTTTATGAAACAAGTTAAAAGTATTCATGTAGTATAATGCTAAAATCTATATTAATTTTCTTTTTAATACTATAATTTAATTTTTTTCCTTCAAATTTGTCGAGACCTTGAGTTCCAAACATATATAGATTTAACATTTAAGATCCCAAAATAAGTATAAAAGCTTTTGCATTTGTATTGCAATAAAAAAAATGATTGACAAAGTAAAGAAAATTAGCGCTCTACATACCTTTGTCGGTATTTATAGTGTAGCCATGTAGGTTTTGTAGGAGTGTAAGGTGGATTTTGAAAAAGGAGAAGTCACGATAAAAAAACAACCACTAAACCGATTGGGAGTGAGAGAGAGAGAAAAAGAGAGAGGAACTATAAGTGAACCTTTTAATTTTTAATTTTTTAACTAAATTTAAAAAATTACAACTAGGCTTTGATATGTACTGAAACAGGTTCTAATATAGTACTCTATCCGTTTCAAATTATAAGATCATTAATGATTTTTTAAAGTCAATCCAAGATATTTTTAAACTCAAAATTGATATGATTCATTAACAAAGATAAAAAAAATAATAATAATAAACAAATCTTATAAAAATACCCTTTAAATAGTTTACAATGTTCATCATTGTATTGGACTAAAATTAAATGAATCTATATCAATTTTGAATTTGAAAAATTATAAATTGACTTTAAAAAGTCAATAATGATGATGGAGGACAGATTTCCGAACCAAGATTAATAACAGTTAACAAGAAAGAATAATTAGGATTTAAACTCTACGTTTAAATCACTAGGGTCTCACTAGAGTTCAACTCCACATATCACTCTAGTATGAAATATCTCCACGATATAAAATAGTCCCTTGATAATCTCACTATTCAATAATGTGAAGAGTTAAAGAATTACATCGGTATTTAAGCAAAACAACCCCTAAATTGTACTTGGTGACCAAGAAAATAAGTAAAAAATATACCCTAACTAATTAAAATAAATAACAACTATCTTCTAAAATTAAAACAAGTCCATAACTAAATAAACAAGATAAATAAAGCATCCACGATGATCCCTATCAAATGATCTTATATTTTGGAACAAAGGTAGTATATGTTTATATTCTAAAAAACTGAGCCACATCATAAAAAAAACAAAAATAAAAATTATACAATTGGGAAGGGAGCAATATAAATATATGCAAGTGCTATTATATAATAGGTAAAAAAAAAATTTGGGGGGGGGGGGGGGCATGGACCCCTCCGGTCTCAACGTGGCTACGCCACTTTGAGGAATAATTAGGCGTTGTGCCAAGTTCTGCACAAAGTGGACATTAAAGTGCATATGCCAAGTCCACTTTTTCAGGGCAGTATTAGTAATGCATGCTGCTCAAGCTGTTAGGGGAATCTATAAGGCACTTGTAACTTTATCTTAGAGAAACCCTTCTACCGAAGAAGTTGCATACCACAGGCAACTAAAGCCTCGGAGGGGGTGGGGTTTCAATTAGGTTATTTAAGATTAATCCTTAGAGAATCAATGGAGGATGAAGATAGGTAAGGCGCCAGTAGGTGAACTTTATCTTCTTCACGGTGCTTCACTTCTTTTTTAAGCTTCCATTACACGTTCCCTTGTTGTATCAACTCCTTTATATTCACTTTTGCTTGGCCATAGTGGCATAACTTGTTTAAGTGTGTAAGAAATACAATCCCCAGTTTTGGTTCTTCGCATATTTCAATGCAAGTGTTGTTACCTTGGGAACAACATCATATAGTCTTACCACCTATAGTCAATAACTGATATACAAACTCATTTTGAGGTCCATATCCTGTCCTTCATGAGTGGTTTTCAAGTATTTTCATACCTTTATGGATGACTAATCCAGTATTACATGGATTTATTTATTGAAGAAAACGTTCAGGGTTGTTCTCCATTTCCTGTCCTTTGTGTGCCTGAAAGTAAACCCAATCCAGTTTCTCTTTTCTTATTTAACGAAGTTATAATTACTTTAGAGGTGAGGATACATATATATGCACACACACACAGAGATTGGGAGAAACTCGTAAACGCACGACGTATGGATCAAATAAGTCTAGGAAATTAACCAAGTTGTCATCATATAGTAAGCCAATACTTGTCTACATCTGCAATTTCCTAATGATTCTGTAAGTTCAACCCAAGTAGCTAAAATGTATCACAGGTAGCTAGGTTCGGGAAATATTACATAATAAAAATGATTGGCCGTGAATATGACTACTCTAGCCATCCCTACTGCAAAAATACTTTGTGCCACAATCACATTTTCACTTCAGTTATGCCTTTCATTTCAGATTACATGTATGCATAGAGCTGAAAACATAAGAAGGACCATTTATTCATCACATGAATTATTCGATCAGTAAGGCATAGAGGAAAAAGAAAAATAAGAAAATGATATGAATCTCACTGTTTTGCCAAGCAGTATTTCACCAATTGGCTCTCCAAGTTTCTTCTGCTTTACAGCAATTTGCAACTCGTTCTGCAGCAGCACATGATTTAAAGAAATTCAATAAGCACGAAAAAGGAACACACCAGCTCGATTAATTAAGTCATCATAAGCAAATTATAAATCTTTGAAACAGCATAATTGTAATTAGGTAATCATAAAGATTAAAGCATCATCTTCAAAAAAAAACTATAAACCGCAATCAGGAAAATATATATTTAGAGCACTACCCTGAGTCTGTGAAACCAACTCTAGAGAGTATAGACATAAGAAACTAAGATTAATTTTAATTTATTTTTTGTCAAGTTAAAAACTAAGACTAGTACTGATAGGGATCAGCCATGAGATCTCATAGATGCGGATGAATTTCTAGATACATTTGTGGGTTAGTTTATGGGTGCTATTGTGACGCCCCCAAATCTGTGTACTTGCTACAACAGATTTGGTGCTCTTTATTCATCACATCCACAACATCTATCTAATAACATAATTCAAAAGACAGACAATAATTATAAATGTCCTTTACCTTCTTCCCAGGTTCTCTCAACCTCACTTAACTATTACAAATAATAATACAATATCAATACTACAACATAACATAATTCTATTGCATCATAATCTTCTATTCTTTCTTAGGTTTCTCTTCCCCGACCCTTCGGGTACTTCAGCTCTAGCTGCAAAATATATAAAATTTTGCAAGAGTGAGCAACTAATTTGTTCAGCAAGTATAAACAGTTTATTCAATATAGGAATAACTATAACTGAATCAATATCTGAAGATTTAGAAGGAATAAATAACATTTGTCAATTGAGGAAGCAACAAAGATATCTTCACAAAGTTTTGAACTTGCAATCTCGAATTGAATTGAATTTTAGAATTTCAAAGCTCATTACGTTCTCAAATATAATTGAAAGTCAACTGAGTGGTCGTAGGGACCATGAACTATCTTAAATGTTTATCAGTCGTAGGCCGAGAACTCTCCAATAATGTTCAACAGTCACAAAGACTGCAAACTCTCCAATAATGTTCAACAGTCACAAAGACTGCGAACTCTCCACAAAGTATCATTTAGAGGGCCAACCCAATGATACTCCTTATTATGCGTAAACAAAATCTTCACACTGTATTTTTATAGTGTATGTCGGTTACCCGACAACAGTACACAGCACCCTATTTCTAGGGTTGTTCGTCCGCACCAAAGCAATTTAGTTTGGATTACATTAACTATCTCTAAAAAATTTTAAACAATTCAATAATTCAAAGAATCACATCAATTGAGTATAGCTGAAACAAATAGCGTAAACTCATTAATTTAAATAATCTCATCAACTGAATCTAGCCGAAACAAATGGCATAACTCATTACATAAAACAATCTTGTCAACTAACTATAGCTGAAACAAATGGCATAACTCATTACATAAAACAGTTCATGAATAACAAGAACTTCAAAGAATACAATCGTAGTTCAATAAAGAGCGAAATGCACATAAGTACGGGAATTTGCCTAATTTGTGTGCACTTTCCCTCGTCCACATTATTAATGTCCTTCGCATGATATCCTACAATATCCATAAAGATTTACTTAATTAACTTAACTGTTATAAATAATAGTACCGTCGGTAAACTATTCGTAAACTCGTTTCGGTAATTTCATTACCACACTCTTATAACGTCCATACAATCACTCATCATATGCTCATACGTTCCGTTTGAACGTATATTAACTGTCGAAAATATAATACATATTTATCGATTTTACTTTAATTAATTTTTTATCAATTCTATTTTCTCCATTAAACCTCTTTAACCATTTCATTATTTTTCTTCCTTTTGGCCCCACTTAGGTAAATATATTATAGACTTAATTTTAATTTTTCCAGATTTTTCCTTTTCATTATGATATTTATTAAAGGGTTGCTTCTGTCCAAAATTGCATTATTTATTAAATTCGAATTTACTTTCAAAAATTATGAACTTTGGACAGTAATCTCTCTCCATCAGTGGGTATCTCCACTTTAAATTTCATCCTAAACTGAGTTACAAAACTCAAGTTATTCATGTTTTAATTTTAATATTCTCAATTTTGATTTTGTCACAACTCCATCATTTTAAGTCCACTCTTGTTCATCTTTGGACACAGCATATCTTATACCACCAGTATCATCCCTCAAAAGGCCTGATTTTATTTCACAAGTTAATCATCCGAAATTGTCCCTAGAAAAATTAGGGCAGTGTGTTTTCCTCTATTTTCTAGCTCTATCCTATTTTGGCAGAAAATTTACCAAAAATAATCTACAAAGGATTTTAAACCTCAAACCTCTGTCGAAATTTAGCTAACTCATAGATCTATCCAACACCACAAACCTCACTCAAAAATTTATTATACCACCATAATGAATTTTTACCATTTTGGGTCAGATTCTAAGATTTTTAAACTAATCTAGCTTAGGTTCCTTTGTTCTTTCTTTTACTCCAATGGAATTTCTCCATGATCAATGGTATCTACCACAATAATCCAACATATTTTAGGTCCATACATGTATAATACACGTTTGAAGTCATAAAAGAAGAACTTTCTTTAAGAAAAACTAAGTTTTAAATGGATTTAGGATTTACCTTAACTATGTTTTGCTTCTTCGCTTTGAACCTCCAATTCTTCTTCTATTTTCCTCTCCTTGCTAGCTCCTCTCTTCCTCCTCTCTATGCTCCAGCCGAAATTGTAGTGTATGTGTGGGTTTTGTGTTGATTTTTGTTAGCTTTTTGGCTTTAAATAGCAACTTTTGGTTGGTGCTCCAAAGTCGGGCCACATCACCACTTCTCTTTTTGCTTCAACCATGGACCACAAGACTTCATTTAGCCAACAAGGCTCCCCCTTCTCTTTATCAGCTGATCCACATGGGGATTTATCCCCACCAAAATATATTTTCTCCCTTTTATTTACTCACTTATCCCATTTAATTGTCCATTTGACTTTTTGACTTCTAAAATTCAACTTTTTCTACCCCCTGCATGCTTACAGTCGATTCCTATTAAAATTGACATCCTGGTCATCATGGTGATGTCCGTTTTCTCAAATTCATCTTCGAACTCAAAGTTTGACTTTTAATCCTAAAAGTCAACTGTTGACTTTGACCACAAAAGTCAACCCCTGCACGCCATTGTGGTTACAGTCTTTTCCTACTAAATTCAACGTTCCGGACTCAATGGTGAAGTCCGCGTCTCAAAATTTCATCCCGAACTTAAATTTTAGTTTTGGCCTATTATAACTTCTTTTTTTTTTGCTAAATTTTTTTTTAAAAGGGTGCAACACAAGGACTTCCTAGGGGGGTCACCCATCCTAGTACTACTCTCACCCAAGCACGCTTAACTTCAGAGTTCTGATAGGATCAAATGCATCTTTCCTTCCTTTCTTTTCTTTTCTTTTCTTTCCTTTTCTAGTTACTTTTAATTGGTAATTTGATTTATAAATTGAATACATTAGGGTTTAAAATCACCCTTCATTGACATTTTCATTATAAATGTCCGGGATATTACAGTTATTTTGTTATCTTAAGATAGGTATTTATAGTCTGTACGTATTTTACTTGATGCCCAAGTACTTTACTTGGTACCCAAGTATTTGGTGACCAAGTATTTTTTAGTGCCTATGTGTGTGTGTTTATATTTATATATATATATGGAGACCGATCCATAGCCAACGTTGTAAGAATAGAATTATCCTTGCAATAGATCGTGGTCATCCAAATCGCAAATCTAACGGTGAAAAATATACTCCATCCGCAGTTTAGTATGGGGAAGCCCGCACTTTAGTAGTGCGGAGCCAACTATTGTCCAAAAAAACCCTCACACAAAGTGCGGACGGTAATCCTCTATATTAGATCTGTCGTGGGCTTTTTATCAATTTTAATCCTCCGTCGGTTTTCGAAATAAGGAATAAGGTTTTGTTCTGATTGGGATGGGGAAAGCCAACCGGTAATATCATTTAATTATCAAGAGCTTTTAGGAGGTTTCTTTCTTGATGATCGCAGTCGCCATTGTCTTCTTATGAAAAGCATATTGTTTTTAGTCTAAAAAGCATAACCTTTTTGGTCCTTCAAAAGTTATATATATGATACTTTCTTCAGGTGTATAATGTATGTGATAATATAATAATATAATATGCCCCTTAAAAAAAGGTCATTTCCACCCAAACAAAGCTTTTCTATGCGGAGAAAAAGAGAAAAAGAGAGAACCGAATAGCAGTGTTCTAAAAATCCCCGCCTAGGTCCGCCTAGGCCCCACCTAGGTGATAGGCCCCCATAGCGCCTCACCTAAGTCCAAGGCGGCAAAAAACTTCCTCTAAAAGATTAGGCGGGGCCTAGGCGGGCAAGGCGAAGAAATTAAGCCCCTAAGCGTGACCTAAGCGGAGAAAATTAGTGCTACAATTATTTTTTTTTTTTTTTATTTTAATAACTAATCTACAATATAACGTCGTGGGTCATTATCTTGAAGGAGTATGACTGTGAGTCCAATGGGGACATTATCTTGGAGGGATATGGAGAAGAAGAGTTAGAGATATAGAGGGATATGGAGATGAGGACTATTAGTTTGTATTTTTGATTATTTGTTTGTGTTTAAATTTTGAACAATTGCATGTTTGTATTTGAATTTTGACATTGGCAATATGGATATGTGTTTTGAACTTTAAGCAAAGGCCTTTATTATCTTTATTATAGATTATTTTGCTTTATATTTATTGTTTTGTTTAGATAAATGTAAGATAAAATATTAAAATTGACTTAAAATAAAAATCTCGCCTAGGACCCCCGCCTAGGCCCCCTCCGACCGCCCGCCCGCCTAGCGCCTTTTAGAACCTTGTCGAGTAGTGTATAAGAAAAGCCTCTACGTGTTTAATCCTTCTCACATGCGGCGTTCATCTTCCAGATTACACCACCGGAAGCTACATTTATTTAGTCAACTATAATCTTGTTAACGCTAGGCATCTCCACTTTCTCTCTTTACATGTGTATATATATTTACATTTATCTCTCTCCTAGAAAAAAGCGATTCTCCTAGTCCGCACTTTAGTTGTGCAGACAGTATAAATTTGGGTTGAGTTTTTTTTTGTTATTTTTCTCGTCCGTAGAACTAAACTGCGGAGCCTGAGGGCATTTTGGCCATTTTTGGGCCATTTTTTGCAATCCATGGTTTAGTTTCTGCGGGCTCCCCCATATCGAAGTGCAGACGAGATATTATTTTTCACCGTTAGATCTGTGGATGGGACGATCACAATCAGTTGTAAGAATAATCTTAAATTTACAGTATTGCCTATGGATCGGTCCCATATATATATATATATATATATTTATATATATATATATATATATATATATATATATATATATATTATATATATATATATATATATATATATGTTTAAAACATGCAATCCCACAAAATTGGAAAATGCACGTTGATTATTGAATATTATTGACATTGAACTATGTTTTCTCTCTTCTACTGTTGAGAAATCCTCGGGGTAGTGAGGTGCGGAGCCTCACCCAAGTTAGTTTTCAGTTTATTTCTCCATCAATTCATTGTCCCAAATATGTCCTGCATCAAGTATAACCAGGGACGTGTTGGAGAGGGGTCAATTGACCCCACTGAACTTTTTTTTTTCCATTAAGATATGAAAATTTTAGAAAATGTAAGGTGAAATATACAAATTGAGACCACTAAAATTTGTAAGTTTTATGACTTACTCAATCCCATATCACTACTAAGTACCAACTCCTTCATATATGAATCTTCCTTTAATCTTTTTATATTAGATAACGATTTAATTTATTTTATTTTGTAAAATATTTAAAGAATCAAGTACTTATATCAAATTTGTGGTTAAAAAAAACTTATTAGGGATCAATAGCGTATATATATAATGTTATTATTGATTATATTTCATTATAATCAAATACTTTCTCATTTCTAAAATTAGATATAAATTTCTAAAACGAAGATTTTAAAGAAAAAATTTACTTTTCCTTAATATTTGTTAAAAAAAATAGTAATAGTGGCATGGTAGTCCTCAATTGCCTAAGTACATAAATGATGTCAAGTTAAAAGTTTCATGGTATTTTATAGTTTAAAAATAAAAATATATCTCTAATTTTTGATTGGATTAAAAAGTAAAATATATTTCTAATTTTGAAAAGGGGGGACTACTCAAAAGTTTAAAATTGCTCGCAAAATTTGGGCCAGAGGTGCTGCCCACCGGACTCCCGCTGTCCCGCAACATTATTTTTAACCTTAGAATAATTTGACCCCACTGAAAAAAAATCCGGCTTCGTCACTGATTATGACCAAGCTTTAATCTTCTTGTGGCACTTTAAGAGATCTATATACTAGGGGAGAAAAATACAGACTACCAATGTCATGTGCATGCAAACTATGTTGAGTCTAGTACTCGATCTTTTCCTTCGTTTTTCTATTGGCTCTGGCAGCTATGGGACTATGGAGTTTGTTTATTTAAGGTTTTGGCGGGGAGAAATTGGTACTGCTATGTCAACTTTGGAGGGAGATTCCTACCTTATTTGGTTTTCATGGTTTTTCGGAGCAAAGTATGGAAAACGAATGGGCCTTTTTGATATCCTATGGCTCTGTTAAGCAAATTGAAATGCAGATCTAGAGGCAGGCAATTGTTTGTCCTTCGACAATGTATTGGTTAAGAAAAAATTTGTGTTTTCGCTTCTCTAACAATCACAAATGTTCTAAACAGGCGTTATAGCAGAGAGGCGGGTGGCCCGGGGGCCTAGCGCCGCTAGGGGGCCCTAGGCGGGACTTTTTATTTTTAAGCCAATTTTAAAATATTTTATCTTACATTTATCCATAAACCAAAAATTAATATATAAACAAAACAACCTATAATTAAAGATAATAAAGGTTAACTATTCGCTTAACAGTTCAAACACATATCCATATATGTCAATGTCAAAGTTCCAAACACAAACATGCAATTGATTTCAATAAAGTTCAAAACATATTCTTTAACGTATGTAAGTTTTTATTTCATAAACAAAGATTGCTATTAAATAATAAAATTTAAAAATTTCCACAGAATTCAATTCACTATTAAAACTATAAGAAACTAAGCATAAATTTAAAGAATTATATTGGAATTAAACTAAAATATTTACACAAATGCATCATCATTTATATAATTTAAAGTTGTACAAGTTCAAAAAATTACAAACCTATAATAAAATTATATCCATTTTTGACTTGATCTTGTTCACTTCTTGTTGTGATTTGGATATGCTACAACCTGCATTATGAATATGGTTAAAATCATTTGAAAAATAACAATATAACTTAAGACTCCCGGATTTAGGTAGTTATTAAACATATAAAAAAAACAACCTCTTCGCCAAGGTCCCCCGCCTAATTTCCTGGAGGGATATTTTTTGCCGGCCTTGGGCCTAGGGAGGCGCTCAGGGGGGCCCTAGCGCCTTAGGGCGAGGCGCCAGGGGGGTCCTAGCGCTAGGCGAGGCGCCAGGGGGGCCCTAGCGCCTAGGCGGATGCGCCAAGGGGGGCCTAGCGCCTAGCGAGACGCCAGGGGGAGGCCGTAGCGCCTAAGCGGGGTATAATTTTTAGAACCACTGTCTACAATCTACTACTCAATGGCTAATACTGGCTGCCTTTGTAGAGCTTTATATTTCCAGATTTACTCGAGTATTAGAGGGTTTGTCCTTCATTGAGAACTTTGTAGCCTTTCCTACTTTTTGAATTTAGGAGTAATTTCTTGTCCTCGCTTATTTTTATGTTTTTCTCCATCTGTTCTAGTTAAATTTCCTCCTTCTATAAAAGAAATGTTGTACACTAGGGGGATGGGAACACGAGACTTTAAACCCCCACTGTCTCCCACTGCAGGGGTGAAAGCACCAATAAACCAGATCTTGCAATTAATTTTAGAGCTTCCAATAATTTTCAATCCTCCCACATGACTGCTCCAAAATAGTTCTAGAACGAGTTAGATTGGTGGAGTTATTACTTTTTTCTACGTGCGTCACACTCATTTGTTTGGAGGTTTTCAATTCCTTCAACCTAACCCACAAAACAACACAAAGTAATCTCATTTTCATGCTCTTAGTTTGTCCTTGGCATACAAAATATAGCTGAGGAACCAAAATTGAATAGACTTATGCAGGACCCAAGGAAAATGGGAGGGAAAAGGATAAAGAAAGCTAGAGGTCACACTTAAGGTCTTAGGCTCAAACCACCTTCTCCTCTATTCCATCTAAAATGAGGACCCAATTCGCCAAAAAAATTTAGGTTCCAAGAAAAGATTTTTTTTATTGATTTGTAAAAAAGGCCACAATGTCCTCTAAAATTTACCATCAGGATTTAATTTATCATGTCATCACTACTAAACTAAACACTAAATTAAACGGCAAAGATGGAACAAAAATATAAACTTTTGGAATTTTGCAAATTTTTGCAAATGGAAGACTCTTTTTGGGAAGCGGAGGGGCGAGTAATGAAAGAAAAGGAAAAGCCAAAGGCCTCACAACCCAAGAAAAGATGTCTCGGACACTCCAAACAAGTTTTTCAAAAGTAACCTTTATTACTTTTACCTAAGAATTATAAATCAACAGCGTCACCTTATTGAATCATAAATAAATAAATAAATATATACAACCCCTCTCAGTACCTCAAAAAGGACCAAACAAAAGCAACAATTTAGCACACATATTAAGAAAGAAGTAAAAGATAGAGGAAAAGAGAGTAAATAAAGTTCCAAATTTATCCTTTGTGGCCCCACAAGATTATATAAAAGTGATGAGTATACTTTTATTTCTTTATACTAATGGAACCCCAACTAAATGAACATATTTTACTCTTCACTTTTATGTAATTTATCTCCTTCCTTTAGGGGACAAAAAAATTTGTAACTTTTTAGTCATCCTTATATATATATATATACACGCGCGTGTGTATAGTAGACTTTTAAATTTTTTACTAGGAGACCAAGAGGACTTGGTGGGCCTAGAAAAACTTAGGTGGCCCAAGATTCTTAATGGCTCTAGTTTGACCAAAGACAAATTTTGACCCAAATTAAAATTAAATAAACACCTTATATTTGGTGTGTGTGTGTGTGTGTGTGGTCATTGTTGTGTGTAAGATCAGTCTTCTAATCTCCCAAAATAGAAAGACCAAATAACCATACTGTAGAAACTCATCTAAACTTTTCTTCTACCTCTAAAGGTCTCATATTTTCTAGTAAAATTTGACCGACTTAAAAAATGAATAGATTCAGCTCCTTTATGTTCTCCTTCAATGTTAACACGCATTTCACTTCCTTATATCAGAACCTGAATTCTAGTGATTTTCTTTTGTTTTGTGGAGTGAGGCGAATTCTGGATGTTACTGGCAGGAGTAATCCTCTGGCTGACTAAGAGGCCTCTTGATACCATGTGTTGTTATTATCGAGAAAATAATCTTCGTCTATGTATATATAAATAAAATGGACAACTTTTACAAGATACTTGTTAAAACATCCGAACGTAGTTAACTTCAAAGTGGATAATGTAATAATTAAGTATAACATTTAGTATATAAGCAGTAGACCAACTTGCTTACGCAGAAGAGCCAAACAATCCGATATATGGCCATCTCAGACCACTAAGAGAGCTGCATTTCCAAGATGTGATTAAAACCACCAGGAATTCTCAGCATACTTTAATTCCATGATCTGTTAAGCAGCATCAAACATCCAACACCTTCCATGAAACAAGATCAAAAGAAAGAAAAATCAGTACTGAAGTAGTGGTATCACTTAGTATAGACGAAAGAACCTTAAACCTTACCTCACTCCGCATAGTTGTAAACAGATTTTCTCAAATTTTTTGGTGTATCATAGATAAATGAAAATTAAATAATTCTTTACTGAAATGAAAAGAAAAGGACCTTCCAGGCCAACACCATACTGCATTATCAGCTTCATCCGAGTTGCACGAGAAATCATACTCGAGTTTAGCTGCATGTTTTTTCTATTATACAAATATCGTAGATGCCAATAACATCAGCCACATCACCAAATGGAACATCATCAACCTACACAAAACAAAGACAACAAAAAGGAAGAGAAAAAATTAACCCACAAGATGTAGGACAAGTCCATATGATAAAAGAAAATCTTAGCATGTTGGAGGTAATAGTGGTATCGGAGAAGTAAAACCAACTGAAGAATATCACTCCCCTTTGGCAATTACAGTGGCCACCAAAATAGAGGACCAATACGAGTCTTATCGTGGCATGGTTTCAAAAAACCAGACTAAAAGTCTCGGTGTAGTCAATACCGCTAGCCCATCGATGAAACCCCTTAGGCCACAAGAATGAGCTTTGAATCGCTCAATGGTCCCATCCGCGCGTCGTTTGATACGGAAAACCCATTTACAACGCAAAAATATCATTGAATGGATTTAGGTGGAACTAAATACCAAGTTTTGTTTTTTATGTAAAGCATTTAAATCAGTGGGTTCATTGCCTCTTACAATTCTAAAAATTTATTTGCTTCAGTATAGCATGTGGGTTCAAACAATGGCTACACGGACTATAGTGGTATGGAAATTTGGCCGAAAAACATTGCGTATGAACGACAATTTGTTGAGGCAAGGAAGGGAGAAGAGGAGAGGGAGGTGTAGGGCTGCTAGGGACGGAGATAATGTTTTCTTGTGGACACACAAACTGTGTAAAAGAAATAACAAAGGAGCCACATATACCGTGGGAAAGAATCAACAAG